>OZ057412.1:85598501-86198501 GCA_964056705.1 Troilus luridus
CCAATTTAACTGAAATCACCATTTGAGAGCCTCCGAACAACACATATACCTTATTTTTGATTATATTCAATTGGAAATGGTTTACTGGATATTCTATGAATAGTGTAAAATGGTCAGGAGGCGCAGTAAATGAATTACACGAAAAAAGATAAACTTATTTTATTGCAACTACGTTTCGGGCTAAGATTTAGATCATCTTTAGGGCTGAGTATAGAAGAAACTGAAAAAAACAAACTAAATATATATAAATAGTACCGAAGAAGACTATTACTCTTATTTTAGATTAATTCTACTCTTTTAAGACGAATGTTATTCTTCTTTGGTACTGCGATTTTAATATATTTTTTCTGGTTCTTTTATTATCAACCCTGAAGAAGGCCTAAATCTTAGGTCGAAACGTAGGCACAATAAAGTAAATCTATCTTATTCTGTCTAAGTCTATTCTTATTTTTGAATATATTGCAAATCTTTATGCAATGCTTGCTTTTAAGCATAATATAATGAGGCGGTATTGATATCATAACTTGGAAGGTAGTGGAACTGTTACCTACAGCTTCACAGTTCGCAGGGAGAGATTAAACCTGTTGAGGCTCACTGCACTGTCCCTCCCCGCTCCTCACAATAGGTATCCTCTAAAGCAGGGTCGTCACCCGTCAAATACCCACTGCCCATCCACCCTTTCATGAATAGGTAGATATTACGTTTCCACTCCATCCACTCAACCGTAATAGATGTTAATAGTTATGGAATAATTATAATATCGATTCGGTTATATGTTTAATCTATAAATTGTTACTAAATGGTTTTATGGAAAATCGGAGGATGCTACAGTGGTGGTATTAAATTTTACCTATCCAGGTATTATAAGGGATCTTTAAGAAATACCAGTCACCAACCCCCATTTTACGAACCTGCCAAAGGATCAACCAAGCTTCAAATTTGCGTATTACCTATTTGCAAAAAATAATTATCGGTACAACAGATTCATCTCTTTATTCATATTCAATTCAGTTCAATAATATTCTTGGATAACGGTATAGACTGTCATGCGATATCAGTCAGTCAGACGACATTTGAACAAGTTGGATTAGTGATCAATTGAACTAAAATCTGAAAGGGGCACTTTCCCATGACAAATTCAATTATTTCCATCACGTTTCCGTATTACCTTATCACAAACATATCATTAAACATGCCATATGGACAAAGAACCGTAACCGAGTAAGATAATGGAAGCCTCACCACTGGGCAGAAGACACTTGTATCATTACTCTGGTCACCCAATAATCTTGTATGAGGATCGCATCCAAAGAAGCAAGAAGAGGGAAAACTCTGTCCAAATAAAATGGATGTGACAGGGGCTGGAAGGATGACTCCATCGTTATACGGTCCTCTATACTGAACGCCAGAAAGCGAACTTTAAGAAAAAAATATTTTTTATAAATTAATTTAAGTATTTTCTAAGTCAATTAATACTTATTGTTTTAAATAACTTGTTTTATTTTGCCAGCGTAATAAAGGAGTACCTGTTTGTTTCCTGTTCATTCAAGGGAACTATCCACTCATTTGACAAATTATTAAAGGGCAATGAGTAAAATCAACAATTTAAATTAATTTTACTATAACAGAAATTAATTTAATCTGTTTGGTATTACTTTTTTTTATCATATCTCATATCAATAATAGTTGTTTATACGAATGATCGTGTAATCCTTTGTGAACAATAGATCTATAACCAAGTTGGCTTCGTTGTAAAATAATTAACTAGTAGCCTTTATGAAGGATGTTGGGTTAAAGAGCTATTGTGCGGGACTGGAAAGGAATGAAGTGGTCGGAATTATTGAACACTGCCACTCCCGAAGAGGGAACGCTGACAGTTCGCCCGACAGGTGTTAGTTCGTAAAAGGGAGAATTCGGTCGAGAGCTGCGAGCGTTTTCAATTTTACATCAACGGCTAGTGCCCGTTGTCATATACTTTTCAAAAAGTCAGTCTCATTGACAACAGAATGTTGTTTTTAAATTTTCCGTTTGAAATTGTCTTTGCTCCTACAACGTGGAAAAAAATCGGAATTACTGCGCAAAAGCCCATACATAAAATTAAAAGAATTTTTAATTGATTTATGATCAGTTTTATTTAAATAATTTAATGATTAATTTATATTATTTTATCTACCCTTGCACCACTCTAACCCGTCATAGTCCCCGCCACGTAGGTTTGAAGGTAAGAAGACGGGGGCATTAAATAATGCTCTCCGAAGACCCGCTAGTTATATACAATGCTCTCCGCATTGAAGGGATTAAAACGTCTTGGGATTAGTGCATGGTAGAGACTACTGTTTCTAGGATAACACTTTATTAAAGCACATATGAAGAATGGGCAAGTAAATTCCACAATAAGCTTCATATGGTTCAATAATCTTGAAAAAATGCAGATGTGAAAAATAGATTAGCTTAAGAAAAAAAAAGTTGCAGAAAGATATGGATCTTTAATTTTAGATTGAATTATTAGATATAATATTAGATTAACTATTATTATAGTTATGATTCTGCAACTAATGTAACAGAATCAAATTCAATTCCTATAATTATTTATTGTATAACGTTAACCTATATCAATACAACCCTGAAAAAGTCTTGAGTTCAGTAGATGGTAAGTACTGTACTTTTTATAAAGATAACGGATATGCAGAGAGATCACCCTCAATCGCCAGGGTTTCCCCCCAGCTAAGTGTACCTACTTTATGTGGTTAGATGTAGATCCCAAACGTTAAGAGTAAGTATATAAGTAATTTATTGGCCTCAGCCGGATTTAAGGCCGAAATCTTAAGCATACCAACTAAGTTCTCTCTACACTGAGCATCCATGCTCTTCATTAATGTAATTTAAAGTACTTAGTTGATTCAACCAATATTGGCAGTATTAAGAATAAGTACTTGTATAAATATCAATTTTATTGTTTCCATGAACTGAATGAACTCAAATACATTATTGGGGATGGAGTGAAAATTCACAATTATGAATTAATTGCGGTAATCGTTTGAAGTCCTTTCTCTATATGTAGTGTAACCAAATATTACAAGGAACCGTTTTATATCATATGAGATTTTAAATTATATTGCTAAAAATATATACAATTACGTAAAAGCAATGGGGAAAAACAGACTTTCTTTACAACACCGAATAAAATTAAAAAAATGTCCGTAATGTATTCCCTATTATTGATTTGTTAATTTTATTATTCATTATCTCTAGTCAATTTATTTATTTAACATTTAGGTCATTTAATAATAAATTAAATTCAAATATAGAGATTATAAAATTCCAGCTAATTAAAAAAAATAAGATAAATGAGCTTCTGTAGGAACAAAGGCAGAATATCATTTAATAAACTAACTTTAATAAGCTTGTAATATGCACTGTGTTAGTACGCAGTATTTTATTAACAATAGAAATAATATTTGATTAAATTTAAAATTCGATTGAAAGCACTTTCCAAGTCAATTTCTTTCCAAGAACCAGATCTTAATTGAGAGCTACTTAAATGATAAATACAGAATCTTCTATCAATTGCTTTCCACGTACTACATAGTTTTGAAATGATCACCACTATTGTCTTCATTTTTTCTAGATTTTTTAGATTCTATGTCTGTAAGAAGTAGGTTTACATATGCCTAATTACTTTTGTTGTGTGTTACAGATGGTGGAGGCTACGTGATGGGGGGAGGGTGCTCTGACTCGGACCTCACTCTGTCTGAGCTGGAGGAGGAGGAGTCCCTGCCGTACCCTGGCTTCGTCCAGATCTCGCTCAAGTACCTCGACCAGCACTCCCGGCCTCGAACTTGGTGCCTATTCATCATCACCAATCCATATCCTTTCAATGCCAACTAAGTTGTAGCCAAGTCAAACGAAAGACAACAGTCCCAATGCCTTCATGTTGGATGGAACTACGCCTCAATTAAGGTGGCCGGTCTTCAAAAGCGGAGTAGAGCAGAGTTTAGCGTAGACCGTTCAGCTTCTAAAACCTATTCAATTGTTCAGGAAGGTGGCTGAGCTTCGCTAAACTCTGCTCAACCTATCTTTCGGTAGCCGATCACCATAATTCTCACCTTGTGACTTGATAGGACGTTCTCTATTAGATTCTTATAATAAAATCTGTAACAATCTTTGGTATGGGATTTAAATGCAAATTTACTCCATCAAATTAGCATTCACTAATCTGCTCGAAGGCATGAATTATAATAAAAACTAATTACTTATTTTTGGCGGTAAAACGAATTTAAGGATGTTGTTTTGTGTTTAATTACTTATGGGTCAAAGGAAGCTTGCTTCGAATTTTATAAAATATAAACTGATGTAATATTTCAGATAACATTCGATATACCTCTGCAGCTCCTTTTGATCAGTGGTTTAGTCGAATTTCGTCTATAACGAGTTAATTGTATAGCGGGAATCGGAATCGTGTCATTCTCGTAGCCTTTGGCTTGAAATGAAGTTATAGAATAGTTAATAACTATACTTTAAGCCATGACCTGAAGTAACCACTTATACAATACGATAATTACACGAATCCGGTTCATTTATTAACTCATTTTGGGCAAAATTCGACTTAACTCCTTACAACATTTATCTACATAGCGGGGATGTATTTATATAGCTTCATATTTAAAGTTCAGAAGAAAAAACAACTATATTCTAAATAATATATTAATAACATAAATAAAATAATAACTATTAAGAGTCAATCATTTAACCAGACTTTACTAGCATTCGTCACTATTGGTCGGAGAATTGTATTAATTATGAGTTACAACAATGCTTGGGAGAGGAAAAACCTTAGAGACATATATGGCCCAACCAATACATACACAATAAAAACCAACAAAGAACTAGACTAACTTTATAAAGACCTTGAATCAGCTCTGTATAAATTTCCATGCATAAAGAAAGGGGAACAGATGGTTAGGACATGTGCATTGAATGGATCAGGAAAGACTACAAAGGATGATAATGGAGGGATGCCCGAACAGTAGGAGAGGAAGAGGTATGCCCAGGCTATGGTGGCTTGAATATGTCTAGGCAGAACTGCAGCTTTGGAGTGGGAACACGGGAAAGAGTGGCTGAGGATCGCCCAGAGTGGAGGGGAATTATTGAGGAGGCCAGCCAGGGTCATTCGTCAGATGTAGATGAAACACATTTTTGACCTCGCAACGCATCATATAAGCTGGCAGAATAAGAATTAATACAATTCATCAAACGAGGAATTTAGCGCTGTAAGTATTAGTAAAAAAGACCCAACTTCATTTTTTTAAGATATATAACATCCCATATTAGGCAAAATTCAAGATTCAACATCTTATGCAATAATCAAAATTGGTCGAGTGGATATCTGTGTAGCTTTATGTGAATGGAATATACGGCATAAATTTTGTTACGAAGATAATCAAAACATAAATTATGGTGATGATGTGATCTACCTTTTTTTGTTGCTACTGCACTTCACGTACAGCTGAAACAATTCATGCATATTGAACATACTATTCACTCTGTAAAAGTGTAAATGAGGCGAACTTACTGCATGATTTCTTTCATTATGGTGTTAACATTTCTCTAAAACCAAAAAATATAGTTATAAAAGTACACTTAGTAGTATGGCGCACGGGACAGAAGTCTTTAAATATCTTAAAAATTCCTTAACGTGGTAGATCATAGAAAGAAATAGAATAAAAAAATATAAATGAAGAATGGAAAGCAAGTAATAAATAACAGATTATCTAGAATGGAAGTGCAAACAACTTGGGTAGATATAGAGATAAATTCCCGAAGTCATGAGTTCATTTTAAAATAATTGTCATTAAACATTTATTAGACATTGATAAAATGCCAAGATAAAAAATTACTAGAAAAAATGATGAGATGGGCAATAAAACAAATTGATAAAAAAGAGTATTAAGAAGTAAAGTAATAAGAAAAAATCATTCTGGAAGAAAAAAAAGGACTTGAATAGAACAATCTAGAACAAGGAAAAATAAAATTTGAGATAAAGAAACCATCTGGTTTAATAATAGAAAAAAAATAGCTTCATAGAACAGAGAAGCATTATTTGCATATAAATTAATACACTCAGACTGTGGAACAGTTTAAGTATTTTAGTTAAAGATTATAAGATTTAATAATTTCAACTTAATATTTATTTTATATATATATATATATATATATATATTAAATGAATATGTATAATATAATGCTTAATAATGAATTCATCTTCATCAATGATATTAATTAACAAGCCAAGGACATGATTCATTGAAAGGAATAAAGGTTTTTAAAATATTATAAACCTTTAGGACCGTTCCATGCCTCCTAAAGTTAGTTTTATAACTGATTTTAAACAATCATATTTATCATTTTATAAAATCTCCTTACAAACAGAACTTTTATGACAAAAAAAGTATAAATTCTAAACAAAAGGACTACGTTATAAAAAATATTTATAGTTTTTACTGGAGAGTCTATAGGAAGTTAAGAGTCACGTTCCTTGTGTGAAATTGACAACTTTGAATAAATAGGTGGGAGAATTACACATTAAAAATAGTGACTATTATGAACATGCTAACATATTGAACTAGAATACACCCGTTATATTCTTATTTTAAGAAAAGAAAAAGAAAAAAAAGGTTCTCTCAATCAATAATTAATTGTAAAAGCAAACCGGATTCAGTAGAAAATAATAATAAATCATATAAAATAAATATAATAGGTATCAGATAAGAGAATA
This sequence comes from Troilus luridus, assembly GCA_964056705.1. Lineage (NCBI taxonomy): Eukaryota > Metazoa > Arthropoda > Insecta > Hemiptera > Pentatomidae > Troilus > Troilus luridus. The sequence goes on from OZ057412.1 coordinate 85,605,277, forward strand.
ATTAAGTTTTGTAATAGCTAAGTTTTTTTCTATAAAGAAATTGTAATTTTAAAACATCACAGTAATAAATAATAATCATAATGAAAGTAATAATCATAGCCGCTATCGCTCCTTATTTTAAGCTGTTTGAACTATTTTATTTTATAGTTTGAATCTTTTTTTTAATTTTTTTTATGACCACAGAATAAACATGATAACAATTTTTAATAGCTATAATTAAAAACCTATATGCAATTAATGCAACAGATTAGCTATAGGTAGTTTGTTTTCATACATTTCAATAAAAAATCGAGAAAAAGTAATCGAAACGCACAAATATATACAGATAATGGAAGATTGCAGTGTTACATCAATCATACATTTTTTTTTTTGAAGATCAAGATAAGTACTTGTAATTGTACATCTCTGGGAGCAGAGTGGTTCGGTGGTTGAGCACAGAGATGCCATGGTGAATATCCTGGTTAAATTCCCCCTGCCGGCAAAACTTTTATTTAGTCTGTTGGTACCCTGATATGTACCATAAGGGATCTAGGAACCTCTTGGAGCCCACCCAGCCTCTATAAAGTGGGTAAAATATTGGGGAAAATCTGGTGGTTGAGCGTGATCTAGGGCAAATCACCTCACTGCACAACGGTTGTCCTTGAAACAGTACAGTCTCTACCATGTACTGAGCCCCAGACCCGTTCACAGGTTGTAGTGGTACATTTTTTTTTTTGTACATCCAATTTTTATGAGTAGGAGAAAAAATATTGTATACATACTTACTTTATTATCTCTTAAACGTTAAATCGGCTACAGCTGCTGTCGTTTAATTTCAATGCTTATATCAATACTTTAAAGCTTTATTTAAATAAAATATCAGTAAACGCTTACTCGATTACGATCGCCCAGAATAACTCACACTTGAGTTGAATCTGATTAAAAGTTTTACTGATAACGCTTCAAATAATTGTAAAGAAACAAAAAGATATTTGTTTTTTCATCCTGTTTTTTAATTAAAAAAACATGCAAAATGGAAAGTGTAAAGAAGATGACCTATATGAATTTATTATTGGCGGCAACAGGGCGATTGATTTGGTCATCAAACCTTGACCTTTAAGAGGACGCCTGGAAAATTAATGGCTGGGGTGAAAACAAATTGCCTCATTGGATTATTTCCTCTTTTTATCATCAACAATTGTTCGTTTGAAAAACTTCATTGACAAATCCCTACTTTCTCAGGCTGAAACATTTGTATTGTGTGTTCTCCGTTCATATTTAATTCAAACGATTAAGAACACTTTTTAAATGTAAAAAGTTATTTGATATATGTTTGAGAATTTATTTATCAAACAATGATGTTACTATTAAGTATTAACCATGTTTTTTAGGATTTTTGTATCTTACTTGGATACTTACGACGGGAATTAAAATAGTGGAAAATCGTTAAAAATAAAAAAATAAGAATAAAAAGTCTGTACTCTTTCACATAAATTTTTTCTATTTAATCTGTGTTCTGATTCAATTTCTAGATTCAAAACAAAAAAAAAAATCATAGAAATTGTTAACGTTAGTTTAGGGAAAAGTAATTTACATGAAATTATACATTTTTTTAAAAACTAGAATCGAAATACTTCTTATTCAGTAACAAAACTCAAATTATAAAAACTTTTTTTTTCGATACTTTACCCCTGTATATAAAAACTACCTATAAATTCGAAACATTTGTAAGACGTCATATAAGTTATAAATGCCCATATTTAATTAACAATCGCCGATAAAGATCCTCTGTCCATTTACTTTTTTTTACATTTTACATTGGGAAGACATTTATTTCGGTTTGGCTCTTTTTCTCGGAAACTGTTAAATTAAGAATGCATTTTGTAATAGTTGATTTTAAAAAATAATTACCAAAGAATATTTTGTCTAGTTTACAGCTCTGAACTACAATTACAACTCGATATTTTCGTAATCGCATTCCACTGAGCTAATATCGAACAATTAGAAAGAAAGATACGAAATCAATTAAAAAATTGTATTGATTTTTGTATAAAATCCATTTTACTTCTCTCCAGATTAATAATTTAAACCCTTCAAACCTATTGCAATGGTTAAAACTTATAGCAAACTTTCAATAATAGAAATTGAGAAATCCGGTTAAAAAAACAATCCGCCAATTTCCATCCATAATCCGGATTAAAGCATTAAAAAAAAATAAAAAAGTCTATTTAAACTAACTCGTTGACTTATTAGCTATTGTTATTTGATACTGCAAATAGACTAAGCTTGTTCAGCCAGGAACGGTAGTCTATACACGCTCTCAATTGTGCTGTTATCCACCCCATTCATTGCTATATATGTTGCCTTCTCTGTACTGTGTTCTCTTGGCAAGCTTCCGAGAATATCTGATAAAGTCATTGGATTTGTAGGAGCTGCCTTTATCCTAAGAAGGGTTATACCAACCTATGGCTTCTGATTAGCCTGTTTCTTAGTTGTTTTATTTTTTGTATTAACTTTTCTTTTGCTCTTTTACTTTAAACAGTCACAAATCAGCATGAAAGATCATTGAACATCCAAATCAATATCTTTGAAAATCCAACATCATTTTATAAAGGTTTGCAAGAAAATTCTGAAGATGAAAATGCTTCTACAATTCTGTACACCGAGTTGTTATATATTTTTTTTCTTTTTAAATTATTTTATTGAATTGTAGAAATGTAAAATATACATCTAGTACTAGGGCTATATGAATAAATAAGTACATGACAGGACATGTAGAGGCACTACCCATTGGCAGCACTCTAAATAATTTTAGTTACAATGTTTAGAATTTTTTGGACGCCAGTATTTCCTTGATTGCCCATAGAACAAGAGCTTAGGTACTTAAACATTTTTGGACTTTTCTTTTTTTTTTTCTTATTTGCCTACTAAGAACCACGTCATTTCAACTGTCTTTTTTGTACTTCTTCATGATATTCACCCTGTACTCCCTCCTTCCAGTTTGTACTCCCAGTACTCCCAGTTCTGTTTTCTTGAAAACCCAAGTGAGTATCCAGTTTCATCCTGAGACGGTTTTGTTTTTAATATTTTTTTTTGGTTTTCTAATGTAACTATTTGGGATTTGATTGCATCGAGAAATAAACTATTTATGGTAGCTTCTTCCTCACACTGGTTCATCGACCATTTTAACTTTGGAACATACTACGTACCGATAGTATTCATCAAAATCATATTATTTCACAAAAATGCTTTTTAATTTAAATTAATTAAGAATAATAAGTTTAGGAAAACACTAAATTAGGATGATGATGATATCTATAGAATCGATAAATTTCCTGATAATTAAACATTTTAACTACTTCTGGTTAGAAAATGATTCAAAACTCAAGGGAAACAATTAACATCCACTCAATATTTACTGGAGAATAAAATTCATGAATTTAATTTAAACTATTTGTAGAAATCATTATCAATTTTTTCCCATATAGGTCACCGTCCCAAAAAACATTAATAAAATGGGCAAATTAACCGCATTCCTAATACAAAGACAATGTTATGACCATATTTCGATATTTTGATGTACTATTTCTGTCCTCCATTTTGATGATTTAAGGTGCTTCTCCTCTCATAACTAATTAGGAAAGGGTCTTATTATCTATGAAAATTTTAATTTAAAAATTTCAATATTTAAAAAAAAAATTCTAAAACGAAGAGCTAATATCGTACTCAGAATAGACCGATTGGCACCCGGTGTATATTGCTGTTTGAAAGCTTAAGAGTACGAGTGGGATCATTCGGAGGACGGCTTAGAAAAATACTAACGGATTTTGAAGGTCCTTCATCCGATCGTCCAGAAAATCCGTTTAGTAAGAACAGATTCTTGAGTCTGGGTATTTTGTGGAAACATTCTGTTAGTTTCTGTTATTTATTTTCTAACCTACCAGATTCAGCATTCAATTATTAAATATAGTTAAGCTAATTGGAATAATAACAAATCGATTCCTTAACTGATAATAATTAACAAGTGATAGTTCCATCCAACAAATATCTATTGCTATAGTTCGGAATGTTTAAATTTTTTGGCTGGGTTTTCTAGGTTTTCAGGTCCATCAGCATTCAAAACATCTATCGACACATACGTTTGGTGAGTAAAATATATTTGTTTATCTAGTTTATTTATAATTAATATATATGAAGGTGTTGATATTGTATATTCATGATTTTATTTTACATAGATTCCTTATACTATATCCGAACTGACAAATAGCACTAGTATTTCTAAAGTGACATAAGTCGAAAATCTAACTTTTTGGAAAAACGGATTATTCCTGAGCTTGGAATATCATTAGGACACTTAGAGTGACACAAGTGTCTTCTGGCAGACAAGCTCTGAAGCTAGGTTGATACAGTTCTGATGAGCGGTAAAGAGATAATTACCCATTTCTTTAATGGAAAAAAATCACAAATAATTACATGCACCATAATTCCCATTAAAAGTTTATTCAGTAGATGACCTCGAAGAACAATTTGGCAAAGAAAGCCATGTGTGATTCTATACATCATTTGTTTCATTTGTTTGTCACCAGGTATTTAATTTTCATTAAAATTAAACGGTTTAATAATCTACCACAAAATGCAATATATAAAAAAATTTATAAAATAAGCAAAAAAGAGTTAAAAGTGATCTTATCTAAGATCTACTTGTGAAATATAATTTAATGGCGTGAATAAACACTTGGTATACACTTAGTTTGATTTTATTAATTTCATCAGTGTATATAGGTGCAATATATTTACAGTAAATTAGACCTTTTTTAACTTAGATATTCCTTCATGGGATTCTTCAATCAGACTAATTGGATCCCCACAGGAATAGAAAGAAATTCAAGAATAGTTAAAAAAACAATAGTTCTAATTTAAGATTAAACTATTTTTTTTTCCTGAGGGAGTCTTAGGTCACTAGAAAATTTTAGTGTTTCTATTCCAACCCTGACCTTCTCAAGAGAAATCTGTTTGGATGGAATTGGAGCTCTGAGGCCAAAGAAAACCCGGAGTAGTTTAGAGAAGCTGTCCATTGCTCCAATAATCAGCCTGTCTAAACGGTTCTGAGCAACGGCTATTTTAACCTTTGACCACTGTAATAGAGATTGAGCATGGGAAATAAAGTAGCAATATTGGGCTTTATAGTTACACAGTATTATGGCATAAGCTATTTATAAATAAATGAAGTGACAAATTTAGTAATATAAAAATTCTGCTAAGTCTTAGCTTTTCATGCCGGCTTTAGTTATGCCCCATTACTTGATTTATATCATAGTAAGTTTATCCGTTAATGTATAATGTATAATAAAACGTGGCTCACTAAAACAATACTTCTACGTATGTAAAATTATAAATTTTATTGAAGTCTTATCCGATTAAGGAGAGGGAATGCTTGTTATTATTCGGTCTCGACATTACTAAGCTCGCATCTTTTGTCCCGAAATCTAAAAGAAGAATTTATAATACCATCATCCTTCCAATTCTTTCCGGATGTGAAACGCGGCGTTAGCAGCCGCGTTATATAGCGTTAGCAGCTGAAGGATGAACAATGTCGTAATGCGTTCGAAAATAAGGTGTTGTGTAGAATATTCGGTCCAAAAAAGGATGAGACTACTGGAGAATTCAGGAGGTTACACAACACGTAATTACGATGCACCTGGTTATATTACTCAAATGTTTGCGTCACGAAAACTAAGAAGGACTTGTAAAGTTGCTGGGCTAAGTAACGAAAAACTTCGTAAAAAGTTAATAAGCGCTGTGCCGACTGGGAAGTGACTGAGATTTACCGATGCGTAGATTGCATTAAGAGTGATCTGATAGATTTGGGGTTGGGTAGTGGTATGGTCAGAAGTTTGTAACCAGATAGGTGGTATCCGCATCGAGCCTTCGTGTTCACTAAGCCTAATTATTTAAAAATCAAATTTATTCATTAATGGAATAGAAGATAGTTAAAAATTATTTCAAAGAGATGCTTAATTTTTAGATAATAAAAAAAAAATGTAATGCACTAATGGAAAACCATAAAAAGAAAACAGGTACAGTACGTAGTAGAGACTGTTCTTTTTCTAGAACAACGGTAAAGAGGAAATTTGTCGAGATCACGCTCTCTCGCTTCAAATTCTTTCCCTTATTTTGGGTGCCCACTTTATTTGGGCTTTGTGAGTACCAGGAGGTTAACCAGATCCAATGGGATCCATCCCCCAATATTAACCGATGTGCCAACTGGGAAGCGTCTGAGGGGCAGACTGGGGCGTAGGTTGGAGGATTGATCGGGCGGATTTGGGCTTGGGTATTATCCTTGGACAGAACTATGAAAGAAGAGATTCATGGTATCGGCATCGAGCCTTCGGGTTCGATAAGTTTTATTATTATTATTAAAGTTTAATCCATATTATGAGGAGACCAGGACTCACTTGAGGGTTGTAGCGCCAAAATAATAATAATCCAAATCTAAGCAAGAATTCATCAAATATGCTGAAACGAAATGAATTCATCAATTCATTACATATGCTGAAATTAAACTAAAACAATTGGAGTTATCAAAGTTGGAATCGAACCTTACGAAAATGAAAACATAAAAAAAAAAGTTGCTTATATTCTGTATATTACTAAAGTTCTTTTGTAAAGTTTATGCTACACGAAAATATCGACTATGCTTAGAGATCTTGAACTTCCCACTATTAAACAATATGTTTCAGGCCAAACAAAAACATATTTCGAAAAAACCCCAGCTTCCGAAAACCCATTAATCCCTGAAATCGGTAACTATGAAAAACATTCGCTACGACGCTACACGCACAAAAGAACAAAGCATATACTTCTTTCTTAATAAATCACTATTTGCAGGTATTGTAATCTAGTTATCTGTATTTATTTTATAGTTATTTCTAATTTTTTATTTATTTTCTATTTTAATTATTATAATAATACTTATTTACTTTATTATTATCATTTCTATTTATTTATTTTATTATTATTACTATTTTTTTTTATGAGGGTTTTTTCTACATTTTTCCTGCTATTGTAAAACTTATTTATAAAAAGTAACTGTAATTAATTAAAATCACTCTTCTTTAAACATGTAAAGGTAGTCCGGAACATGTATTCACACTTATGGTGCTTGTAAATGTAAAATTGCAAATAAAGTTGTTGTTGTTGTTGTAAAGTTTATTAACAAAATAATACAGGTTGAACAAGTCGATTCTTATAACGATATAGGACCTTTAGCACATTGTATACATTCTATAAATCATTCATAAATAAATAAAAATTGATAAATTTACCTTTTCATAAATAAATAAAGAGTGATCTATTTAATCTTATTAAAATGCTGCTGATTATTTAGAGAAAATATCCGATCTGTTATTTTTTTAGCATTTGTCTGTTTTAGTCTTGAGTGATTTATTTTCAAATGAACATCTGAAAAAATAAAATATTGAACATTATATTTAAGCAGAATCTTTTAGATCAATCATAATTATGAGTAGAGATCAATATTTATCTAATTGTTATATTATATTGATAACATACAAATAGAAAATTATTTTAGTTTTTGTACCATAGTATTAAGTCAAATTTTCAAAACCATTCACGTCACCGAAATGCTCCAAAAATATATTTAATAACAATATAATGGTTGTTATTGTTTAAAATACTAATCACGCAATAATATACATTGATATTCATCCATAGTTGTCAGATCTATATGAATTTAGCATAAAAATTGTTTCGTCTGACGAAAAAGCCATTATTAATGCAAAGGCTCTTTAGTAAAAAGTAATAGGTCTTAGTGTTATTTAATATTTCATGGATTCTATTTATATAAACAACTGAAGGTAAAGGGGGAAAAAGAATTTTATACAGCTGTTATTTGTGTTATGAATTTTTCGTTTCAGTTAAATGATAAAACATTCAAATAAGAATTAATTAAGAATAAATATTTAATTGAAAAATGCTCAAAGTGATAATTATAAAATTCATTATTTTGAATTAATTAGGAACTGTTTTAAGGATTTTAATATACATTGATTTAAATAATGACTATTCTATGATAATAAATGTTGTTATATGATCCGAGGCCTATATATTTTCAAAATAAATAATAAAAAATTATAATGTATAAAAAAGTATATGAATAAGACTAGTTCAAACCAAAAGAGGAAGGAGGCCATTATGTAATATTAGTTTGCAGCAGTTCGACAAATATTAATGAAACTCAGCATTGAAAAAATAAAAAAAATAAAGTCTCACGTAATATCAGAATCTTAAATTTAAACTATCTTTGGAAAATAGATAGTTAACCGCATACAATTTCAAATAAATTTCCTTATTTATTTCCTAATTTTTTATCATTAACAAAATGGTCTTAAGTAAATTGTAAATGTTTAAGAGGAGAAAAAAAAAATTCAGATCATACTACGTTGTAAATGGTTGTCAATATTTAGGTTTGGAGTGATTCGGTCATCGTGTTTTAGGTTAATTACAAGAAAAATATTATCAAAATAATACTGTAATGTCAATTATTTTAATTTAGTTATTTGACCAATGATTTACTGCTATTAGCGAATTACTAACTTCATAAATAATTGTTCTCTATGACTTTTATAATGAAGTATTTTTGGCATATTCTGTATAGTTAAATACGCTCAGAAAAATGGTAATTACACCTACAACAAATTCTCATAGTTGTATGTAGATCATACCAAAGAAAATTCAGTCTCAATCAACAATTAGACCGGTTTAACAGACCAGCATGTATTACTGGAGAAATATAGTGGCTTCATTGAAGAACCTGAAACACATTATAAATATATACTGGAGAATATATATAAATATATTCTTTTTTTATCGCTTATCTAGTCCGGCCGGTGCTGCTTCCTTTCGGTAAGACCGAAGGGATTTTGAAGCAAATCATCATTAATTCATTATGTGGTGAACTATCGTCATGTGTGGATGTCTACCATCTTTTGGTTTTGATTGGCCGAGAAGTAGCTAAAATTTTCCTGATATTAACATTCTTGTTTTTGCCCCTCTCCTAATTTTGTGGTATGCTATGGTGTTATGCTTGGTTATGTTATGATGAAGTTATGCTAGTCCTTTTACTACGGGATTTTTTTTATTAATCTGGTCATAATACTGTGTTGTATAGATACACATACTTAAAAGTTTAATTAGAATTTGCTTAGCAACTTTCATCCATCATTACTGAGCTGATTAAATGTGCATTGCAACAATTTTAATAGTTTTCATCAATTAAAAGTAAAAATATCTATCAAACTAATTAAATTCAATTATTATCTAAATGAAATTCAGACAAAACATTAGCCTGTCATTTAAAGTCAATTCATGAGGCAACAATATTATCCCAAAGCATAGTTTACTAAACAAAAGTTCACTACTTCTAGTAGAAAACTACTACAAGAAACACTATTCTAGTTTAGTAAGGGACATTGAGCTAGGTCAATCGACTTTCTCGCCAAGTGCTATTAGCTGGAAACACATATAGAACTTCTAAAAGGTTTCTTAAAAAGAGTTTTCTTGGACTTAAAGACCATTCGGAGTAAAACATAGCTATTTTAATAATTGCATATCTAAACTCAACTGTAATGGATATATATATATATATATATATATATATATATATATTAGTAACCATACAAATATATATAATTTTATTATAATATAATATTAGAGAGACGGTTAACTGTGGTTAGCATAGCATTCCACAAGATCGCAGCGTTTAAAGTGAATAAAAATCCATAGTTATACCTTCCCTCGGAAGAGACCTAACATGGGTGTCCTGAACCTGTACGATGTCAAATACTCGTTAAATATTCCTGTCCTAATTAAATCTGAATAGACAAAATTTAGGACTCTCACTGTAGCATCATCCTATTAGCCTTAGCTGCATAAATTGTTGTTCGATTAATAAGCCAAAAAAAAAACAAGCGTCATTTCAAATAACAGCCAGTTTCTTATAAAAAAAATCATAAAAAATTAAAATGAATAAACAAACAGCAGATAATAGTAAAACTGCGTATATAGTATTTAAGTACATAAAAAAATACAATAAATCTAAAATTTTTAGATTCCTTAGATCCCTGCATTAGCTTTTCCAGAAATACGGGTTACCTATAAATGATCAGAACATAGTGCTCTATACTTCTCCATATCATAATTATATAAATTATTTATCAGTTCAATTATCAGAATTCCAATATTCAGGAGTTTTTACAAAACATACTTGAATTTTTAACTCAAATATGTCAGATTATTCACCGAAGGTTCCTTGTTAAAATCTGGCTGGACATAAATTATTTAACTGCCGTGGTTAGACCCAGTGGGATCTGACGACACTCCTGTGACTCAATCAGCCTTTATTAAGTGGGTAACCTGTAACTGGGGCAAACATAGATCCTGATTTCGTATAAATCATCTTCCTCCACAATCGTTGTCGCTACAAACAGTACAGTCTACAATGAACTGTACCTAATACCCTTCATGGGTTATAGTGGTACAGATTGTTATGTTAACAATAAATTTACCTAGTCCGGAACACCACTATCAGGTCGAACCTAAATATTAAGCCAGTCAAGGAGATAATAGGAGAAAACCGACTGAGATGGCTTGGATACCTCCTGCGATGGATCCTAACAGAACTACCTAGCCAAAGTGGAGGGAAAACGAGGAAGAGGATAACCTAGCAACTTATAACTAGAAAGTAGTGAGGAAGGATTTCGAAAAGATAGGACTCCAGTTGAGCAGAAGAGCACAGTTGGTGAAAGACCGACAGAGCTGGAGAAGGCTTTACAGAATTCCTCCGCACACTGCATAGGCGCTTCATGGGGATAGAATATGATGATGATGATATTTTTATAACAGGTTATTGGAGTAAATCATTGCAATTAAGTAACATTTATCCAATTAATATTTATCTTTTTTCGTATTCTTAAGATGTGTATTAAGATACACAGACTATCCCTAATAATAACCTGTTCACTACAAAAAACAATGGAAAGGTTGAGATACACTCTACGGATTGTTTTAAAAGTGGTAGTTTTTTGAAAAGAGTTAAAGAAATGCCGCTAGTAGATTAATTAACCAATTAAATCATAGCCAAGATAATATATTGGTTATTTAAAATGATGTTAAACAGATAAACAGTAAAATAAAAAAAAACAAGAATGTGTCATATTTATTGGAATTGAACACTATTATAAAACATAGGCGCATTAAGTGCCATGGCGGTAGATAAACTGCCCTATGCTATCGAGATAGACAAGGCTAGCAGACACTAGGCACTATCTAAACTACACATGGGAACAGGCGGATGGTGGATAAGGTTATTAATGCTTGCTAATGACAACACCTTCATCCATTTCTCCTGCTCAGATAATTCAGGTCATATCTACCTGTCTTCAGGCAGAAGCTCCCTCACCAGAAGCAGATAATGTGAGGGATAGTCCGAATCGAATAAAAAACAGTAGATAAAAGTTAACGGCATGTACCTATTTCTATGTTTTTAAATTAGCTATATAGAATTTTATGCAGCCTAATAAAAGTATTTTGAAAACTCAGATATTCTATAGGACGCTTTTGTTCCGAACAGTATGGATTTGATTACTAATTTATTCCTGGCACTTAAAATATATTTTAAAAAAGTATAAAATTCTATCAATTTAATGTAGTAATCACATTATAAATATAATATATTTAACATTTTTTTAAATGTTCTTATTATGTTATTTTACGAGCAAACAAAATTTAAGTGATACTGGTTGATCAGTTTATAAAGGTACACTTTTTATTTGTGGATTAATAATTTATTCAGTGCCTAAAACTAATAATTTATTTTTTTATAATTTACACGACCCTATTTTTTAAAATACAAATCGTTATGCTTCTTGCTGTTATTTAAAATTACGCTTATTTATTATTTATTCATTTGGGACCGGAGTAACTCAGTAGTAGAGCACTGAGCTGCCGTGCCGAAGGTCCTGGGTTCAAGTTCCGCTGCTGGAAGACTTTTATTTCATATGTTAGCGACCGGGAATGAATCCTATGGGGTCTTAGACCCTCCTAGGGCTCACCCAGGCAGTTGAGCGTGATCTGAGACAAAGCACTACCCTGAACTACCGTTGTTCAAGAACCAGTAGTCTCTACCATGAACTGAACCCCAGCCCATTCATGGGTTGTAGTCGTACATTTTTTTTCCGCCTTCGTTTTGGCCTACTAGGGACCGCCTGCCAATTTCAATTCCTTCTCATTTGATTTCATTAGTACAGATTTTATTTTTCTTATTGTTTATTCATTGAACATCACTTGCTTCATTCATCAACAACATCATGTGCTGTATTGGTTAATCGGATGATGCTACTGTGGGATTGCTTATTTTTATCTATCAACTTATAATTAGGATAGGGATCTTTTACGAGTATCTGACATCGTACAGGTTCGGGAGCCCCATTTTACATCACATCCGAAGGACTGCAAATCCTAGGGCCACCAGCAAGAATGCAAACCTGTGAATCATGATGAAATCACGTAATATTATATTACAAAAAAAGCTGGGATAACCTGGAAATGATAAATACCACCTGTGTCAGGAATTAACAATCTGAACGTTTAATGAGATAAAGTTTAATGAAATTTTATTCTCCAAAATTAGTCAAAATCAATCGCAAATTGTTTAACAGTTCAATACTGACAGCTTTACAATTGAAGCGGTTCCACAATTTCTGAGAAATACAATGTTGCGGTGACTCTTTGATTAGGATGGAGAACTACAGAGAGTTTGTCTGTGTGGGTTTTAACTTATAAAGCAGCTTATCATACAGCTGAACTGAACGTTAATTTCAGCCTTATATTTATAAATAAAGTTGTTCTTGTTTAATCGATCTAAACTGTTTTTAAAATCTAAGATATTGCAAAACCATAAAACCGCAGTAAACAGCAAAATATAAAATTATAATTAATGATTTGGACTCTAAGATATTTGGGATGGAATAATTAACAGATAATAAAACAAGTTATTTATTTTCCGGATCAATATTTTTCTTCACACAAGAACATCTGATTGCAAAGTTATCTTCAGAATATTTTTATTATTGATTCACTATCAGTTCAGAAATTATCTATTTATATTACTTAGAAAGAGAGTTGGACAAAACGTAATTCCACATTAAAATTACTTAAAATGTATGTAATTTTGTAGAATGGTTAGTAACTCAGTATCGCAAAGGCCAATCACAATACTTTATATTACGGTATACTACACATTCTATAAAATTACATACACGATAAGAAATATCAATTTTATTAGAATTTACATTTTACCTAACTCTCCATAGAGATCGGCACGGAACAGGATATACAGTACCAGCAACACCGAACAGTTGTGAGGGTTTTGCGGGACAAGACGCCTTACCTCTCAGCAAGCATAAAGTGGTATATAATAGAGAATTATTTATATGAATATTTCTTATGATTATAATAGTGCGGACGCAAAATATATGTTATATACAACAATTAAATTTTGTATCAATTACATTTAATTTGTGAAAATCTAAAATCTTTTCGCTAGGTAAAGGGTTGTGCTGAGTGCACCAATTTTTATTTTTCTGTCGCATATTATTCTCATTATCGATGTTGTCTAAAACTTCTAGATTTTCGCTTTTCTTGACCTTATTAGCAATATTTATTTTGAAAGTAGTTACTAGGTAATCTAGCCGATTAATGCAATACAATTATTGAATAAGTACGATATTACTATTGTTGTGTTATTAATATAAAAGCCGTTCGAAAATAATTATAGAACTAAAATTAATCACTGAGAAATGACCTTTTTAAAGTGAAATGAATTATTTTTATTTTTATATTATGATTATTGTTTTCTTTTTGATATTTTACAAAAAAATCTCCGTAGTAATTATTCATTATATTAAGAAAACTATTGTCAATAAAACTAACGTCAACTGGGGGATTGGAACACCTTGAATTTTAGTTTAATTCAATAAAAATTTCCGTTTCATTTTTGAAAAAAATATAATAATACAGATCATAGCGTATTAATGTTAATGGAATAAAGAGCAGGTGCATACTTCAACTACTCTGTAAGAAAAATCGAAACTTTTTTTCCAACCAACTCCTAAATACTTAGGTGGTGAACAAACTATCCGTAAGTTTGAGGAATTTAGCAACCCTGCATCTGGTTTCAACATTCCAAGTGTATATGTTTCTTTTTTTATTTCAGCTTGCGTAGGATTCTCAGAAAATTTTGGTTGCTTGGATTGTTTCTTCAGTCCAATTTTATTTTTTAGTGAAACTATTTTTATTGCATGCAGCAATTATACTTCGAAAATCGATAATGCCGTAAATTCTTTATCAATACCGATAACAGCACAATCTATACTGGACTAATAGGAAAATAACTCTTTTTCTATGCTTGCTATTATTTATTCATTTTTCTTTTTGTGAAGAGGCATTTTAAAAGGTAAACAACTAATAAGGCAAGTTTATAATACGGAAAACAACTCTATTTTTGGGGAGTATAATTAATAAGCAATTGATTTAAATTATATATAAAGAAATCAAAGAAAGAAAGTTATTTATAAGAACTAAAAAATGAGCCAATGTACTTAAAATACAATTGGAGAATTAGAAGGCGCACCGTAATGACTTAGAGATAAATAAGTTAAGCCTTGTTAGCCCAAGGTCTATTCGCGGTTAGGAGAAAAATGGAAGAGGCTTTTAGAGGAAAATATTTTCCTCCGCCGAAGCAGCAAATATTTTTACAGAAGATTGAACTAGGTCAATTACACTTTTATTGATGCTTTCAAGCCTCTTTATATTTATTCTCTTGCCAATTCTTGACCCCATCTGGATCGGGCTGTTTATTGTTTAATAATTCAAATTTATTATATTTTATTAAGACACTATTAAAAATGAGAAGGGTAAAGTGGTTTCTCTAGCCTAAGATGAATTTACATCAAATTATTACCGAAAACATCATAAATACTATTTTACATCAGCCTACAGAAAAATGTTATTCAAATTGCTATCAATGGTAGGACTAAGAAAAAGCGTATTACATATTTGTATATTTTAATAGTTTGGTGTCTATACGAAAATGTATAGTAGTTTTCAATGAAGTAATTAAAATCAAAGGGTACTAGTAATTTAAATGATCTAATAGTTACTATTGTTCACTATCATCGGTGTCACGTAGGTTTACATATCACTATGTAATTTTTAAGGTAGATATCTAAGTATGAAAAAAATAATATAACATTATGATGGCGGTCGCAGTAGAATTTATTTTTATTCTCTAATTAAAATATATATTTTTAACTGTTATTACTGCGGAATCAAAGAGAAAAAATAGATGGACTATCAGATTCCTTTATTAAAAAAAAAAAGAAAAAGGAATCTGATAGTCCATCTATTCTTTTATCTTTGCTTCCGCAGTAATAACTAATAATTAATAACAATTAAATTTATTTAAAAAAAATATAGACATTTTAAAAAAATAGAAAGAACTCTTATTCCTAGGATGATTTTTTTCGGTTTGGTCCAGCCAAACTGTTATCAAATTGATTATCAATACCATCGAGATAAAGAAGAATGAAATTGAATGAATGTGACCTGAATTTTTGAAAATTACATAATCGAACATAAAATCTTTCTCATTTTTTCACCTTTAGCTGATCATAAAGCTCTTTTATATTATTTTTATTAATTTATATTTTATAAATTATTAGTTAAATATTATTTCATGTGACGAAAGTTAAATGCTCTACCATTAGGATTAGCTTATATGAAAATATATAAAGCTATAGTTGTTTATATTATAATGAACATAGTATATTGTAATATTCGGTGTTTGGGCTCAAGATCGGGTTCATCCATTTATTTCCTTACATGTTTTTTTATTTTTATTTTTTATAAGTTTTTAATGCCAGAAATGATGTATTAGATGTGTTTGTTCCAAAACCATCTAGATCCTTCAAAACTCAATACCAAAAGATCCCATTTCTTATAAAATGTAGTTGCATCCATTACATTAAGTAAAATTGTTCAAAAAAGAAAACTATGTACTTGTATGTATATTGTTTAATTATATTGATTAAAGTGATGTGATAGTAAAATAACGAAAAATAACATTAAAAAAAATGGTAAATTAATTATATTTTAAAATTTTGATTAGCTTAAAAATTTTTGAAAATGGGTTTATCCGGTTTTGAAACCAATCTTGTATTCTTATATATACGAAATAGTCTTTATTATAATTACAAGTGGGACTTCAGGTATATCAATACTGGGCACACTAGTATAGAAGCTATGGCTATTTGAATACTTTTATGAGCCTGATCTCTCATCCGATATTACTAAAACAATATCTAAATATTTATTAATTATTTGGTTTTTAGGTCTGTGAAATGAATTCCCAACAGTTCCTATTACGGTGCTAGTAATGAGATGTATCGGGCTCGGGATCTGCAGCTTCCTATTATCTGATCTGTATCTGAGGCAATTACACCCAACCTAAATTGTGTCGTCCCTTATTCGGTTATTGAACGAAGTATTACATTCATTAAATTTTAATATTTGCAGCCTGTTTATATTCGATTCATTAAATTTTAAATTCTGTATTTAATGTATCTAGATAAGTGAATTTTAATGAAACCAAAGCAACGTTTAATTAATATTTGTCATAAAATATGGCTACTTGATAGTAACAGTTGTTTTTTCCATCTACTATTGAATTTATTTTTCATTCGCTACACCTTCATTTTAAATAGTCGATTTTGATTTACGCTTATTTGAAAATTGGTCTTTTTCCCCAAAACTGAAATAACTCCGAAAATGTCGAGGTTTTTTGGCCACCAAATGTTTTCCCATCCGTTTTTTCGGTTCCAATCTAGGATTTACATGCTCTTACTGCATTTAACAAATGCAACTATATTTGATTTTTAGCGACCCTCAAACTGGGCTTTACTTGGACTATTTGGAAAAAATTACCAAGGGGCGTAACTCAGAATCTATCAGACCTACAGGCCTCGCTCTGTGCTTAAATAAAAGCTAATTAATGTTACTACAGCCTCATTACCCATGACTTTCGTCGTAGGATCACTCCTTCGGCCGGTGTTCCTCACGAAAGTGGGCCAATACTTAAAATTGCGATTACTTGGAATGACCAATTTTCAAAGCGGCTTAACTCAGAATCTATTAGAGCTATAAAGCCGCGGTTGGATTCAAATTGTTGCAAATTTAATCTATATTAAAAATGGCTGCATATGTGTTTTTAATCTAAAAGGCACCGATTAGGAGATAAAGGTAAACAACTGAATTAACTCCGAAAAGGTCAAGGTTTTTTGGCCACCAAAAGTTTTCTCATCCGTTTTTTTCGGTTGCAAACTTGGATTAGAACTACTAAGACATGCCCTTACAACATATCAAAAATGCAGTTCTCTTCAATTTATTGCGACCTTCAAACACTGGGCCGCTGGCCTATAAAGTTTATGCAGTGCAATAAATTAATAAGTGAGTAAATGCAAATTTAGTCTTATTTTGTTATACATTTATTTATTAAAAAATCCAGTCTATGATATAGATATCGTCGATACAGATGTAAAGTTGCGAATGTTCAAAACACAACTTTTCAGAACAGAAAAAACAGAGTGAAAAACTGTTTCATCAAACGCATTTGTCCATTAAGCATTGTTTTTGAAACTTGAAGATTGTGTACACGAATTTCACATCAATAACCAATCCTATAGCAAACGTTACGGATATGAAACGATTTTTTTTTCAGATTCGATACTTTGCATTTGTATAGAAGATGTAATATTTTGTTGTTTTATTAAGGGGGAAAACGGTTTATTAACATTGTTGATTTCGGGATGCGATGAGTAATTAATGGTGATAATTGAAAATTATAAATTGGATTATTTTTCAGAATTCGGTTGTGTGTTCACCAATTTCTAATCAATCAACTTAATACCTTAACTAAAAAAAAATAATATTTTATTCATAAGTATATAATGCATCTGGATTAAGTAAGCATCTAAATAAATACAATGAAAGTATATTCATACAATTTCTCATGTGTATTGTAAAATATAATCTAATATCTACATTAAGACATGAACAATAATGATTAAGATTGATAGAAGATTATGTATGTATATTGCTATAAATTATGTATGTAAATTGCATTATTCTTTATCTGGTACAACAGGGGTACATCTAGGGTACGTCTAAGCGTGATGTTTCGGCATGTCTATCATCCTTTGTTCCGTGTCCCTTCTTCAAGAAGTCCTTTCCACCCCCCAACGAGCTCCAGCCTCCCTTCCTCTATACCCTTTCGGAACAAGTATATCAACACATATAAACCTCCATTGCTACCTTCATATGAACGTATCTCATCCAAAACGGAACATGGTCAGTATGATACAAAACAATGTTTAGAATTTTACGATATTATCAACTCTAATAAAATTTAATTATTCAAGATGCCACGATAAGGTCCTGCATTTACTTAAATGTTTCAGACACTATATAAGTCTATTAAACCTGTCCTTAAATGCTTTTGGACGACAAGGATCAAATTTTAATTTCTGCTTGATAAATTTATGATAACTCATATTTTAAGGCTACCTATTAATCATGTTTAAGAGCGGTGTTTGATTCCGACGGAGAGATATAATCCATCGGACGGTAACAAAGGCGGTGACATGTTGCACAGAGATAGAGACAATATTCACAAGGCTGTCCACGGCCCACTGACCCGTTCGCTTTATCCACCTAAACAGCCATCTCTTCTCTAATTCTCCTTTTGTATTTCCAAACACACCCCAAAGGCTCGGTTTGTTTAGTGCTTCGTTTAAGTTGTTCATTGAATTCTTTAATTGGCCCTCTGAATGAAGTAGTATCGAGTGCCAATGTTTAACGATCAAACATTGAACTCAATTAGAGGGCACGATTTTTACGTGTTAGGCAATAAAATGTTTTTTTATTCCATTTACATTGCATAATGTACTCACTTGCCCAGGTTGGTTGCCATTACCTTTCTTTAGAACCTACAGAAGGGGTCGGTAACTTTTTATGAATATCTAACAAAATGTGAGTATTAAAGGAACGTTAGGGTCAGAGGTATTTTCGAATTAAAACAGCCATTTAATAAATAATAAGAAATATTTTGTCAAGGAAATAATCGCCAACTTTGTTGAATGAACTTTATTAATATTATAAGTGTTTCTTCGGTATAAATGGTTATGTTTTATAGCTATTCTATATATCGTGACTAAATCGATTCGGTTTAAAGATAGTCGACTTCTGGCATACATTTCCTGCGGAATATATCCCGAAACGAATTCCGATATATAAGAGTAATTCTTAAGTGACAAATTTAGTCTCGCCGTACCCATCTACCCGGACGCTCACAGAGCACAGTTAGCACAGTGGAATGATGAAGGGAAATTCTAAAAAAATATGGACGGCCAAAAGCAGTTGCTGTGAAATCGAACAAGATATATATTATATGTATGTATTGTTTTATATATATACATTTATATTTTATGCCTATATTTGTTAAGTTTTAACATATAAACTACAAATTAACGATTATTCTCTTAATGTTCAAGTAATTTAAAAACAAACAGTAAAGAAGAAGGAATGAATGTTCCCCGTCACCTGATCCCTTTTTTATTCCGGCCCATCAGAGGACATTGTGATTGCTAGATATTAGTCCTTTCCCCGGAAGGAAGAGGCCCTTCCCCCAAATTACTCCCTCGCAATTATCGGGAGAGAGAAGACCTCGTGAAGGCTTGGCAGCCGACCGCGTCCTATTCACCAGGCCGCTTCAAACCCTTCCTAAGGGCGGGATAAATGGGGCAAGAGCCGTGAAAATAATTGGTATAATATAGTGCCAAAGCACGCCATTACCCGAGCCCTCACATATTGTAGCCTGTAATATATCCGAGGCCTATTCCCCCTCAGGGAGACGTATGCATTAGCACTTCACCGACAAAGGGACATTGTTTTCTTGTTTGGGAGTCTTTTGTTCCCTGGGAAAACTAAACCCTGCCGGTCAACTAAACTGGAGTTTATTGTCGCTATAAATATTATCTTTATCGAGGCGTATGACGAGAATTTATTAGTGTCCTAGTATGATTACACTGTTATGATTTCAAAATAACATTTGCAGTCCCGTGTAGTAAATGGTTCAGTCGATTTTGTCCAAATTGAGTAACTACACTAAGGAGAGTAGAATCGTATCATTCCCATAGTTGACGGCTTGAAATGAAGTTATAAATATGAGCAACAACTTCATTCAGGCGAATTTTTTAAAATGTTATTGCTATGTATTTATAACAGTTTCAAAAATCTTTTTATTTACACAAGAAAAGTAAGATTTGTGTTATTTAACAAATACATAGAAGGGACTTGAGAGCGGAGTGGCTCAGTGGTTGAGCACTGAGTTGCTATGCCGGAAATCCTGGTTCAAATTCCGGTGCGGGCAGTTACTTTTATTTAGTCTGTTTGCAGCCGGAGAGGGATCATATAGGATCTAGGACCCTCCTGGGGCTTAGCCAGCCTCTATAAAATATTATAAAAATAGGGTACCCATAATAAGGGGGAAAACCCTGGCGGTTGAGCGTGACGTAGGACAAGTCACCTCCTTGCAGAACCGTTGTCCATGAAACAGTACAGTCTTAACCATGTACTGAACCCTCAGGCTCGTTCACGGGTCGTAGTTGGTACATACAACAGGTGTAGAAGGGACTTAAACAAGTATAAATAGTATTAAAAATTTTTAGTATAAATAACTGGAAAGATAGTTAATAAATAAATGCATTTAAACCAATAGAGGGAGAACACCTGTGACCTTAGACATAGTTGGTTATTATACTAAAGTGTTATTATACTAAAACCTTTGCGCGATATGTTGCTATCTACGTTAATGGGAGACTAAACATCTTAGTATCTTAGGAAACGTCTTTCCTAGAATATTTATCCTTAAAAATTCTGGAGTGACTAATATTGAACTGACTTTTGTTCACCAATTGCTACCAATTTTTACAAAATAAGACGATATAATTCTAAATAAGGTATAATTCGAAATATTTGATTAGTGGCGTAACTTCACACTCTGTGATATTAACTTGTCTTCTGTAACTGGTTTATAATCCATTTTCAGCTCTTGGAAATTATGTTTTTGTAGTAGAATATTTATTTATAATAATTTTGATGGTATAATGTTTGAAAGAAAAAGAAAACCTGTACCAATACAAGTCATGAAGGGTATTGGGCTCAGTACATGGTAGAGACTGTACTGTTTCTTGGACAAAGGTTGTGCTGGGAGGTGATTTGTCCTAGATTACGTTCAACCCCCAGATTTTTTCTCCTTACATTGGGTACCCAATTTATAGAGGCTGGGTGTACCCTAGGAGAGTCCTAGTTCCCATTAGATCCATCTCCAGCCGCTAACAGATTAAATAGCGAGCAGGATTTGAACCCAGGACCTTTGGAACGGCAACTCATTGTATTACCACCGAGACACGCCGCTCCCGATGAAAGAAAACTTTCTAAAAATAAAAAATATTCTACGAACAACTATATAATCGGTTAATAAACCATTAATCATCCAATAATGTGCTTCCATTATTATATACCCATACAAGATTAGCAAGCAAGTTTACGCGCCTATTATCTTCAGTACCTATAAGGTAACGGCGGTAGGGGCAATACAGGAATTAGTACAAGTCCATTAACACTCTAGCCTAAAGTGGTCCTAAGTTGTCTGCCAAGTATTTAGTCAGTTCAAGCCTTTACTCAATGTAACTTTCTGTCAGTAGTTTAGTTTAGAAGTGTTACTATCACTACACATCAAGCTCACTATAAATTAATCAATCGGTATACATTTTTTTATATCTGAATATATTTCGAAATAGAAAATTTTCAAGATTTCAGTGTAGCGGGTAAACCATGATTTTTGAGGACCGCGGTAGAAAAAGACATGGAGGCTCCCGAATCTTCTTAATCCAAGTTTAATCGTGGCTGGATGATATCTATAATAATAAAACGCTAATTATTAATCATTTAAATTACCACTATATGGTAACCAAGTGGATCAATGAAAGTCGAAGAAGGAGTGAAAATTTATTAAAATATTGAATTGAAATAAAATTTACAGGACATTTATAAGAACTCTTTACCTATAAAGATTGCTTTAACTGGCAAATTACTGTTTTACTAGTACCGTAAGTCCACGAAGAAACACACATAATTAAATGTTTAGCATTATAACAAACCCAAAGTCAAACCTTTAATTGGTTCTCGAAACCCAAAGAAGAAAAAGAAAAACCCTTAAATTTAAATAAACATTCAACTTATTACAAGATTTTAATGCCATTAGACTTCTTTCAGAAGTTCAGAAATTGAGATAAATTCTTTTCAAAGCGAACAAAACCCAAATCGCTTATTTTCTTCAGACTTTGATTTTAGATTAGAATGCATAATAAACTTTTATTAGTCAGTTTTCAGAGCACCTTTTATTGTATTATTAAAAAATTTGTTCTAATTATTAAGAATTAAGTTTGTGATCTAAAAATCCTGGTAGTAAATTTTCAACCCTTATAAGCCCTGAAGAAGACCTACAATGTGGGTCGAAACGTTGGCTTTAAAGTAAATAGCTCTCATTGATAAAGAGAGTTTTTCCTGATCTCCACCCGGACCATTTTCTTCCTGGTATGTATAAGGTAAACTAATATCATTCACGGTTCTTATGATCTAAAATTTATTTTTGATATGAAAGAGCGTTTTTCCGAATAGAACATCTTGAATAAACATCCACTCCAAATCATGTTGAAAACTGAAATAACACTGAAAAAAATAACAGAGATTCAACTGGGATATGAATTAGAGCGCAAAAAAAGACCGTAAACATAAAAAAACAAAATATCATTTTCAATTTACTCGAAAAGAATAGCATTTATACGAGCTATTGTGGCACAGTTCTGTTGCATATAAAGCACCTCTTTCATAAAACTGAAGGGTGATTTGAGCTATACTGTTATCAAGGTAATACAGTCTTCTCTGTATGCTCAAACTGTTTATGCTTCAAATCACGGTTATATCATAAGCCTCTACCATCATTTTCGCATTTCATTGAATTATGCAATGGGCTTTTAGTCAACAGCTCGTCGTCAGTCCTAATCATCGTGATCTTGTTTCTATTAATACATCGACATCGGATCTATTGAGAGCTATGAACTGATTTTAATGATTCCAATTGATAGTGATTCAAACTAAGCACCCGTAGTGTTAAAGGCAAGTAGTTGCTAAGATAGCTTTGCTAGATCTCATGAATCAGTTCTCTCTGAGAGGTTTTACAGTTCTTGGGTGGGCGGGTGGTGATTAGGTAAATAGGACTCAGTTTAAGCCGTTTTCTCTTTAGAGTTTTGTTTTATTTATAATCTTTTTGTTTATCAAAAATATTTTTGATATAAATAAAATGTAATTAATTACGGATTTCTAAAAACAAATAAAACTGTTATGTTTAAAGAAAACATTCAGGTCTTCAGATTTAAAACCGTTCTTACAAAGTTTCAAGTATATGTAATTTTTTTTTCATTGTAAAAACTAATGAATTAAAAAAATAAGACATGCAGTTTAAACAATTTGCTATATGGGTTGACTGCTATACATATCTCGTTTAGCTAAGAACACAACATGTAACAATAAACAGTGCTGTGTTTCCCAAATCATCCATGTACAATCCTTATGTCCAGATTTTGTAAAACCCTTTAAAATATTTTTTTTTAATTTTTATTTCATGTGTTTTAAAAAAATTCGGAAATCATTTTCTGTTATCTGCAAAGGGTGTTTGAAATTTGTAATTTACTGGCTGAAAAAGTTTTCTTGTAATACTTATTTTTTTTTTTAGATAAAGTGAGTTTGTGGTGAATCATTTTTTTTTAGTTGAGGCATTGAGAATGAAAAGTGGAGTATTCCGAATTTCTAAAATTAATTTTTCTCACTTTTCGTTAGTTTAGTCAAACAAAAATATTTCGGTTAGAAACATTGCTTGATTAAATAAGAGAAAAATATTAAAAAGTATCCGAAAAATAATCGCTTTTGATTATAAACCCTCAATTATTGTATGTTTCAAATTTTCAAAGTTCTGATCTATCTCTAAAATGCATGTTAAGAAGATATGTTTTATATTGACTGCAGTTATCAATACAATCAATTTTATTTATATTCTTTAATATGTTTATAAACCAATCATTTTTTGCATACTATTTTGTGATTGGTCCTATGTTTCTTGTAACAAAACATCAATCAAAGCTCGATTGATATACATGGCTATCAAATACCATTTTCTATCTTTAAATATTATTTTAGTGTTTGGATTAATCATACAATGAACTCTCCCATTGAAGTATTTGTTAACAGGATGCCGAATTCAAAAACGGGTCATTAGAGACTTAAAATAGAAGATATGGAGCAGAACTATAAATGACAAAACTACAAGAGAGAGGTGAAGAAAGGCTGGCCCCTAACAAACAGAAATAACTTGAGTAGGTTGAGATGCTTTGTCTATAGTGCATTGTGTTTTATATTCAATTTCGGATCAAGGGGCGGGTTCTTAAGCTCCTGTACCCAGAAAAAGAACAACAAAAAACTGCTGGTAATTTTTAAGGAAGATATTTTTCGTAAAGTAAATTATGATGTTAGCAATGATAATGATATATTATATATATCTAAAACCCCAGTGAATTTAAGTCGAATTTTCTCCATATTAGTTTCTTTTAGTCAGGGATTCGGAATTGTGTTATTTTCTTAGTGAATAATTTTGGACATCCAATTTGTAGAGGCTGGGTGAGCCCCGGATGGGTACTAGGTCCCATAGGATTCATCTCCAGCCGCTAACAGATCAAATAAAAGTCTACAAACGAGCGGGATATAAACCCAGGATCTTCGGGATGGCAACGACTGAACGACTCTGCTCCCTGAGAAGGAGTTATTTCTTATATCACAACTCGATTTGAAGATAAAATACGAAAATGTAATGATTCCGCTCCCCTCTACACAGTTATTTCTTTCTGGACAAACCACTCATTCAACGGGGCTGCAGATAAAATATTATATGTTATATATAATATAATATTTAATATATTATACAGAGTCAATAGTGGGATTATAAGAAAATGGAATCTGTATTTGAATATATGCTAATCATTTTGATTGTCCAGATTGAGTGATTTAGTTTTCATATTGAAAAGCTTTATAAGCATTTATTTAGCCAAAATAGAAAGTTTTGGAGTGTATGGGGAGACGGAACGATCTAACCGTAGGGAAAAAAGTAAGTCAAAGAGTTCATCGATTATTCTTCAATAGTAATTAATAATGCCCGCTGAAATAGTGGATTATATCTATTACTTTTTTCTACATTTGATTCTTATGTACATCAACTACATTAAAAAGTAATATATAGCTAACCCAAACCTAGCTAACTCCTACAATCAATGAAGAAATTTAGCTCGAGTATATGGTTAAACAATTACTAGGACATTGGTTGTGGAGGGAAGTGATTTGTCCGAGATCCCCCCAACTGCCAGATTTGTCCTTCAATTAAGGGTACACACTTTATTAAGGTTGGTTGGGCCCCAGGAAGGTCTGCAGGTCCCACAGGGTCCAACTGTAGCTGTTGAGAGATTAACTAATTCAACTGTCACAGCTGGATTTGAACCCAGGATCTTTAGCACAGCAACTGAGCAATAGTGTGTAGAGACACACTGAACCACTCTGCACCCTATAATGACAGTCTTTATTTGATTATTAGAAATATGAATATATTCTGCTTGGTCTGGGATTAGGTTTAGTAATCTTAATTTAATATCCGTTTAGTCTCATTGCACGAATAATTTTATTTTCAAATATCTTATTTATATTATTATAAATTATTTTATATTATATTTATTACTTATAAATAATAAGAGCTTCTGAAAAAATTGTGATGTATTTCGATTAAAAAGAAAACTGCTAGGGTGGGTATCAGATACTTTCTTCTTGATAGACTTGCTCAGAAAATACCTTAGCGATATTGAGGGAAAGAGGGAATCCCTTATAGTAATGAAATATCTTTCTTCTGTGGTTACATCGATCCAAAGCTGCATTCCTTCATCTAAAATAATATAACAAAAATGAAAATGAAAATTTTTTTTTAAAGTTATTTATAAAATAGGAGGAAATAGCGCAGTGAGGGGGTGCAGTCATATTAAACACTAAATAAGTGGGTACTTATTTTATTTTGTGCCGACGTTTCGACCCACTTCGGCCATCTTCAGGGCTATGAAAGAAAACAGACAAAACAACAAAACTATAAAAATACATTGCAGTACCAAGTAAATGATAATATAAAAAAATATACGTAGAGTAATAGAAATTTAGAACAAAAAAGTGAGGGATATATACATCTATATATATATATCCTATTAGCCGGGATATATATATATATATATATATATATATATATATATATATATATATATATACATATCCTATTAGCTCTTTGACATCCATCATATGTTATTATTTAAGATTTCATTATTATTTAACATCACTATCTCATCATTTTATATTCTATCTCCATTCTCAAACCATATTTTTACTTATATTTCTATACGTTCCTTGTATATTTACATCATATTTTATATTTATACCACTTCATTCTATTTGTATACACTTTAAAACTTCCCTTACTTATATTTTCTACTTTCTATGTTCATTTTTCTTTTCTACCTGTTATACTCTAGATTTATATCTTTATTTTCTACTTTTCTTTTTCCTTTCTTTACTCTTTGACATCATTTTTGTTATATTTTCTTTCATTTTACTTATGTAAACTCCCGAGGAGTCTTTTATCTTACATTTCATATTTTATCTATATTCTACTAGTTTTTCCATAATTTTACACCTCGCCTCTGATGTTTATATTTTTTCTTTTTGTAAACTTTCTGTTTACTTCCTTCTTTGTAAGTTTTTACATCACCACCTTTCTGTACATTTACTCTGTAATATTTTTATTCATATATATCCCTCACTTTTTTGTTCTAAATTTCTATTACTCTACATATATTTTTTTATATTATCATTTACTTGGTACTGCAATGTATTTTTATAGTTTTGTTGTTTTGTCTGTTTTCTTTCTTAGCCCTGAAGATGACCGCAAAGTGGTTCGAAACGTCGGCACAAAATAAAATAAGTACCTATTTAGTGTTTAATATGAAAGATCTTCCAGTCCACTATCTCCTCGCATATATAAACTAGGTGAATATACAGATGAGGTCCTGTGTAATTGAAAAAACATTTTTAAATCATGGTAAAAAAAAAGTTGGAGGAAGGACTTTAATGTCACAAACCAAGTTCTACAATGTCACAGATACATTGAGGCCCTTCCCCCACCATACAGTTAAACAAAATCAAGAACTTTGTTATAATCAATCAACTCACACCATCCTTTTTACATCTGTATTCTCCTACAATTCAATCCTCTGTCCAATCCCAGGTAAAAAAATCTCTGTTTTCTGACCTTTTTATTCGTTCCCACAGAACCAAAACATTTGAGAGTTCTTTTCTCCAACATTTTGGAACGCACTCTCACCTGATATCCGTCATGCGTCTTCCTTATCCACGTTCAAATCTAAGCTTTTCCTACATTTTATAAATTCCCAAACAGATGCTCTCTAATCAGTAATAGTTAATAGCTCATATCCATCAGATGTAATTGATGAATTGTCCTTAATTTTCACTTACAACTTTAGGTATTTTGATTTTATTTTTCTTCAATCAGCTTAATTCTTGTTATTTTAGATTTTTATTATATATATATATTTTTTTAACAGAACATACCTTTAGTTCAAATTTATTTTCTTGTACTTTTGTAAGTATTGTATCATTCTTATAATGTAGCTCTTTACCCACATATATATACATGTTAATTTTGTACACATCTGTTATTCATAAGGGATCTGGTCCCAGAATAAAATTATTTTTCTATTCTATTTTATACTATTATATAACAGACTGTAACGAAAAACGAATAAGAATCACTAAAGTAAGTGCCCATATACGAATTTTTTTTCTGATTATAGTAATTTAAATGACTGTAGTTCAAGATTCCGGAAAGCATAAGATAAAAATATTTAAAAATGAGCCTATTGTATAATAATAATAAATATGAATATGATTGAATATTTGCATATACAATTAAATTAATTATACTATACAATCCTGTTGTGATGTATTATTCATATATTCTCCAGTATCAACTATTCTTAAGAGAAAAGAAAAATCAGATAGTTTTCCTTTGAATACAAAAATAGAAGAAGCAGAAAAAAAAAATCTTTTTCTTACTTTATTAATATTGCCATAGGAATTTAAATCAATGAAGGCTCGGGACGTGATTCGCAAGGCAAAGGCTTTTTTCCAACGAGGGTTTCAGCATAAAGTTAATCAAGTATAATTTGAATAAATTTGCAATTGATCCGAAGTGCGATTTACACTAGTAAGCTTTTAATAAAAGTTTTAGAAGGAATTCGTTACAGTTTCATGAATCATGAAATGATCATTAAGTTCTATTTTAACGAGTAAGTTTTTGAATAAAAGAGAGTTTGGAGATAAATAATATTATTGAAAATTTACGCGAGTAAACCGTCCTTTATACGCAAATGATTCTAAATAATTTGGCAAAGAATACAAATCATCATAATTAGAGGGACATTGTGTATAACTTCGTTATTTACAGCAAAAACTAACAACGTTAACTGTTAAAATGGTCTTATAAACAATCTTATTTTTCTTTAAGTTAGGTTTAATAAAATACATCTTGAATAACGATAGTTGACCTTGTATATATGAGGAAGAATATAGTCCGGGTGTAAGTCAGAATAAATCTATTTAAAAAGAACTATTTATTAAGGACACGCATTGCAGTTTTGCTTCTGTGGCCAATGGTTATAATGGGGTCGATGGTAGACATTTTAAGTTTTGGAGAAGGCCTGGCAATGTGTGTAGAAACGTCGGTTTTAAAATAAATAGCTCTGCTTATTAAAAAGAGTTTTTCCCTCCACCCAGTTCATTTTCTTACCATTACAATAAATACATTTATTTAACTATTCAGCATTAAGTATTGCTTTGATTGTATTTCTTTCAGTTTTGGCTTCTCAATTTTCGGGCTGTCAATGTTTTGTCAACATTTCTAGGACTAGATAATCTGTTATTTTTTTTTATTAAATTAACTTTGTAACCCAACTAGTTAATGACATATAGTTTTAACGTTTTCAATTATAATCATAATGAAATAATATTCAAGCCTAACTTAGCAGAAGAAGCGATTTTTAGAATTTATTTCTCTCCGTTAAGAGGAGGTAAGACCGTATCTAGGTTGTCTGGCGTCCCAAGAGAAAGATAAATCGACGCTCTATAATCTATGTCCCCTATATCTCAACCGTAAAGAGATTAAGGTCACTACATAAAAGCATAGTTACCACTTGTTTAAGCGTTCAATGTAATAAAACTACCTTCACAGTAATGCAGATCATAATTTTTGAACCATCCTTTTTGACCTGTCTAGTTCGACAGCAGCTGTTCTATTTAATATACAAGTACCCTCAGTATATACTGTACAGATAGTATATCCCAGTATATACAGTATCATCATCATCATTCGTAGTATCATCATCGGCACAAAACATTGTAGTTTCGTAGACTATGGGCAGTTTTAAAATCAGAATTATAACTGGAAATTCGTTACATTTTAATGAGATTAAAAATAAGGCGGTTGGCTTGAACCTCATGGTTCCTGGACCTTGCTAAGACCTCTCGCCCCGAGACGGGGTCATTGTATTATTATAATTAATCGGATAAGTATGCCAATATGGATTCTTAGGTATTTATAAATCTTGAATAGGGGCACTGTGATAATTCATATGATTTTCGTTAGTCTGATGTAAGCTTTATTACCAGATGCAATCCTCGTATTAATCACTTTATCTGCATCCAGAACCTTATTGTAATAATCTGAAAACTTCTTACTGCTTCAAAACTGCAGTTCCCAATTATGTAGTGCTCTTGTTGGCGGTTTTGCTTTTATTTTCTCAGTACTAGGATTTTCAATTTTGAGTCAATCACTAACGGAAACATACTCTGTTTTTTTACTTCTTTATTGGTTTCTTTATCCAGAGTCGTAAAGGCATTATTCACTCTTGGGGCGTCAATCGTCATCAAGACAAGAAACCTTTTTCTTCCTGTTCCTCTTCGACATTATATAATCTCTTCATTACATAACCTGGATAAGACGTTTTCCTGTATTTAGTAATTCCCTATCCTATTGATTCTTCTTAGCATTTATTCGTTAGTCTACTTTCTGTCCTCGGTTGTCTACTAGATATACGTATATGTATAGATTTTTAATGCTACGATGCGGTACATTGTTGATAAGTATAGTACTTCATATTTGTAAAACTTCAACCCACGTGATATTAAGTGGTTCTCTTCTTTCTGTTTTTAAATTCTACTAAAAACCTTTGATTATTTTTGATGAAAGTCAACTTTGATGAAAGATGGGACAGTCTTCCCGAGCTTTAATCTTTACTTCTATTGATACTGAAGAATGGGTCTGTTTGATACACTGCCTTGCCATTATTCACAAGTTTATTCATACAGAGTGCTTTTCTAATTGTTTTCTCCCAAGCAGTTGTAACTTGAATCATTAAAAATAACTATCCATAAATGCTTATATCATTGTATTAATAGCACATCTCTTGTTCCACATTGTCTCTTAATGACGGTAGTAAATTCTTTTAATTTTTATAGGGAATATTAATTACTATCACCAAACTCGATGCGATGATTCAGTGTAATTAACCATTGTTTTGTTTTTAATTCCTTCTGGAAATTAACCTCATTTGACTTGTGGATCCAGATGAATGTTATTTAAACAGGGAATCAATCATTGGTTGTAATAAAACACTTTCATTTACCAGACCAAACAAAGTCATCGAATGGTACAATTTTTTATGAAAAAAATACAAGCATTGACATAATTGAATTTGCAAAAATGATGCTATGACTTTTTTTTACTATAAGTAAAACTATAATAAAAAAAAATCAATCATTAATCACTATAAACACCATTGCACCACCCCTTAAGATACTCTATTTATTACTTTTAGCCAGAGACGCAGTTTAAAAAAATGCCATAAGATTCAGAAAGGTTGTCACCATATTAGCTCATGTTTTGAAAAAAAAACTATACACAAAAGCCTTAAAAAAATTAAGTTTGATAGAACAAATTGAAAAAAACTAAAAATTTTAAAGTTATATTTGCAAAGCAGCTTTATTTATTTATTTGTTTTTTAATATTTTTATACCTACTTCTTATCTTATATATACAATAATATTTTTTCTTAGGTTAAATAACATTTTTTAAATTTATAATGATTTTTTATTACCGGATTAATTATATTGATTAGGAAACTAATTTTATACCACACCAGAACGTATCTTATTCTAAACAATTTAAATAAATCATAAAATTATTTTATGTATAGAATGACAATGTTCTATACTTTGTGAGGGACTAAATTATTTAATAAGGTGTATTTTATTTGTTAAATAATATCCTGATGTTATATTATGTTACATACATAGGTTTACCAGAGGGTCTTAGGTTCAGTACTCGTCTGGGTCTGTACTTTTTCTAGGACAACGGTTGTGCAGGGACAAGATTTATCCGAGATCACGCTCAACCGCCTGACTTTGTTCCAGTTTATAGATTAAGGGCACTTTATAGAGCCTGGGTGAGCACCTGGAGGGCCTCTAATTCCGACAGGTTCCATCCTTGGATGTTAACAAATTAAATAATTTATCTAAAGCTAGATTTAAATAAGGAACCTTCGACACAGCAACTCAGCGCTCCAATAGTGAACTACTCAGCTTCCTAAAAAATAAATACTGTAGACTCAAAATATTGTAGTTTCGTAGAGTATTGGCAGAACACAGCGTGAGCAGTTTTAAAATCAGAAGTAGAACTCGAACTTCGTTACAATTTAATGAGATTAAAAATAAGACGGTTGGCTAGAACCTGTTGGTATCTGGACCTCGCTAAGAGCTCTCGCTCCGAGATGGGGTCATTGTATTATTATAATTAATCGGATAATTGTAATCCGACTTAAGGTCTAGGCTGGATCAATAGCTTCACTGACCTCCCTGTCCAAAACCTGCATCTCCTGATCTCCACAACAGCTTTTTAATTATTGGTAATCTATTTCCACAGCTTTTAATAAACAATTGCTGCACCAAAGAATCCGATGAATAAGATACCCTTTTTCCTCCATTTTTTAACAAAACGTAAAAAAAAAAGAATTTAAGGGCTTCGGTTCACCCTTCTACCAATTTTACTTATTAATTTTTTAAAGGCAAAACAACGGAACCTCCCCAATTTATATGCCTTAATTTTAATTAATTCAATCCCTGCTGTTAGTAACATCTTTGTTTAATGAATGAACTTTTTTCCTTTTTTATATTTTGAGAATTAACGCCGCTTTAATAGTTCTCCACGATATATCTTCGTAATCAAGTAATGTCTGGTTAAAATAAAAATGGAAAAAATTATATAATAATAAACAATTTGTTATTTTTACTGTCACTACGTTAAATATATCTACTGTTTAATACTATTGTGAAAATTAATTTTTCTTTCTTTTTTTTCTAGCCCGTTGGGTTTGAACTTGGATATACAGTTGTTTTACGAATATTTATGAAGGTTCCTCTTCATCTGTACATTGTACATTTTAAGAGATACACATGAATTGGAGAAGGTGCCGATTTTATAAAGAAAAAAATATATAAATTTCTAGTTTCTTGATTTGAAAATTTTTTGACAGTTCTAACAACCAATCAAATTTTGTCATTTTGTGTCATATGAAACAATTTCACCCAATCATTTCAACATTACACTGATAATTGCATTCAGTGAAATTATCAATCAGTATGACAATATGTGTTCAGTTTGACAACTTCATTCCAATTAAATTTCAAAATGTCACATTTTGGCAATGCGAATGTTCGAAGTATAAATGCGCTTATAAAAAAAAAAATCCCAGAAATACAACATAGAGTCACAAATATATTTGGGGAATATTTATGGAATTTTTCTGCGAACGATTATATAAAATATATTTATATTTTAATAAATAAATAAATGTTTCGTTGAGTTGAGTTATAATTTTTTTTTTCAAAAATTTTTCCAATGAAGACCCCATTGCATATCCTTCATAATTTTATGAGAAATTTCTCAATATCGATATTACTACTGACAATCAATTCGAACCACAACTCGACAACTAAATATCGAGAAGAAAATCGGGTAATGGTAAAAAATATTTCCTTAATTAATTATATTGTTTAATCTGATGTTTCGAACCACGTTGCAGATCTTCCTCAGGGCTTGTAATGTAAATCCATGGACATCCACCCCGACCATTTTCTTCTTCACGTTTCTTCCGTCAACTAAGAATTATTCAAGAAACTAAATATCGAACTACAGAATAGGAATATTAAGTTATGTTAAGTCTTCGTACCATAAGGTCATTAGCTTTGTCTTAATTAAATATAAAAAATAATATCCAAGAAAAAACTGGCTTTTTGAAGTATGAATAAAACTTACAAGTTATTTCAGCTGAAACTATTTTAGAATGAAAAATAACGATGACCCGAATGAATCAATGTTTTAAATAGTCACTCATAGGAGTCAGCTCTCAAAATTATTATAATAAACCTACGAGTTTCATGGTTTATGGTTCTACTGCCGGTATATTGCAATGTTCTAAGAAAAAATTCCCAAAGTAATCTTCTACAGGTCATCAACAAATAAAAATAACAAGTATATCCTGGAAGCGCAAAAGCTGTTAAATTTGTATAATACAAGATAATGGTCAAG
This sequence comes from Troilus luridus, assembly GCA_964056705.1. Taxonomy (NCBI): domain Eukaryota; kingdom Metazoa; phylum Arthropoda; class Insecta; order Hemiptera; family Pentatomidae; genus Troilus; species Troilus luridus. Next base: position 85,639,307 of record OZ057412.1, read on the forward strand.
TTTTAATTTTCATAATTTCAGATGAAGTCATCAAAATAGTTCGAGTTAATATTAATTAACTCTACTAACTATTTTAATATTAATTAGTATTTTATCGCTATAAATTAGCTGTGGGAAAACTCGTTAAAAACAAGAATGAACACTCTGAATGGTTCATAAGAGAGTTAAATTCTTAACTACACTGGGTGGTACACAAAGACGACCCTATGGCAACTTTTATAACGAGATTTAATAACGGAGCCAACAAAGACTCTCAGCTCTTTATGTTTTGTTTCTCACCAAACAAAAAGAGGAAAAACAAACCAGAGGAAAACCAAAAGTTTTTCTTGGAAAATTCAACTCGAGCCTTATGATGATTTTTCTTCTGCATAAAATAGACTCTCATTCTAAAATGAAATGAAACCGTTGTCGCAACTTCTAATATCGTTTTTCATATATATATATATATATATATATATATATATATATATAAATATAACATATCCTGGTATATTGGGTCGTTTCAAAGGAAAGGTTATTTAGTAAAACAACATTATGAAATCAAAACGTTTCTATTTAAAATTTTCTTTTCTTTACATATTTACCAACCATTTATCAAATTTTAGATTTCTCAGATGAAAAAATCAGTGATGAAATAATGTCTGAAAATGCATTTTCGACTTGAGAATCATTTTTATAAAGTTTTACCCCGAGGGAAGTTGTCCGAATTTCAGAACAGATGGAAATCTGTTGGAGATAAGTCTGGAGAATAAGGTGGGTGTGGGAGGACTTCGTAAATCAGTTCGTTTAGTTTCTTAAAATATGAGGTGTTTCGTTATCTTGTAAGAGGATAGGTACATTCTGATCATTCAATACAGGATGTTTTTCGATAAGTTTTTGCTGTATTACGTCAATATTCCTCCAGTAGGATGTGGGTATGATGACTTTATGTCTGTGTAGAAAGGAGAAATAAGTAATTTAAGAATTGATTAATTTATGATTTAATCTGTTTCACTATCTTAAAATTTCACGATATAACGGAGAAGGGCACGTTCCTTACAACACCTTTCATCGAACCGCGGTGGTTCATAAACGAAATACACGAATTTTCCGCGTTTCCTTGGAAACGCGCAATATATATCTGTTGCGCTACTACATACTTACAATTACAGTTCTTTACACTCTGTAATCATGAACGTAGTAAACAAGAGAAATCGACTATTCCACATTGAAATTTAGATATAATAAAAATAGATATTTCGTATGAAACGACCCGATACTATCCCTCGTGTATCCAGTACTTTGTACTTTTACTTTATTTAAAAAATAAATATATAAATAAAAAAACCTTGAAGAGGCAACTCCCTGACACTGTGTTAAAGCTTAGGATGGTCTAGGAAATGGTGCGTGAGAATCGATGCTCTTATCCTGAGCCAACAGGCCAGCCAGTCCACTGTAATACTTCTCTGTCTATCTTGTCATATTAAAATAAAGCGATGCTCTCCCATTTATCTTACATGTACTTACATAAATAGAAGAAATTCTTCTGTTTTATGATAAATATGTATGATGTATTGTTGTTTTTTTTTGGTATCTTTTCAAAATAGTAAAAAAAATTGTTTAAATGTAATACTACAACCCTGTGGTTAGGATAACAACCTGGGGGCCTGTCCTTTCGAGGGGACGTTAAACGGGGGTCCCGAGCCTGTACGATGTTAGGTACTCGTTAAAAATCCCTATCCTAATTGAACCCGGTTAGGCAAAATCTAGAACTCCCACTGTAGCATTGTCCAATTAGCTATAGCAGAATAAAAGTGGCGTTAATTAAACAATCAAACTACAACCCATGAAGAATCTTAGGTTTAATACGTGGCAGAGACTGTTTCATAGACAACGGCTGTGCAGGGATTTTTGCAGGTTGTCCGAGATCTCTCTCAACCACCAGGTTTTCCCCTAAAATGAGTAACATCCAACCGCCAAGTTTCCTCCCTATAACGAGTACCCTTGGTTATCCTCAGTATGGTCAACCAGATACCACAGGTTACAAAGCACTCACTATGCGTATCGAATAATATCATCAAGTGTGATTGCATAAGTTATGATTATATCATTATAGAGTAATCAATTGTTTAATAAACTATAAACAAAAAATAATATTGGTAATGCAGTTTATCAAAACTATCTTACCTCACATAAATATTATGATTTTGATAAAATACAATGTTCTAAAAGAAGTTGATAATCATGAAAATCCAAGACTAGCTCTACATAGTGGACTGAGGTTGTCCTTTATAAAACACGCCCCAGTACATTTTCTGACTCTCATCTCGTCCCCTGCCACCATCCAATCCTCGTCCTGCAAATCTTCACGTACGCCCTCCCAGGAGATTCACGTCTTCTTTGCACTTCAGCCTTATCGTTATTCCTTTCTACCTTGAATGATGCATATAACAATATGCCTGAACTAACTCAGTTTTTGATCTTCCATAATGATTTCCGGTAGAATTAATGGTTGGTTGGAGGGGGAGGGTAGACCTGCGCCCAGAGAATACTGTTATTTAAAATAAATGACAAACTTATACAATCGGAGATATAAAATAAAAACTATGAAGTTCTCCTCTTTAGTTTAATTGATTAAAGGTTGATTCATTCCGTATTAAAACCTTTTAAATAATAAACTGAAGGTTTTACCCCTACCGCTACTCAAAAGTAAAAGATAAATATATTCGAATGGAAAATTCTTAGAATATTTAAATATAGGTGTTGTTTATGGAGTTAGTCGATTTGTGCAGTGAATGGCCCAATTAAAATAACTCGAATAGCTTTTATTAAATTTGGTAGTGTAAAACAGTTGTTCATCGATGAAAGCAAGTAGAAACGGAAATGGTTGATGTGTCATGGATGGTACATTTTTACAAGTCTTGCTCTATTGATAAGGCTTTTTGCCAGTGTACTAAGTTTTATTTAAAAACATGAAATAAAGCCAGGAGTGTGCAGATAGCCTTGCCATAATTGACGCTCTTGTGGTCTACATAACCTTACATTTAAGTCCTCATTTAAACTATTCAACTCACATTCATTCAGGGAGCTGAAAGATTTTATAATGGGACAATCCATATAGAAAAAATCAATGATAAGAGAAATTTAAACAGTTGAAATAATATATTATTAATATTATATGTATTTATTTTATGCTGATATGTCCGACTTCGTAATTTACTGAGGTTAGCGTAATGAGTTCGAAATGGTAGTTTTAATTTATATACAGGGTGTTTCAGGTTATGTAGCTAAACTGAAAATTCAAACTAAGAACTTCAAAACAAGAAACAAATTTCTTAAGGAGGTTTGTCCGCAAACGCCTTGTTTAGAATATATCCACTCCAAAAGATTTTAATTTTTATGAATTATTTAAGCATATTAAATAAATAAAACTTATTTCATTAGTTGCAACTACTTTATTCATTAAATGCAAAAATTAACATTCGAATTAAATGTTGTTCAAAGTGATTTCCTTGAGTAATATCACAGATTCGGCCTCTTTTTTCAACTTCATCTTTTTTCAGGAGCAGTGGCAGAACGGCACTAGTTAAGTATTACTGTTTCACAAGAATTAAGGTCATTGACAGGCCTTGCAAAGACTGTTTGTTTAATGCCATCCCTAACCGAAAAATCAAGGTGTTGTCATTTCTTACCACCTCGATTAAAAGCGAACACACAGAGAAGCCTCTACATTTCTTACTCAAAACTGTATGGACATAAAAACAAAGAAAAATAAAGAAGAAGCGATGCCCTTCTGTTCTACAGTCCTTACTATGGAGACGCAAGTTGTCATTAGATGAAAAAGAATAAATATAAACAGATTTACGAAATTAAATTAATTAAATTTTACAATATAAAAAAATTCCAAAAATATAGTTCGATCAATATTGATAAGTCCATTATTAACAATAGATCTCGCGTTCGATCTCTTGTATGAATTTAATTCAAACCGATTAGAGTAACTGTGATAACACGTTTGTTGAACTTATCAGTATGGAGTAATTGCTTTTAAAAGAACTAAGGTGTCATTGTATAAGTACCTATAATTATTTGTTCAATACTTTCATCATTACTTTTTTCGATGGAAATTAAATTTAAAATACAGCTTTCCGACAATCTGTATTATTTCGATTAATTTTAATAACTGATGGAATTAGTGAAACTGGTTAATTAAAAGATGTAAACGTTTAATGGAAAACCATTGGGGCTATCAAATTCTCCACTTTCGAAGTTTTTTAACGCCTGTTCAATTAGTTGAATATGTCAAGATACTTTGTTCCTCTGGCAGTTCATCAGGATCCTTCCTGTGAACTTTCTCTCTTGTGCTTAAGGAACCTATTTGACAAAGTCGGGGCTTCCACAAAAGCCTTTCACACGAAGTTTACAAATGATTTCTCTGCTGATGGCATACCCAATGAATCATTCTCAATAGAATAGTCGTCATTCAAAGCTATTGTTATACCCGCGGTTTTATTCAATAAATATATATATATATTTTTAAATTTATTTATTGAAACTTACAATTGTATTGTAACAATAAAACCAGTAATTACATGAATGATACATAATAACACGGATATATGCAAGTAGAGGAACGACCCAGTGCTAGTACTCAAATTTAAATATTTTTGTTGGACGTTGATTAAACTTCTTTTTAAGACGAATTGAACCTTTGAAAAATATAAAATCTAATATTTATGATTTTGAATGGGAGAATACCGGGTGCATCATATTTTATTCTTATTCTTATCAACACTCCAATATTTGTTTGTTCTAGATAATTTTCTTTTTTGTTTGATGTAAACGACATTTTGGTATCTCTTAATATTTCTTCTATCCCTTTTCATTTAGGTTTCCATGCATCTGCATTTGAGATGTCTACCAAACCTAACCCAATTGCTTTTTTTATCTTGGGAGACGGTAACTGCTTTTTATTTTTATTAATTGTTGTTTTTATATGAATTTTAGTGTGATAAAAATGGAGCGATCGAATGCGGATAACTCCAAACTTTAAAATTTATTTTTTGACACGTTTCGCTCGTTTCGCTAATCAATGCTTCGTGCTCCTTAAGATTCAGAACCAGAATAGAACAAGATAAATAAGGCGGGAAAGTGTCGTGTTAGATAAAATTTCCAGATGTTTGAAATTTCGGAGTTATCCGCTTTTGATACTGAACGTCTTATTTATCAAAGTGATAGATTTTATGAAGCAGGTACAAAACATGTTGATACAAATGCAAAGTGTCGAATGTGAAAAAAAAAAATCGTTTTCGATCTATAGCGACGGCTTCAGGATTGAAAATTGATATCAAATAAAATCATATGTAGTCATCTATAAAAAATTTTGTTTCCCTTATCCCCAATAGCAACCCCATGGAGGGACCGTTTATTAATAATAGGACATGCACGATGTTTAAATATTAAGCATATTAACAGATACATTTTTAAAATTGCATTAAAACACTTTTTCGTGTAGATTAACAATATAAGAAATAAAAAAAGCTACAGCTAGACTAAATTAATAATTTATATGTTGCAATAAAATTATGTTTAAAATTGTAATCATAAAAATTGTAATCATAAATTACTAAATAAAATAAAATAAATATTTTAATTAAGTCTAAAGATGATAAATTACAAAATATTATACTAAAATAAAAGTTACTCATGTTATTATGTAATTTAGGTTGATCACAATCAATGTCTGTTGTAAATATTAGTAAGTCTGTTTTGAATTTAGAGAAAATTGTGTGTTTTATCTCAGGTTGTTAGTAGGTTTTTTTTAATCAATTTAATTCATTAATACCTTATATTATTAAACCACTTATAATGAAATGGTTGAAATACCCTTGATACATAGTGGGTTTTTTTTTGGATTTCACATTTGATACTTTGCATTTCCATCCAATATGTAGTCGTTATAAATTTTTCTTTAATGCTCTATATGCTAAATTATTACTGAAACTAGTTAATTAAAAGATCTAAACGTTGAATGGAAAATCATTGGAGCTATCACATTCTCTAACGCCTGTTCAATTAGTTGAATATGTCAAGATACTTTGTTCCTCTGGCAGTTCATCAGGATCGCTTCCGTGAACTTTCTCTCTTGTACTTAAGGAACCTATTTGACAAAGTCGAGGCTAATAAGTAATTTATCTTTAATTATCAATTCCATATTTGATGGGTATTTTAGTAACCCTGAGTCATGGTCCTTCGGGCCTTATGATACCCATTTCCTAAACATCACACCCTGCCGGTTATGGGGAAATTCCCGCATTACTCCCTATCTTTCCTATCTTACCAGCTCCTTATTGAATGTGAAACTAGGATGTTGATTATAAAGTTTTTTAACGAATAAACAACGACTGGTCCCGCGGACCACACCTCGGTACTTGTGCGACTTCTTTGATTTTTTCAAGGTTTCATTTAATGCTTTAAATTTTTTAGTTAATATTAATTAACAGTACTTTTAAATTTATATATTTTATTATATTGATACGTTTTTAATCAAGGTAATCTATATGCGTGCAATAAGGGGAGCGTTCCTTGATTTTTTACTGATATATATAATGATGTTTAGGTTCTTGAGTTTCAGTCAGTTTCTTTCAACTTCTTAAGGCGACGTTTCGAGACTAGGTTAGTCTCATATTCATGCCCTGACAGTGAAAATATGAGCTTTTAGTAAAAACATTAAATAGTAGACTAAAATTAATATAGATGACACGTGTAAGTTGTAATGGATAGAGTGTACTTACAAGTTCCAAAGAATTGATCAGTTTATCATCAATCAGTTATTTCGCAATATTTCATAGATATATATATATTTTGTCATTATTGTCAATTATTCCCCATTAGGAGAACCCTAGAACTTGAATCAATCACAGCTTCACTGCTTTTCCTCTCTTCCTTTCTTCCTCTTCATAAATTCACTGTGTTTTTTCTTCCTTTCCTCTGTTATATATATATATATATATATATATATATATATATATATATATATATATATATATATATATATATATATATATATATATATTCACACATATTCTCCATAATACAGGTTTAATTCGCAACATGAAACAGGCATTATAAATCGGGTCAATAGACTCAAAGGCCAATAGGAGATAGGAGATAGGTGTGGTGTAGACAGAGAACTTCAATAGAAGTCGCAATGTACTGAAAGCCGGCGGTTGATTGGAATCTTGCTTAAAGCGACCGATTCAATTCTATCCCCTATCCCTTTCCCAGGTCCACTCCCATTTTTTAATGAATAAAGAATTATTTTCAGTTCCCTGTTGGAATGAATAACTTTTCATCTGGGTTGGGTCGGTCAATACATTCCATCCCGAGCTATATTTCAGCCAGCTGTATGGAATAATTAACATCGCTTTATTGTGTGTGTTTTTAAAGCAAATGTAAAACATGTATATTCGTATCCGTAGGTGCTTTTCGTTTAATTCAAATAATTGAATATATATTTTCCGAAACGAATCGGAATTCTACTTGTAATTTGTATATTGGTTCATAAAATTCTATGGAGGCAGTAATATGTTTTACATTTGTCATTTTTTTTTCGATTTTAGTGGTAAAAGTCACGATTTTCCTTTTTTTTCCTGCCAATTCTGTCTCATTCATTCTCTTTATTCTACTTTCCTTTCTTATGTTTATTTAACGTCCGTTTTCTTCATTATTCTCACCTGTAACGTATAATATTTTAACCCTTTTAAAAAAAAATTCCACTATCTGGTATGTCTTATTTTATTATGAATATCTAATTCTTCTTCAATGTCCATTCCCCAGATTGCCCATTGCCCAGCCATCGCAGTCTAGACCTGCCTCTTCCTCTTTCTCCATCTGGACGACCCTCCATGATCTGCTTTGGGAGCCTTTTTTTTATCCAATTTATATACGTGGCCTAATCATCTTAATCTTGATTTTTTGATACAGTGCACTATATCAGGTTCTCCATGTAGTTCCTCCAGTTCTTGATTCTTTTTGATACGGAAACTATTTCATCTAAGGATTTTTCTCTGTGAAGTATTCAATAATAAATAATAGCTGCTTGGATTGAGTCCACGTCTCTCTACAATACACAAGTGGAGGAAGTACCGTATAATTTTAAGGCTTCGGAATATATCTCTATTTTGGACCACGTTTTTTAGGGACCAATAACAGCTGTTACCGATCTCGATTCTAGCCTTTTTTTCATGTTCCAGCTTATTATCTTATGTTCTAATGGTACCAAGGTACTTAAATGTTTTAATTGTGTGTAATAATTTTGAGGAAAAACTTGGTACTATACGAATTTAAAACAAAACTATCGTCACTATATTTATTTTTATTAAAGGGTTTGGTGTGCTATTATCTACAACTCTCCTGCACTAGATTTTTTTTCGACAACTATTATTTTCTGAATTGCTCCGAAATAACCATAATTCAACAATTATTGTCGGAAAGTACCTATTGAATACTTTATATCTTGTAACACCTACATTATAATATCAAGTATACAAAATACAGCAATGTCCTGAAATACCAAGAGCGCATACGCGATATCATTTAGTGAATCCGTAAACTTGTAATAATTTTTTATTTGGTCAATCCTTTAAATTTACATTATTTATTGTACGATACCAATTATAATAGTTATAAATTGGCACAATCAATAAAACGGAATCTAAAAATCACAATCTCAAAGAAATCATTGAATAGCCTTTTTCGACTATCCATCGTTGACAAAGCTTAGATTTGTATTTATGTATTCTAAAACTCCCATTATATTATCAAATAAATAAATATTGAATTGATATTATAAAGGTAGTTTTAAAAAAGCTTTGATACTGAAGCCTCAATTAATTAGTGTTAATTAGATATTATAATTAGATTTTAATTAATTACAAATTTAGTTTTTATAAAGACTACATAAAACCCACAGAGGTCGAGCGAAAATTCAGCGAAGCACCGCACGTCCCTAGAATATTGCTGAAATGATGGATGATATGATATTAGTCTATTCTGTTGGGTTAGTTAATCCTCTAACAGTAAGGTGAATTTCCCTGACACAATGGGTAAGGTGGGGTTGGATTAGATCCCACCCTCCAAATATCGATTTTTTGGTGGTAAAACAAAAAAGGAATAATGGGGAAAAGTTTTATTATCAAACATAACAGAATTTAGACTAGTTATAACAAAAAGTTTTTTATTTTTATAGACAATAAATAAGAACATAAATAGGAACTTGATTACAAAAAAAAATACCATAATAGAAATATTCTCTAGAAACGTATTTAAAACATAGTATAAATCACTAGATTCAGTCAACAAAAAGGAACTTGATTGCTTCAGAACCCCTGATTGCTAAAGTACCAATTGTATAAAATAATTATAGTGTCAGCAGTTTTGAAATAAAATATTAAGTTCTAGACAATCCATGTCTTTATATAGGTAATGTAATAGGAACAATTAATAATTGTAAAATTTATCCTGGAAACGAATACATAGATTTGTGAAATCGATAATTGGCATCAAATCTCCGTTTCATTACAGCCAGGGCATATAATGATTTTGTGCTGTCCACATACAGACCGATTACACTTACTGCAAAAAGCATTTCCTTTTCGCTGTTTTGATCTGTCACAAAAATCATATTTTCTATTCTTTTGTGGCTGTGCTTGAGTAGTCTTTTCTAAAAGTTTGGTTCTTTATCTAAAAGTTTCAAGAAAGAAGAACAGAGCTCCCTGGGACGATGTGCGTTATTCAACCTTTTTTTCCATAAGAGGTTTTGTCATAGATAGCCCAAGAGTTTTGAGGAATGAGATTCTCGCATCATTTGTAAAGCTGTCCGTTTTGCTATTGGTTTTGTAAATGATAAATTATTGTTTTTAATGTAATATAATTTGAACTATTCACTTATTCAAAGACATCTATAAATATCCTGGCGTATCATTTTGACTGGGAGCCAATGCATGTAATATAAAAAGTATTATGGGGTTGAAACCTCCCAAAAACAAAAAAACTAAACGGTAAGATGGGGTCGGATCCAACCCGAGCGCGAGTAATGTAGGCTTCGGATAGAGAGGGTAGCTCAAGGTCACTCACCAGACTGACGTAACTTCCTCTGCGTTTTCGGGATGACTGGCAGGTAGGGTAGCTGGGAACCACAGCACTCTCGGCGAATTGGGAATAGTAAACAAAACAAACTCACTGGGGTCAGACCCAACCACAACCTTACCGTTAGAGGGTTAATGCAAAACAGTAAATATAATACGAGCATATTAAAAATTATGTTCAAACAGATTTACCATCATATAAATGGAGGATTTTATATATATTAATAAAATATATATAGGTATTTTACTGTCTAAGTGATCAAGATCAAATTGGTCTACTAATCAAATATTTCGCCTTATTTAACAAATATTTTCAATTTATTGTTATACACGTTTAAAGACTAACCTGTTCTTCTAATCTATCTCTCTGTCTGTCACTTCTCTCTAAGACGCACCTTATACCCGTATTTTATCGTGTGAAGGGTAAAAAGTAAGTGAGAACATCTTCCCCGAGCAAAAACGTATTTGGTACGCCTCGTGGGTTGTATAGAGGTTAGTCGTTTTTGCCTAAACAGTGAAGAATGAGCTGAAATCTTATCACCCTTGTAAGAACATGCAGGAAATAGAAACGTGTTGAATGTTAATGAAATAGCTAAATTGAAAATCGGAAAAACAACACCTTCTCTATACCACCCCACCTTTCGTTCCTACAATCGTTCATATACGTATTAAATTCCGATCCGAAGCTTTAAGGAATGATTTTGTTTCCCTGCAGGGCAAATGATTTAGTTTATGTGTTAAAAATAATGGTAGAAGGTATTATTTGAAAAATATATGATAAACAATTAGGTGTTTAAAAAGGAAATAAAATATTCTCGATATTGAACCGAGCACTAACGAAGATAAAATAAATGATTGCTGTTAGACTCTTCATTTCTAATGCCTTGCCCACACTACTAGACGGTTGTGGAACGGTGGTCTCAGAGACGCGGTCTAAGCTAGTTTCGTTGGCTGTTGCGGAGCCGCTGCGAGACTAATCCCCGTTGCGGAGCCGTTGCAGAGCCAAAAATCGCTGGTCTAAGGTCTCCCGATCGGAATGGGAGACTTCATGCAACGTAGGCACGATAAAATAAGTTATATTATTCTTATTTTGTGTAATTCATTGACCGCAACCCCTGACCATTTTACACTATTAATTACAATTAAATAAATATGTTTAACCGCATGTATATAATAATGAAATTGATTTGAAGATTAAAAGTGATTAATCTTCTTTAAGTGATGTTAATTTATGAAAAAAATTCATAACAGCTTTTAAAAAGAAAAATATTTATTAGTAAATTACCACAGTTTTGGTTTCGGTTAATTTTTCGTCCAAAAATACGAAGTTTGGCTTGACTTCAACTTGAATTATAACACTCAGGTCACGTTAATTTTTTATAAAGAACATTGTTGTGTTAACATAGATGTGAGAGTGCAAGCCTAGATTGAAAAACCTTTCTGATTTTAAGAATCATGTGATAATAAAATATCATCAATTACTAAGCAGTAATTATTAATTAATTAATAATTATTATTATTAATTATTAAATATATCCATATTGCCTAGTATTACACATACAAATTTATCACAGCATAATAATTTAAGAAACTATTGTGATCATAAATTATGGTTACCTACTTACTCAAAATCGTTGCTATTCGTTGGATTAAACCATAATATTTATCGATATTATGTTTGTTTTTTTAGAAAGAAATAGTTTAAAATAATTCGTAATTACTAAGAAGAATAAATAGTAATCAGCATAGAATTATTTTTTTATCATATGAAGGAGTGAATGTTTTTAAGCCGGTACTTGTGTGCTTGCAAATATAATGACCTAAGGGGTCTGAAAATAATGGCCCATTAATTCCACTATGCAAAACAACATTTTGATAATTATCATATTTCTTTTTTGTGCGATATAGTGTAATTTTGTTAAAGCTACGTTTCGTAAATCCTTGTAAGCACATACATATTTTTCATGTTTTTGAAATAATTAATTTATTATTTATTGATCGAAACAGAATACGGTATAATGAGTAGTCCATGCGTTGGATTACTCTTTTGTTTCCTTACTCTTATTCATAACAAATTCGTGAAGTTATTGAATACAGGAAATGGGATCCCATATTTGTATGTCGAATTCAATTGTGATTCTAACTAGGTCGAGACTACTTAAACAAAACACCTATTTTAGTACGTGCGAAAGAGGATTGCATAACATTTGGAAACAGGACAACAATCCAATTTAAGTTATGACAAGCAATTCTATCTACCTGTCAGTATGAATGGCTTTCTCTTAGAGTGAATGCCCTATATACAATGAAGCTATGTAATTGCTAATAGCATACCATCCAATTAAAGGAATATGTTTTTCAGTAAGAATATAAGTTACATAAAAATCAGAAAAGATATAATATTTATAACATCCGATATTGTTAGATATTTATTGTTTTATTAATACCTTAACAAAATATCAATTTAAGCATATATGAATTGTAACATATACTTTTTTAACTTGTTGTTAAATTGCAATTACAATATTGTAATATATACTTTTTATAATAACATATACTTTTTTAACTTGTTAAATTGTAATTAAAATATTGTAACATGTAGGCTTCTTAACTGTATAAAGTAGTACTCTCACATAATTTTTTGTTTATGAATTATGCAAACAATGTTTGTACACTGCATCAGATAATTCGGTGTGCTTCAGATATATTTAATTTTATATCAGTCTTTGGTTATTCAATTCTTAACTGTGGATATACCAATTACACTTGTTATCTAATTATAATTATACTGCAAACTCGCTATCTTGGGCCTGAGGTTGGTGTATTGGTTAAAAATACAAAGGTTGTTATTTATTTAACCAATAGACCGAAGGTTAAAATAAAGTAGTTAATCCCAAGCATAGTAATATACACTATTTAGCTTATTGGCCATTTAATCAACGCACGAGATAAAAACTTCTTTGCTTTGAATAATAAAACAAAAAGGCTATATAATTTAAGAGTGAATTAAATTCCCCATGTTAAATCAGGTGAGATTTTACAATTTATACAATATTATCCAACTATATGCAGTAAAAACGGAAGAAAATAAAAGTAGTAACCTATGGTCTATTGGTTAAAATAACAATCTTTGTATTTTTAACCAATACACCAACCTCAGCCCAAGATAGCGAGTTCGCAGCTGGGCAGGTGGTCCTAGGATATTTTAAAGGGAGTGGAAATTCTCGGTTATGCCACAAGTTGAAAGGTTCGCAATGTGGGGGTCTCGTGCCTGTGCTGTGCCCGGTACTTGTAAAAAATTCCTTTTTTAAAAATTATAAATGGATAAGGAAAATTTTGGGCTCCCACTGTACCATTGCGGGATATCATTAGCCTATCGGAATAAAATGAAGTTAATTCAAACAAGTAAAAATAATATATACTTACCATAAAAAAAAATGCTTAAAACCCAACAATAATTGAAGTTAGAATTACAAACGACTATTTCCAACTAGTACTCGCTCATAATTTTTTGTTTATGAATTATGCAAACAATGTTTGTACACTGCATCAGATAATTCGGTGTGCTTCAGATATATTTAATTTTATATCAGTCTTTGGTTATTCAATTCTTTACTGTGCATATACAAATTATACATGTTATCTAATTATTTATAGATGGACTTCGCTTATACAGTTTAATATTCTATTTGTCGACGTACTCGTAAAAAAAGAAATATGAAAAAAAGGTAATATAACCTTAACCAGTTGATGATCACGATTTTCCTTCATGTTTTTACAGAATGATTGGAAAGACGAAATTATTAAAATTCCAGCAAGTTGTGACTATGATGTAAACAATGCGGAACCGATGGATCATCCTGGAGAGCTGTTAATTAAGGAGATGCCTCTCGGGGTAATATCGCCTTTGGATGCTCCGGATACCTCGTCTTGTCTTGCTCTTGTCTTTTGTCTTTCTTTTCCACGGTCTCTGCGGGTCGAATTCCCTGGAGGAATAATAGGCCGCAATGTACAAGAGTGCATTCGTCTGAAAATGAAATATTAAAATATATCAGCCAGTGTGTTTAGATTTATTATGTTATTATTACTATTATAGATTAAAAATAAAAAAAAAAGTAATATTATATTTAAAGTATAGAGATAACTGAGATTCATGCTGATTAAATGACTCTAATATAATAAACATTTAATCGCTTAACTTAACTATTAACAGAGAAACAAGGTATCGAAAATACAATTGTCCACAGTTTTGAAAACGCCTTGAATATTTTTTTTACTGTAGATAGGTAAATAGTCCAGGATGAAATATTTTTTTGTCTCTCTTGTAAAATTTAGGAAAGTAGACGAGCGTCCTTTCTGCAGTTGGCGATTCTTATGAAGTACATTTATCATTAAGTCCAGTATTATTCCTTTAAACCCTAATTCTATTTGTTGTTTGTATATTTGATGATAAGTATACTTTTTATTTATTTGCCATCACATTTTTTAAAAATAAAAGAAAACACGCTCAATTTAGAATATTACAGAATACTTTCAGATTAAATAATAACTATTGTATACCACTTTGGCAATTATTTAAACTTATTTCATACTCGAAATTGAATAAGTTCCAATTCATTATGTTGATACTATGAATAAAATATTTATACAAATAAATTTTAATTTATAATAGAAGATACTAGATCAGATTCAGATACTAGATCTGAATATATTAAATAAATAAGTATTGCTCGGGATTATTCAGTTTTGAATTGAATGATCTTCAATCATGTACGATCGTTTCGGGGTAGTGACTATTAAACAGTTTTCTTACTTTTCCAGTTGTAACTTTTAATGTAAAACAAGTTGTCTCTACCTCCTCATTTCAAAAAGTAGGAGTTAATGCTTGCAGTAAAAAATATATATTATTCTAAACCGAACAATTCTACTCGTAAGATATGTTTAAGACATTTAGAAACCGATTTAAGTCCGTGTGTGGCTGTACATATATCTTTGATCGTTCTACATGACCAGTTTAAATTTTCCTTCGGTTAGTCGGATTTAATGTAATTTCCAGGGACTATTATCAGTGCCATAACAGGTCTCTTCTCCATTCCACTCCACAATCTTCGCTAATGTCATTCTCATCGGCGTACACTAGGGTTGATGGACAGTTATACATTGATCTACGAGTAGATCTATGGGTTATGGCTGCTTGGAATAGCACGATCACCTGTAGATCATTCCATATATCAGACCACCCCGGGCAAAACTTCCTAGTGGCTATTGGTCATCGTGCTATACCGCGAAGCGATTCCCGATAGAATTACAATAGATACGTTCATCGGCCGGTCGTTACGAGTTATCTACAGTTGCTGACGTATCAGATATCCAAGGGGTGGAGGTTTATGACAATAATAAACACATATCTGTTTAGTACCGGTTTTACTACAGGTTGGTCTCTTGGCCATTGTCTTTTTTATCGTTTCTTATCTAGCCCAGGTAATAGGGAGTAGGAAAGAGGATGAACAAGTGGATTTTGTGTTGATGAGTGGAATGTTGTGTATTTTTGTGAATATATGATTTTATAGTGGGAATGTTCATTTTGCTGTGTATGGTATGATTCAAAATAAACCAAGGAGCATTAAAAATGTTCTTGGAATTTCGGACTGTGTTATTTCTATCTTGTGTATACGGCTGTATTTCGCTGAACCTCATAGCTCTACATGTCCGAATAGGCCTTAGGATACTGTTATAGATGATTCGTTTGTTTCGTAAGCCGTTTTAATTTTGTATGTATATTCCATATAAGTCTTTTGTCCAACTAGTCCGTAATAACGTAGATAGTTTTTGGAAGGTACACAGGTTGTCAATTTTGACAGCAGTTAACGAAGCTTTGTTTAGGGAGAAGCTTACATGGCTCTCAAATATTTACTTCACCTGAATAGATCATTTGAAAATGGAAAGTAAATGCCTTACAAAATTCTTTAAAGATTGCGTGTTGGAAAGATTGAATTTTTAAGTCATTTACTTTCCATTTTCAAATGATCTATTCAGGTGAAGTAAATATTTGAGAGAGTGTAACATAAAATGGTGTTGAAGACAGGGGATAGGAAAGTGGATGGTGAGCGGAATAGAACTGTGGAAAATAAGCAGGGGACGAGGCAGTGTTTGCATAGGCAAGCAGCTAGCAATAGTCGTTGACCTCTCAGTGTCACATCTCGTCTTAGACCCCTTACCATTCTTTCGTCGTTAAACTTCTGCTCTCAGGAAGAAGGGCTTAACTTACACGCATTATTTGTTCGTAATTTATTTATTTACATTACCGTAATGTATACAATTTACTAAATGTCTTCTATTTTTTATTTGTATAAATGTATTTGTAACAGTTAATAAAATAAATGTAGCCGTTACATGAACGGATTTCAACAAATTATTATATTTAATAATTCACTTTGAATCATTAAAAATATTATTCATTATTTATTTATTGATATATACAACTATATTACAGTAATATAACAAGTAAATTGGCTGAGTGATACATAATGACATGATATAATGACAAGTAGAGAAACTACCCACTGGTAGTACTCAAATCGCATGTTTAACAAAGAAGGTCACGTGGCCATCTTCTTCTCAGACGCCTCGGTGGATTATCGGGAATTGATGAGGAAGCTAGGTTTGAAACTAGAGGGTTTGAGTGGAAATGAAGTTTGTTATGAAAGAATAGATACCGGGTTCGGGCCAAATCAGCAACAAATGGGACATTAAGGTCGTTATGGATGACTTTATTCTTAACAAAATAAGGAGCGTTGAGGATTTTACGAAGGATTTTGGATTGTAGGGATTGGATACGAGAAGAATTCGATGGCTTAGTGTAGCCCCAAAGCTCTACTCCGTAAGTTCAAATAGGTCGTATGATGGTCATGTAGATTAGTCTTTTGTAATTAATTGGGAGCTTAGAGCGTTTGTCTGGTAAGTGTTGAAGTAGCCTGAAACGTCGAGCGGTTTCTTGTCTTTTCAGTCTTGTATGAAGATTCCAGGTTAATCGTTTGTCGAGATGCAATCCTAAGTATCGGATCTGTTCCACAGGCACAAGTGGGATATTATTATAGGATACTGAAGGGCAAGAAGTCATTGGTTAAGGTAAAAGTGATTTGATAGGATTTTTGAGAATTTATTATAATTCTCCAGTTCTGAGAACATTCTTCAAGTGATATGGGATTGGAGGCTTTGGGATGCAATAACTGGATTGGTGTTGACTGATAATACACATGTATCATCAGCATACGTGGTAAGGATAGTATTAGAATGAGTTGGGATATCAGCTGTATAAACTGTATAAATGATTGGGCCAAGGATACTACCTTGAGGAACACCAGCAGATTGGGAAAAGAGGGATGAATAGACATTATTATTATTAAAAATATAAAATAGGACTTTACCATTAATAGTCTTATGAGCCAAAGAGACTTTATTAAGTATAGGAATTTATGAAGATTTTATTAAAAATTAAGAATGTGATTCAGGGGTGACCTGTGGTCTAGTGCTTAGCATAACAACCTACTAAGCCAAAGATCACGGGCTCGTAGCCCGGCAGGTGGCCCAAGGTTTTTTTATAGGGAGTGAAAAATCCTTCGTTATACCGTCCTTCCAAAGGAACGTTAAATGGGGCTTCCGAGCCTATGGGATGTCAGGTACTCGTTTAAAATCCCTACCCTAATTAAACCTGGATAGGCAAAATTTATAACTCCCACAGCAGCTTTATCCGAAAACTTTTCCCGATGTTCCACTCCGAGGTTTAATATAATTTTTTAAACATGCTAATTTAAAAATATTTAACTTATATTAAGTGCCATACCAGTGATCGAGAATAAGTGAACAATGAAAAAGTAAAAACTCACTTCGTAGAGAGGAAAAAACTGTTGAAAGAAAATAGAGAGCTTTAAATATATTAGCATGTAAATGAAACCACTAAATAAGTAAATGAGATGCTAAAAGACAGAGTGATAAACAAATGCGGGGAGGCCGAGAAATTTAACTTTCAGTTCTTGCTTCATATTAATCCTTAATTCTTTTAAATCCTCATTATTTAGCTCTATATTTATTACAATGCTGCATAATGTACAGAGAATTGTGAAAATTCTATTAATCCCAACACCATGTTTCAGGTAAATGAATGTACATATGTATGGTATATATTTTCTAAAAAATATTTATAGTTGTCGATTTAGTAGTTTTTACCTAACTGTAAAGAAAAAGCTTTGTTCGTTTTTACACATGAAGATATTAAATATGTTTACTTGATATTTTATTTTATTTTTCGTATTGGCCTATCAAGGACCACGTCATTTCAACTGTATTTTTTCTTCTTGATATTCGCCCACTACTTCCTTATTCTTCCGACCATTTCTTTCCCGTCTTCAGGTTTGATTTTTCTTGAAAACCCATGTGTGTATCCAGTTTCACCCTGAGATGGTCGCTTTCCAGAACAACCTCGTGGGTAATCTCCATCTCCTGTAAATCTTTTTATTTATTTATATATAATATAAAATAATAATAATAAAAATAATCATTATTTATTCTGCGTCAAAAGAATAACAAAAACTGATATAACATGACTCGTACAGAGGTTTAAAGAAATTTTAAATAATTTAACAGAACGTAGGTAATAGAAATAAAGATTAAAAAAAAAAATAATTTATTGATATTTACAACTATAATAATATTACAACAAGTAAATCAACTAATATGTACAATATGACATGAAAAACGCTTGTTGAGAAACGCTTGTTGTAGCACTCCAATAAAGTTTTATAGTAGATGGTCTCGATGGTCTCCAACTTCTTTTCAGACTCCTCGTAGTGTTATCAGGAATAGTATGGGAAGCAAGTTGAGATACGGGCGGATTCAAGTGTGTATGGAGCTTGCCATGGAAGGATAGGTGCCTAGTTTGGGCCAAATCAGGAACATCTGGGATATTAAGATTATGGTGGATGGATGAGTTTGTTTGTGACATAATAAGGAGCATTGAGGATTTTAAGAAGGATTTTGGATTGTAAGGATTGGATACGAGATGAATAAGATGGTTTAGTAGAGCCCCAAAGCTCAACTCTGTATGTCCAAATATGTCTGATAACTGTCATGTAAATGAGTCTTTTGTAATTAATTGGGAGCTTAGAGCGTTTGTCCAGATGGAGTCCTAGGTAACGTATCTGTTCGACAGGGTTCAGTGGAGTATTATAAAAGGATACAATAGGGCAGGAATTCGTAGGTTTACGACGAAGGGTGAAGGTAATTTGATGGGATTTGTTAGGATTTATTTTAATTCTCCAATTTTGACATCATTATTGAAGGTTTGAGATATGGGATTAAAGAGATTGGGATGAAACAAATGGATCCTTATTTACTGATAACACACATCAGCGTACGTAGTGAGGAAAGTCCTTGGATGGGTTAGGATGTCAGCTGTATATATCGTGTGTAGGATGGGACTCAGGATACTACTACCTTGACGAATACCGGCAGACCGGGTAAAGAGGGATGAGTAGGAAAATTTATGGTTTACTTTAAAGGTTCTATTGCTGAGGTAGGAACTGTTAATAAGGAAATAAGTAGAAGGTAAGAATTTACGGAGTTTGTACAGCAGACCCAGATTCCTGAAATAAAGGTAAAAATAAATAACACCACGAAAAAAACAAACAAAAAAAAATCACAGGATAGTTAACAAAACTAGTGAGTACATATTTACATATATACTAAAAAAATGTTGGCTATGGAAAATATCAGATATGTCATTCCAGAATTAAAAAAGCTGCAACCAATACAATTTCTACTGAAGGCTTAACTCATAAATGCCAACATTTGCGTTATGTCGTTGTTATTTTGAAAGAGCGATATAGTTATCACATTATGCTGTATATCAGTGTTTGTTATCCTTTAGACACAGAATAAATAATGATTATTTATTATTATTATTATTTTATATTATATATAAATAAATAAAACGATTGTTATAAACCTCACAACGCGAAAGTTACAAGCCTCGTTGATATGTATTGTATCATCTAGTTAGACATTTTAAAGAAGGAGAAATGAAAGAAATAAGTGTAAATCACTGATAGTGTTATATATGTAACTATTAATTGTTTCTCCTATACAATTATTGTTAACTTATTTTAAATTTTTTTCTTTCTCTTCTACTAATCTGTTTTTAAAATATTGTTATTGGAAGTAATTTGCATTTTTTTTTGCATTATTATTATTTTTTTTGTTTTTTACTCTTTCTCACTTACTAAAATATTTGTGATAATTAATTAATTGTAATTATTTGTATACTCTAAGGCATGATCGCTTACAACACCTGTATTGTTATTCTAAAGGGACTGGTCCCAGGATAAATAAAGACTTTATTATCGTTATTATTTGAATCGTGATGATGGTCTGGTTTGTGGGAGATTTCTTCTTGTAACGCCGTCAGTCATAATATCAATACTTATCGTAACTAGTTATGGGTTTTCCAAAATTCGACGAATTTATTTTATAACAATTAATTAGGGCTATAAGATATAAGATAGTGGTTTAGGATAATTTAGATTGGCAAGCGTAACACTATTGGTTCAGATAAAAATTCTTTCTATCCTTCGAGGACAAGTCTCGTACCCACACAATGCCTTTGGCCCACATTCTTATTTCCCTAATGATCCCGTGACTGAATAGAAAATGACCAGAATAAGCATTTGGAAGGAAGCCAATTGGGAGGACTCCATTAATCACTGTAGCATCAAATGTTAAATACTATATATATATATATATATATATATATATATATATATATATATATATAAGGATCTTATTTGTACATAAAGTTCTATTTTCATTTATAAATATAATTAAAATCATCAATTAATTAAATAATGAAATTAAATACAAATGAAAATTAAATAATAAATAAATAAATAAAATAATTAAATTGTTGTATACCAATGTTTACCTTGAAAAATCGGCAAAATATTTAGGACGAGGCGAAAATACTCTATTACATGGGCCTTAGCCACGAATCCTCATATTGAATATTTTCTGGAAGGCCCAAAGAAAAAATGACTAGGTTGCTTTTTGGAAAATGATTTTCCACCAGCCAGGATAAATAAAACCTTATAGTAGAAACCTTAATCTGGCGGAAAGGTAGAGGCCCATTTTCCTGGTGGAGTTACCTTCCCTTGATATTAAATGGATGAGCTTCTGCAACTTGCTTCCGAGCATCGCTTTAATAATATAGGTCAGATAATGATTTGTGCTTCTTCCGCTTTTGCAAGTTGTCTTGATTATTACTTATGTTAGATTGGTGTTTGTATGCCATCCTAGCTAAAGTCATTTCAACTGATTGCTACTGTAGACATAACTAACTTATTATATAATATATAAATATACGTACATTAGCCGTGTTAAAATTATTTACCGTGCTAGTATCCCAGAAAATGAAAATAACATATTATATCAGTGAAAATAACTGAAAATAACGGTATTAAGACTATTATTTGTGCAGTTGTGTCTAAATGTTGTAGTCTAAAAAGCACAAGGCCGCTTTCACAATGAGACGATATAACATAAACAATATACAGAATGCGCTATACGATATGGGCAAATTCCATTACCGGATGACGAGGCCACTTATCAGGCTGCACAACCATTTGTATCGTCCGATATTTCGATCTGTGAGTATGAACAGAAGAAAAGATGACAAGTTGGTAATTACTTTCATTAATCTAGTGAAAGCTTTGTTATACTATACTATCCAATATAGCCTTGCAAGTCTCTCTGACAATTATTCTAACGGCACTACTTGACACTCTAAACAAAAATACTAGATATTGAAAAGAATGTCCAGTTTCAAGATACCTGAAACGAAAATGTAACATGTTAATAAATGTGTATCAAGAATTAAGTATATACTTAACTAACCCTACAATAAACACTATAAGTTTACATCAATCTACATTTACAGCAATGTTATTGCGAGTCTTTCCGTCGGTGATACATTCCCTATAGTTTGTATTCTGCCTTGTTATTAGTGGTTCGACTGTGTTTAAAATATATTGAAATGTGCTAAAACACATTCTAAAATATTCAAAGAGCTTGATGAGTTGTTATTTTAATTCTTCAAAAAGGTGGTGGTATTCACCCAGTTGTTTTCTGTACATGAATATTTCATTAACCCACACAAGCCAACGTCGACGTCGACGAATTACATTGCGGTACGAATTTTCTAAAAGACACATTTCTTCGAGTTCATCCATTTTAAAAACGCGTCTTCACTTTGTTGAGCCGCACAATCAACTACAGAAGACCGGCAACGTACAATGCCGGCAACAGTGTGAGCGCATGTACGTCTGAGTTACTCGTCGGAGTAATTCTGTCCGACATCGGCCGACAAAATCGGTTTTTGTCTACGCCTAGGGTTAGAGTAAATGTTATGGGATTATTAGAATGTGAACACATACCAAACATTATATGAGAGCCATTTTTTACAGAAATAACGCAAAAGAACCAACGAAGTCAGGGAATTTATCACAGGCAATACTTACATCAATTGAAATTTCGAAACAAAAATAGACACGTCTAAAACAAACGCCACAACACTACGAAGATGAAAGGAAATCGAAAGCTGTTAGAAACGAGTGAAGCTTTCCGCTGACCTTTGGGGATCTCATAACAGCCATGCTTTGGAGGATCCTGATATATGCTGGTATATGCCGACCCACACTCGGTGCCATCCGCTGAAAATGAAATGGAATTTCTTGACACAGGTGATTTTCTGGAGTATTTGTATTAACTAAAGAACTATACTGAACTTGACAAGCAATCTACTTTTCAATATTGCTTATAGATAACAATATAATATTTTTTTATATGTAAAAGAAAAAAAAAGCCAAAATGGAATGAATACCTTTCTCAAAAACCACATCCTTAAAATTTTTTCTATATAGTAATTATCTTGACATGACTGTAAAACTTCCTATCATCCTAAGAAAACTGTGTGATATGTCTACAATCCCGGAAAATAAGTGGTTACATCGATTTTTCTCTGAATCGAGTATATTTTACTTACGGAACCGAAATCATGCTATTTTCGTAGCAAGTAAGAGGCTAAGGAAATCATTGCCTTGAAACGGAGTTTTAATATAACCAATAAAACATATACCATATATAATAAAATGACAAAAAATCTATGGACTAATTAAAATGTATGTAATTAAAATTACATGTGAGAAAAAACCCCATAAACGAATGGAATGTCTGTCATAAATATCGCACCCTTAAAAAGGTTGGAAGTATTCATTGTAATTATCTTGAAGGTTGAGTATAAATACTAAAAATGTCTATATCTTAAAGATCTTAAAGTAAGGGCAGCCAAGTCTTTTTTATGTTAAATTTACTTGAAAAGTGATGAAAGATTTAATTTCAAGATAAGATTGAATTTCGCAAGCTTTTATTCATTATGAACAAAATGAATGGTGTTTACAGTGTTAATTTTTTAGTGTTTACGGACTCATACTCAGTGATGATCTGACACTGAGATAGTAAAGGAACAATATTGACTGCCTCAGGACTGCATCAATCTCAATATGTGTGAGACAAGTCGCCTTGTTCTGTATAATTTCGTCGAAAATCTAAATATCACTAGCAGTAACGCAAGATCCTGTCATCAGATATATACATGGCATCTGACTGATGGTTAGGAACATGACTGCACATAAGGAATCTTTCATCATTCTAAATAATAAAAAAGACTAAAAATGTATTGTAAACTAAACCAATGCTTCTGTTACTTTTAATGAATATAATTTTTAGATTTTGAGCTGTTTCGTTCGACGTTAAGATGTTATATTTTCAATATCCTTGCACAATAAAGTGGACAGAACATATTGTTCTTAAATTTTGTCACAAAAACAATTTGAAGGCATAATGCAGATATTTGAAATGAGTAAATCGCTCTATTGATATTGAATATTAATCAGTAAATAATATTTTACTTTTTTTCTCAAGATCCAGATTATAATATACAAAATTGTAGAAGAAAGTCTAATATTGTTTTTAAAAATTTCTAACTTAAAAAAATTAGCTGTTAGAAAAAAAAAGGGCTGGTAATTGTTCATCAGATGGTGGAGGTAGTCGCCTGAAAAAGGGAGCAGTTATTGAACTCTTAACAGAATGGAAGGAGGCTGGCTCAGTATTGACAGCGAGTAGCAATTATGTTACTGTAAACTTCTGACACTGGAAATTTCCTTCTTTATTGATGTCTGTTTCCTCCTTGGGTTTCCCTCCTCGTTTTTTTCTCTTTCACTTCACAATAGCTTTTCATCAAAGTTATTTTCATTAAAAGCTGTAAAAATGTTGGCATCACACAAAAAAAATTCATCTACTTGTCCGTCGTAGCAATTAATTTCAATGTTGACTTATTTTAATTAACCCGTTACATCAACCGTATTTTTTTTCCCTAAAACTTTTAAGTAAATTTTCATTTACATAAAAACATAACAATTTTTTATTTAAAAAAAATTAGGACGTCGGAGTACAACATAACTGTACTAAAGCCACATTAAAAAAAAAACCTGTAGTACCATTACAACCGATCAAGGGTCTGGGGTTCAGTGCACGGTAGCGAATGTCTTGGACAACAGTTGTGCAAGGAGGTGATTTGTCCTAGATCACGCTCTACAGCCAGATTTCCCCCCTTATTTTGGTTACCCACTTTATAAAGGCTGAGGAGCGTTTTTGATCCCCGGTCGATAATAAATTAAATAAAAGTCTGCCTGAAAGCGGGATTTGAATCCAGCTCCTTCGGCAAGGCAACTCAGCGCTCTATCACTAAAATTTTCTGTGCCCTTAATTTAACAACATTTAATGATTTAATTTAACATTTTCATTAAATTGATAATTAATATCTCACCACATGATATGCTTCCCTCGTATTAGGATATAATAACATCCTCGACCGTTTGGCTCAAAGCTATCGGTTTACCACAAGCTTAATGGTTAGAGTGTGGAGACGGTTCAATGAAGCTAAAAGCATCAAATCGTAGCTGGACTTGAAACGTTTCGCTTAACGGCTCACATCTAAGAGAATAGAATGGATATCGTTCGGCCATTTTGTAGGGTTTTACTGTTTTCTATTCCCCTAGCGTTCTTACTCTCCATTCCCCTTACCTCTAAACACAATACTATTTTTTTTTTTAGCTATCATATTTCATATTTTTCTTTACAGTAATATTCCTTCATTTCTACTGCTTCAATGTAGTAGGAAATAGCAATATTTGGTACTAAAATTTTAAACAGATAGATATGAAGAAAAATAACTTTATTCTCATATTGTTAAAAATATCATAACTGTACATAAATGAAATAGAATATCTATGTTCGAAAAGCTAAATTATTAAATCGATAGGGGTCATATAAGCGACCGAAAAACAGTTATAAACAATGTACCAGAATTTTTACCATGAAGATATAATTGTTGGTTACTAAAAAAAGTGAGCATTTAAATAAAAAGAATAAAAAAACCTTAATTGTGGCGCCCTTCTAAGGGGACGTAAAACGCCGTCCTTAGCCTGAGCGGTGTCTTGTACTCATTTAAGAACTATAATCATACCTGGATAGGGAAAATAATGGACTCACACTGTAACATATTCGGATTAGCCATAAAGTGACGTTAAATGAATCATCTAAAAAGCTAAAATAAATAAAAAAAAGTACAAAACACATAAATTAAATAATTAAGTAATAGTATCAATAATCTATAGAAATAATTAATTCATATTTTATTTTAGTAACTTATTTTTTACGGATAAGTTTGATTTATTTTATTTATGTAAGTAATAAATTTTAGGCTTGAGATGATTAATAAGAAGGTGATTAGTTTTTTAACCATTGTCAATAATATTTGGAAGCGGAGCTGCTCAGAGGTAGAGCGCTGAGCTGCCCTGGTCCTGAGTCCTGGGTCCTGGTTCAAGATATAAATTTAATCTGTAACGAGCCGGAGATGGATTAGGACCCTCATTGGGGTCACCCAGTCTCTAGTCTGGGTACCCATAATAAGGGGTAATATCTGGTGGTGAAATCACCTCCCTGCGCAACCGTTGTCCAAGAAACAATATAGTCCATGTACTGAGCCCCAGATCCTTCGCGGGTTGCAGTGTTACAAGTTTTTTTTTAGTTCTATAATTTTCTCAAAATGAGCTTAAATTGTACGGACTCTTTTATAAACACCTGTGAGTGATATATCAAAACGATTAAAGAAGTGGAATGAAAGAACGAATAATTTAAAAAAATTAGCTAGAGTAAGATGTTGACAGGGCTAATAGTTGACTGGCCTATTCGACTAATTTAAACTTCACAGACAATTTCCTTCCCAATGAGCTCGAGAGTAGGAAGAAAACGTGTGAGCGTGCCAAATTCCTGAGCCCCCATGTTTTGAGTGGCCTGTTATTATTCTGTTGGCTCTCCCGGTTGATCCCTTTTCACGAGATCATTCTTCTTCGTCGAAATATATTTAGCTCTGTTTATTTTTTTCTCTCAACGATTGCTGTAATGACGATCTATTTTCAAAACAAGAATCTAGGGCATTGTTGAGAATGGTAGAGGTCCATTAAGCCTAATCTCGTCTGAAAATTCTGTAAATTTGTTCATTTTCTTAATCAGATATTGTATACACTTTTCTTCTATTTTTGAAGTGAAAAACTCTTTGGCTATGCTGAGCTTTTTTCGATAAGAAAAGTCTAATGGGTTCGCGTTACATGCTCGACATGGTCGTGACGTATTGCGCGAGATTAGCAACGCTTAGCGGCCTGTACATGAGTTATGCAACTTGTTTTAATCAACATTAGTTATAATATTATAATTCGATTGATATAATAATATTATTATTAAACTAAAACGTCGTTAATTAGTTGTGAAATTCAAAAGAATAATATATTTTTAAAAAGTTTTTTAATGAAATTTACAATTGTATTATATACAACCTCAAGTAAATATAATGAATGTATGCATTGACATGAAAATACAAGTAGAGAAACTACCCAGTGTTAGTATTCAAATAGCAAGTTCAAGTTAGATCACGAGGCAATCTTCTTTTCAGACTCCTCGGAGGGTTATAAGGAATAGAGGAGGTTGGTAGGTTTGAAACTACTGGGTTTGAGTGGGAATGTAGTTTGTCATGAAAAAATTGATATCGGATTCGGGCCAAGTCAGCTACAAATGGGACATTAAGATCATTATTGATTACTTTGTTCGTAACAAAGTAAGGAGCATTGAGGCTTTTAAGACACGAGAGGAATTCGATGCTTTAGCGGAGCCCCAAAGCTCTAATCCGTAAGTTCAGATGGGTCAATTGATTTTCATGTATATGAGACTTTTGTAATTAATTGAGAGCTTCGAGCGTTTGTCTAGTATATGTTGAAGCAGCCTGAAACGGCGTGCTGTTTCTTGTCGTTTCCATCTAGTACGAGGATTCCATGTTAATATTTTGTCAAGTGTAGTCCTAAGTACCGGACCTGTTCTACAGGAAACAGTGTAATGTTATTAAAAGGTACAGGAGGACAGGAAAGTCATTTGACGGAATTTGTGGGAATTTATTTTAATCCTCCAGTCTTAACACCATTTTTCAAGGACAGTGATATGGGATTGAAGGTTATGGGATGTAACTGGATCGGTATTGACTGATAATAGACATGTGCCATCTGCATAAGTGGTAAGGATAGTTTTAGGATTGGTTGAGATGCCAGCTGTTAAAACCGTTTCGAGGATTGGGCCCCGGATATTGCCTTGAGTAACACCATCAGATTGAGAAAAGAGGGAAGAATATACATAAGTGTGATTTACTTTGAATGACCTGTTAGTGAGATAGGATTGAATAGTGAGAAAATATGTAGAAGGTAGGAATTGGCGGAGTTTGTAAAGGAATCCCGGGAGCCATACTCAGTCACCAGCCTGTTCCACGTCAAGAAATACCGCCAAACAATATGATCTACGTTCTTATGCAGAGGAAATAACATCCATCAGACAATGACTGTATAGTTGAGTGGGATGTTCGGAACTGGTGATCTGGTATAATGTGGTTTGCAACCAGGATGGGGTATAATCGTTTCAGGATGAGCTTTTCCAGGATTTTACACATAGATGGTAAAATCGAGATAGGACGGTAAGAGGAAAGTTATTCCTGTGTTTTTTTTAGGTTTAGGCATCATTTTTACGACGGATAATTTCCAGATGTTAGGAAAACATGTAGTAAGGAGTGATGAGGAAAACATGTAGGAGAGGAATAGGCTTTTCTAGGAAGGTGTTGTAAGATGTGGATCGGGATGAGGTCGTGTCCAGGACCTTTGTGAGAAGGCAACCTGTGAGTAATATTAGATATTTCTGAAGAATGGAATGCTTGGGAAGGATGTGTCATTCGGAGGGGAACATTTAACTCTGTTTTTATACATTAAAGGGGGGTTGGGTTCGTAATATCAGGAAGTCGATGCAAAGTTTTAGAGAGATGGCCGAATAACTGATTTTCTTCTTCGTCAAATTATGACCAGAAATCGGATTCATTAAGGAGTGGGTGATTAAAATCTTTGAATTTCAGGTTCTTGTTTGTGGTCATCCATAATG
Source organism: Troilus luridus (assembly GCA_964056705.1). Classification (NCBI taxonomy): domain Eukaryota; kingdom Metazoa; phylum Arthropoda; class Insecta; order Hemiptera; family Pentatomidae; genus Troilus; species Troilus luridus. The sequence goes on from OZ057412.1 coordinate 85,668,067, forward strand.
TTTTGTCAGTAGTTGTAAGATTTTCAGTTATGTTAATTAAATTTTGAGTTTTAATTTTAAGCAATTCAATATAATACAATTATTTCCAAGTTTTGAGTTTTCGCTTCTATCAGCAGTCCTCTTGAATGTATGTTTTATTTTTTGTATTGGCGTACTAAGGATCCTTATTTCAAACGTCCTATTTTTTAAAACTTAGCCTTGACCTTTGCTCGATGATCCTTCATTCCCCGCCGATGTTGATCCTGTCCATTTCTTTTCCTTCTTCAGCTTTGGTTTTTTTCTGAAAACCCAGGTGAAAACGAGTTTCATCTTGTGACGGTTGCATTTTATCATAAACACATGCGATCTCCATCTAATGTAACTCTTTTCTACAACTTCGAACCAGCCTCGTGTGGCCTTCTTTACTTTGAAATAGGTAAAAATCAGGTTCAATCAATGAGTTGATGATTATTGTTGAAGATTATTGATGAGTTAATTATCGTTGAAGATTTTTCTAACTGAAAAAAACTATTAATATAATTAATAAAACTAATATGAAACAAATATATAATTGCATCAAACAGAACTATTCTCATCAGACCCAGAGAAGTACGAAATTAATTTGAAATCTCCGAAAATAGGATTCTCTGACTAGGAATAAAGTGAAATGTAGAACTGAGAGGTTTTCATCCCGCCCACAGATGTTGGCTCCTGGAACCACAGAGGTCTGAACTTTGATTTCGTTCCAATAGGGGGGGGGGGCCTGTTTCCACAGAGTCGAATATTTGACCGTGTAAAGTTAGCATCAAATACAGTTGCCCCCGAGGCATGGGCTCTATTCCTTTTACGCTTTGCAAACTTATAGGACGAAAGAAAATTCTATTGTGTGGATCCAGGATTTTCTTTTAAGGGCATTATTTATGAGTCTAATATTTCGATTCCATGTTATATCGTTAATTTCCTACATTTTCCGGGATCACAAGACATTTGAGATACAGGTATTGTTTGAAAGATGTATTTTAATATATCTTTACAATACTTCGATACCCATTCACAATCCTATCTGCTTAGTGATCGAGTCTTTACAAAAAATAAAAAATATATATATATTTGATTGCCAAAACTGGTTGATAAGGTCTATTATCAATTACTTTTTTGCTACACCCATAATTTAGTCAACCTACAGAAAAAAAAAGGTTATCCTACCTTCAGAATTCATCTTTCTCTCGATCAGAGCAAAAAACTTTTCAATAATTCCCACTAGCATAAAAATTATGTAAATCTCTGTACGCTGCTGCTTTCTAGCGGAACCATTCAACTGACTTATTTCGATCGAGAGTGAATATTTTTCTCAAAACATGATGATAACTATCTCTCAGCTCAAAACACGAGTCTGAAACTTCTGCAAAAACTCCGCCTGGGAACAGAATGGTTTGTAAAGCATCAGTTAAATGACGATTTTTTTTCCGGAATAAATCAATATATCCTAATCAAAATATTACTTTTACCACATTACAGTTTCATACGCTTCTAATGTCTTCTTGATCATTTTGGTTATGATCATTTAATGAAACCAAGATGATGTATATTTCAAAATCATTCTCTCGATTCAACACTTAATATACCATGAGAAGCTTTTGCTTACTAATTATCATCTTAATCAAGTTGTATTTATTGTATTACATTTATCCAGGGAGAAAGAAAGGGAACGAATAATGGGGAAAATAACGCTGGCCGTTGGCTGACTCTAGCGATTGAGGATACAATAGGTAGTATTTATCGAGGTGCAGTTAATGATTGGGGTCCAGTTTGCAACTACCAGTAGTTGAGTACATTAATTAATTCATTAGTCAATGCTAGAGGTAATTGGCAACTACCAGTTACCAGTAATGCCCCTCCCCCGTCACTCTCTCTCTCTCTCTCTCTCTCTCTCTCTCTCTAACTCTCTCGTGTTATTTTCTCTGATCCTTTATTTCAATACCAATTTGGAAAACAAGTACGATAGCGGACTTAGTTTCTTGCAACTCGTCCTTTCCATTTTTTAATTTTTTTAAGTATAAACGTTGAAAACGATAAAAATATAATTAAGAATAAAAAAAATTTTCTATAGATTATCATTGGGATCACATATAGACATTGCAGAGATAACGGGATTAACGGGTGTGATATATGCAAGAAAATCGGTAAGTTAAGGTTCCATCAATCTATAGCAGAAAATAAGATATATATAAATATAAAATTATCACACTAAAATTTTTTATAAATTAAATTTTGCTATGATGGGGTGACCTGTGCCGTTGTGGTTATTATAACAACCTAATATTCACAAGATCGCGGGTTCTCAGCCCGGCAGGGCGCCTTAGAATTATTTTCTGATAAAAATTCCCGACTTAAGCCGTTCTTCGGTTGTGGCATAAAATTGGGGTCGCAATCCTGCGTGAGGTACTCATTAAAGTTTCCTAAACTAATTAATCCTGGGTAGGAAATTTTATGAATCCCACTATAGCACCGTCCGATTTGTCATAACAGTGTAAAGTGACGTTAAATAAATAAATAAAGAAAAGCGGGATGAATGTAGTGTTGAAAAACAATGCTCCAATGGTTTTTGACAATGAAATACATTAATAAATTTGAAAATAAATTTCTAATTGATCCCGTATGGTTAAATCAAATGTAACATCATCTATAACCAGACATATAACATAAAATATATCAGAATAGCAAATTTACGAATTCACCAATTGATTTGGCATAAATCATTAAAAAGCATTTTAGGAACTGTATCCTAGGTCTATTCTAGGTCGTAGGTAACACAAAACGAATGAAAAATTTATTGAATAAACGACCATCAAGATACGTTATGGTGATTAGATTAATATTTAAAACGTTGCTTCGCTAATAGTTCGTCTCAAATCAATCAACATAATGCTAATGATATTCACTAATAAATTTTTGAATAATTCTAAAATCTATCCACATTTAGATGTTCCTAAGGCTCTTTCATTTTTTCCTTTAAAATAATTCTTAGGTTATATATCCTCAGGTTTTCTTCCCTTATCTCAACTTGACAACAGTTGTTCTGGGGAGGGCAAGGGCAAAATTTTCTTACACTGATTTCTGATACTCTAAAATAACGGGAGTTAGATACTCTAATCCAAAAATTGCATACATATTTAAGCACATAATTACTTTTTCACATGGCATTGTTCAATTGTTATTTGCTTTATTCTTGTATTTTTAATTGTTTATTATTCAGAATTAATTCTTTTGTAGTAATTAATATAATAATAGATATTCGTTATAAATTCCTTGCCACTCATAAACCATAATTTACTCCTTAGTTCTCGGAATATCATGTAGTCCACTTACTCGCTATTATCCAATTTTTAAGATATAATAAAACAGTTTCATTGTAAGCTTTGAAATGGACAAGAAACTTTCAATATTTTATTTAATATTAGATTTCAATATTTAAAATAAAATTCTTGATTTGTAGGCTCTGATTTTCTGAAAACAGCTCATTTACTATCGTTAAATGGCTCAAAAAAGAAAAAAATAATAATAAAAATGCTAACACTTTTTTTAAACTTGACTCATTGGTTTTCAGACCTACGCTCAGACATAGGAAAACAAGCATACAATATTTACCTAATTCGTCTTCTGCTTGATGCTTGATTTTTCTTTATTTCTCTTGCCCCAATACGTCATATAGGTTAGAAAATTCGTTGATATCATAATCAATAAAAACCACTCAAGGATAGAAAGGTCTTTAGTGACTGAAACAAAAAATGTTTGCATACACAAGTTACAAAATTGTAATGGACTTAGTTTATATTACCCTGTGTATTTAAGTTTATTCTTACAATGGTTAATATATTACTAAATAATGGTTTCATACCTTAAGAAGTAGTTAACACATTAAAAGGTTTCGGTTTCCTCTTTCATATATATGCGTTTGTGTATGTATATATATGAGATGCCACGGTCACCCGATATTATGAAGAGTTGAAGTGGCTTTATCCTTCCTATCGTCGTAAGTACTTCCTAGCATCCTTTCTTTACCAACTTATCTAATCCCACCGACCATCATACATTTTCGATCTCCTTGAATTCAAAACCACCGCCCACTTCCGTAACACCCGTTCTCGGCTCTCAGATCTATATACAGTATCCCACCGAAAAGCAGATTTTGACAGAGCTTTCCTTATCCGATCCTCGTCTCTTTGGAATTCTATACCTTCTTCCATTCGTCATTCCAATAAACTTTCAACCATTAAATCCCGTATATTTAATCACCTAATATCCTTATTATCCCCAAAAATCGGAAATAGTAAGTTTAGTTTTGGTATTAAGGTTTTCTAAATGATGGATGAATGTTTTATTTTACACATATGTGTGTGTGTTTGTATCTGCATAATTTTATGAGTGCATACGCCTGTGAGTGAGGTGTGCATATATATACATTTGCTTTCTTTGCTAATTTGGCTGTTCACACTTCCAGACACATATCTTTATATTTACTTATTTATAATAGCTTTAATAGTTTTCATAGTTAGTATTGTTTAATTTTTTCTTTCATTATTTTATTCCTTGTTTTGTTGTTATCTTGTTTTTCAAAAATTTATATATATATATATATATATATATATATATATATATATATATATATATATATATATGTACACACATATATACATATATATATGACTATTAATTGTTTCTCTCTATAATCATTGTTATCTTATTTCTTGTCTTTTCTTTTTCCTTTATAGGAAATAGTTTTCTTTAAATATTGTTTTAGGAGGTAATTTATAGTTTTTTTCAATTATTTTTTCCTCATTTATTAATTTAATTGTAATTAATTAACTAAATATTACCTATTTTACTCAAAGACATTTTTGTAATACATTATTCCTGTAATGTTATTCTAAAGGGGCTTATCCAAGAAATAATAAAGTCTTTATTATTATCATATACATTTTTTTACACGTCGTCCTTTTATCCTTAAACTATAACCCATTGGGTCAATAATTATTCTAAAAGCCCAAAGTAGAGATTTTTTTTAACTTGCTCCAACCCTGCTAGTGGCATACTAGATTTTTATGACGTTATATTAGGATCCATTTGACGGATTATTTATGTTTAAGCACATAATTGTATATGCATACAGTGACAGAGAACGAATTTTATTGGTAAGTAGGTAGCGTCAACGATGGGACCTTCCAGGCGGCTATACTTTTTCCTACATTTCCAACAATTCTCTTTTAATCATTTTTCGAGATCGTGTAATAACCAGAGCATGTACGGAGAGGCCAGTCCCGGTGGTTATCTTTCCAGAAGAAGCTGGGAATGAGACGGTGTATAAAAGGCCCTTTATACGGCCACAGGTCCTGCACTCGAAGAAAGTTCCCTAAAGTTGTTGGGCGAGCCCAGCCATCTGAAAATGCTTAATGGACCACAAGCCCTCCAACCAGAACAGCTACAACTTTCCTCCCTAATGCTTGGCTAATTGGGCTCCCCCAGCCCTTCCATCCCCGCTCTCAACTTTGTCGGCATACTTGCACCTTCTCAAGGATTTTTTTCTATTTAAACGAAAATTAGTATCAGCTATAGCTTGTTATTCGAGAGGAGATTACCAAGTTTAAATATACACTTACAAATCATGGAAATCCATTAGTGTTACTGTACAGATGGATCAAAAAAATCTAATTTTTAAAAGTATAATTTACATCCGATTTAAATTATAATGATTAAAAAAAACTGTACCACTACAAACTACACATACTGTACATACAGACCCTACAAAGGGTCTAGGGTTCAGTACATAGTAGATACTGTACTGTTTCTTGGACAACGTTAGTGCCAACTGCTAGATTTTTTCCTATTATTTTTGGTACCCACTTTATAGAGGCTGGGTGAGCCCCAAACAAAAACAACATGAAAATATATTTATATATTTGTTTCATTTGATGTTTTATATGTATACGAATGATGAGCTATCTCCGGCTTTAGGACGCAGTATTTTAAGCTTACGGGTTTTTGCAAAAGTGAAATGTGAAATAATAATTACTAATTAGGATTTAATTAATACTTCTTTTCCGATTTCGCTGATTTGTCCTGAGTGCATTACATAGGAATCGATACAGTTAGTAGGCTGTAGTAGTGGCAGATATATTAGACCATAAATCGGAGAGCGGTATGATGTAGCGTGTCCACAATGGTTCCGAAGGGGCGCTCCTGAATGATGTGGAATCCAGGACTGCGCCCCCTATATTGCACCCCCCCTGGCACCTATATTGCACAACAGCCGTTCATTAGCCCTAACTTTGACTGATTTACATCCATAGCTCTGCTATCGGCATGCTAATGGAATAAGAGTTATTTAAGTTATGTCTTCAGTGAATATTTGGTAGTTCAAATGAAATGACAGTTTTCAAAGTAACGATTATTTATTAAAACAACTTTATTTGTTAAAAATGGGCATAGTTGCAGATTGGTAATAAGCAATATAGCTCATTTATATTGAGTAGTATGGTATGGGACGTCCGTTTTCTAAGCAAATTTCGTAAGACAAATTTATGAAATCAAAATATTTTCATTCAAAATTTTTATCCACATTTTCTAAACACTTTTCTCTACTCGATATCAAATTTTCAATCCGATAACTGAAAAATGCAATTGTGACTTTTCAGGGTTTGGTGCAAGTTAAAACCAGAAACATCTAGTGAGCCCCATTCTCTACCCCCACCCCTACCATGTAATTGAAAACCCAATCCACATCTTCTCCAAGATCCACATCTTCTCCAAAAATCCAATCCCTTTAAAATGCACCTGTTGCAGTAAAAGAAATGCCATATATGATATTAATATGTTATTGTCAGAAAGTAATATAAGCCAATGGGGTAAGAAAAAAAATTAAGGGTTTGGATGTAAGTCAGGCGAGGTGGGTGAGGGAGGACTAAGTAACCCAGCTCGTTTAGTTTCTTTACTGTCTGTTGCGGATATGAGGCGTTATCGTATAAGAGTATAAGTATATTCCAATTGAACAATGTAGGTTTTTCCAATAAAACGTTTTTGCATGATTATGTCAATATCCTTGCACTAAAATGTGGATATGACGGTTTCACCTTTGGGTAGGAAGGAGAAATGATTTATTCTGTGTCACCTGCAGAAAATGTTTTAAACCAAAGGCGAATGGTCCGTTCGTTACAACACCCTTCCTCAAACGCGATGGTTATGTTTTTTGCAGCTTGGGCTACCGAGTTTCAAATTTAGTCTTATAAAAAAAATTAAACGAAAACCGCGTGCTTCCATGGTCATATTTGAAAGCATACTAAACAATATTCGTTCAATTTCAGTGAAAATAAATATTATTGAAAAACAGAGGATTAATAATAGGTTATTAAAATCTGTAAATATAAACACAGCAAACGTCTGAAGTCCAATAATTTCACTTTGATTTTTAGACACGACCCAATAGAAATACAAACGTACCAAAAAATGGAGTAACACTGGTATGGAGTATGGTATTTTATACCACCATGCACTATTCATTTTTCAATTTTATCATTTAAATGAATTCGATCTTATCATTTTGAAATTAAGGATAGAGATAATTTGTGAACAATATTTTTCTCCCAAATTTTAATTTTGAATAATTTCAGTGAATAAGAACAAGCTTATTTTAAACGAGTTTTTCTTTAACTTTAGAAGAATCTAAATCGTTGGGTTATTATTACGGCTGAATAAATTAATAAAATCCTATGACTGATAAAGATTATAAATAATAGTAGTAATCTTTAAATATATAAATAAGCATGTTGTTGTTAATTAAGAGATAAAAACAATTATATGACTGAACATGATGTTCCTTGAAAAATTTAAAAGTAATCAAGAAAATACATGCATATCAATATTCCTTCTTACCTACAATAGATACAGATATATGGTTAACAATAATCACCTCTCGCCTACTTTACTTGGTCCACCAACAAGACTGGTTCTGAGAGTCGAGGACTTCGCAGTAGTTTTAATGCCTTGACTTAAAGACCTAAAGTATATTATTCCAGAAGAAATCTTGAATCTCTTACATGGTGTACATAAGTACTAGTTCCGGGTAGTGAAATGTAGAATTCGCAGATTCTCAACAAATAGCTGGGTTGGGCAGGCGGTAATTTCCCCGGGGATTTTATCTCCGAGGCAGTAAGAAGATATTATTGGTTATATGCTGCTATAAATTGTTTGTTTTTTTCTCGAATGTCAGTATTAGTTATAATTAGTATAGATTCTTAATTTTTTCTATAAAAGCCGTTTTAACTGGTCTAAGAATGTATAGACAAACTAAGATAAGATTCATGGCTATTTTAAATTTTCTAAATAGATGTCAATAATAATTATTGGCCTGAAGTAATCATAACTGATCGGTGACACGTGGCACAATTCAAATCAAACTGTAAGAAACGTATCATTATTTTAAAAGTAAGGGTCATGTGAGATAAAATTTTTCACAAATATTAAGATTAAAAAATAAAATTCTGTACCACTTCCACACATACAGGGTCTGGGATTGAATATATGGTAGAGACTATACTGTTTCTAAGACAACGATTGTGCAGAGAGGTGATTTGTCCTCTCAATCATCGATCACTAATCCCAGGAGGTCGTCAGGCACCTTGAGAGTCCTCAACGCTTTACCCACTGACCTCAATTAAAAGTTAATTTATGTCTGTTGCTCGGTTCTAATGATGGTTCGTTTCCGGAGATGGCCATTAACCGGAAACGAGCCATCCTTAGAAACGAACTAGGGATAAACATCAACTATTTATTAATGTTTATAGTTCTTATAGTAGGTTATGGAGTGGGGTGGTAGGACAGTGGGGAGAGTTCTGGTTTGGTATGCATAAGATTCGTGGTTCAACTCCAGCTGTGGCTGATAAATTATTATCTGATAACAGCCACGTTTGGAACCTATGGTATCAGACGACCCTCTTAATTATTACACAGCTTTATTAAGAGGGCATCCTTAATTAATGAATAACCTGGCGTTTGAGAGTGACTTGGGACACATTTCCTGCGCAACCGTTGTCCAACAATCAATACAGAATCTACTATGTACTGAATCTCAGACCCTTCATGGGTTGATTATATATTCTACTTCAATTAATTATTTTACCTATGAAGAAATATTGTTCTTTTTACAGTTCAGAACTTTTGCAGGTCGATAGAAAATTAGTGGATAGATTTGGAAGGTCTGAACCCATGCTTGGAAGTTTTGTGAAAATTCAATTTTTTGGAAAGTAGTTTATAGATAGTGATTATAATTTTTAATTTTTATGTTCATTATACTGGATCTCTGATATATATGACTATGATATATTGATTTTAAATCGAGCCATTAATTAAACAGGGCCTATTGAAAAGAGCTGTGTATGGAGAGAACCGATGAGACAGTAGCGGCTGACTGATTAAGACTCCAGCCCGGGGCTGGAGTGGGATTGCTGCCTCCAGGATTTTGATCCAGACAAAAGAGCCTGGCCAGGATTTCCTCTCGAGGACTCTCGCTGTCCTCAATGCTCTCTTCATGCTTTTATATCACTCCTCCTTGGGCTCTGTCTCTTTGTGTCACTGTGTCGCCTTCTATCTCTATTTACCTACTATTTAATTAGTCCGTTTTCAGATCTTAGGAAATTATTTCTGAATAGTTGATCCTCAATTTATTTTAAATTACCATCATTATTTAGGAATTTAAGGATCCAAAATATATTCTTAAGGGGATGTGTAAATATTTGATAAGCTTCATTATAAGAAATAGAGGCGACCAGTGGTCTAGTTGTTAGTACAACGACATACTAAGCCCAAGATAGCCGCTTCGTAGCCCTAGGATTGTTTAAAGGGAATAAAAAATCATTGCATATGCCGTCCTTCGGTAGGAACGTTAAATAAGGGTTCCGAGCCTGAACGATGTCAGGTACTCGTTAAAAATCCCTTTCCTAGTTAAAGTTGGATAGCCATAATTTAGAGTTCCCAGCGTAGGGCATAGCAGCATAAATGGACGTAAAATTAACATAAAAACATTTAAAGAAAATTTTTATTTTGAAGATAAAAGTTTTGTCCTGCCCCGGGATTCGTCTGGCTTGAATACGACCCCTGGTAGCCCAGTGGTTAGAGAACTGCACTAGAGATCCCGACGACCCGGGTTTGAATCCCGACCAGGACAACTCTTTTCTCTTCAAAACAAAAATATTTAAAAATAATCACCATCAAATGAAAAATAAATAAATATAAATTACTAGAAAATGTATTTGCTTATGATTAATTTCTAAATTTTATTTCTTGAAAACTCTTGGTAATGTAATTGCAAGAGCAGAGTTTTAATGTGTTATGGTGATTTCGTATTTTGATAATAAAGTGGGCATTACATTTGAGAGAAACCAGTGCCATTAGAACCGATGTAAAGCCTTGGGTTCTATACATTGTGGAGACTGAACTGTTTCCAGGACAACGGTTGTGAAGGGAGCTGGTCTGTTCTAGATCGCACTCAACGGTATGATTTTGGGTACATCTAAAAACCTTAATAAAGGATCCTTCCTTGGCTATAAACAGATTAAATAAATTATGTACAGCCGGATTTGAACCTGTGAACTTCGTCACGGCAACTACCACTTAGGTATCCATCTCACACCATTTTAACATAGAGTTCAATGAATTAGTGAATATTTTACAGTCCGGTCAATAACATCTAATCCAAAACTAAACTCTTGAATAATTAATTATTGATTGACCACATAAGCTATATAAAGAACATTATAATTATTAATATTATTATTTTATTATTACAAAAAAGTTACTAATGCCAATAAAGATATAATAAAAATTCCGTAACGTTGCAATTAAAAGTATAATAAAAATGATCTAATTATTGACTCCAAGATTCATTGGAAGTCAATAATAACTATCCAAGACAACTTAGCGTTCTATCACTGAACAACTCCACTCCACATTCGGGACAAAGCATTTCATATCCAATTTTTTTTAAAGTAAAAATATTTATATACATGAGCTTGTCTGTTTTAATTTAATTGAACTTTAAATTCTTCGACGAAAATCTTAGCTTTTTCAGTAGGTGGTCCATTGAACATCCATTAAATAGAAAAAATGGTAAAAAAAAAAGTTGATAACGTTTCTCGAAAAATATGCAAAAATAAGGAAAAACATGTGCTTTTATTTAATTGGTTACTTTGATTGTGGATATATCGCTTCTCAGGAAGAAAACCAACACAGCTCATAAAAGTCCGTTTCTTAAATTATGTTTTAAGTATAATGAAAATGTGGTAATTTTTTAGAGTGTCTCAAAAAACGTAACTGGAGAGCAGTTATGTCAGTGGCGAATCATCAAACCTTCTTTAGGATTCAGGAGAGCAGAGAAATTATCTGTTAACTTTTAATTTTGAGTAATGTTGGTTTTATTCCAAAGGAGCGATATGTATACCGTTAACATTTGTTTACAATTTTATATTCAGTCTTTAAAAATTTAATAAAAAGACATAAATGTTTATATTTTTGTTTTCAGCTCGTCTTCGAGTTAACTGAGGGAGTAGTTACTACCATGGCACTTAGTACTTAAACGCTTTTTTAAAAACACTTTTTTATGTTGATGGTTATTGCATCCTCTTTATGGATCATAATGTTTTTTTATTATGCCTGAAGTGATCCTCGATAAATGTTCAATCTTACACTAAATTATTTTTTTTTATCATATCATATCCTTAAGCGAGCAGGAAATCGTTAAAATCCATTTAACCGTTCACTAGGTGTATGATAAGAGAAAAGAATGGAAGGTTGGAAAATTCAAAATATTTTCCACTCGATTTAATTTAGTACCTGTCGGGCTAGAAAATTGGTTGCTTAACTTGGTGATGGAATCTCATCTTCGAAGGTACGCAGGGTTCAGGGCGAAGCGAACGCGATCAATTGGCTTGATATATTCGCCCGAACTGGATGAGGTGACTTGATGTTTTATATACATATATATTATTATTATATTGTGTAGATATATATTGTGTTTTTGTTATAATGCCGGAAATAAAAATTGTAATTAATACTATCCAAGAAAGTCCTATATCATGGGATGAAAGGAATAATAATCATCATAACCGGTTACCTATAAGACTATATTGATGATTTGCGCGCACGTAGGACCGAGCCCCCGCGCCGACGTTCGCGTTCGCTTTGAATTGCCTACGTAGGAAGTAGGGAAAAAGATACTTCTAACCATTGAAGAAAAGCTCAAAGCAGTCCTGCATAATCAGAACAATGTGGGCTCAGATCAGGACGGCCAACTCAAGATCATATAAGAAATGTCTGAGACCAGGTTAGGAATGTGAATTTTACCTTTTTTTGATCTTGGAGCAGCATTCGAATCTGTTCTAAGAAATGAAATATTGGTCTTTAGAGTTTAAAACATCACATATTTCGAACAGAATAAGAAGAGGGCAAACATGGTATACTACCAGATCTGGAATATTGTGATTGGAAGAAGTTGGGCTAGTAGAAAAGTGAAGCTCCACATCTTCACTAATACTTTTATATGGTGCTGAAAGTAACGTACCAACAAGAGAATTGGAGAGGAGAAATTTAATTGGAGAAAAAATAAAGAGAGATCATATCCGCAATATAACGATCAGGGAGGAACTTAAGGTCATCGATGAAGAATTTCATCGAGTCACACCAATGAAAATGGTATGACCATGAACAGAATAACATAGGCACCTGCTGAAAGCGATGAACTACATCCCTGAGGATAAAATACCACGAGAATACCAAATAATGCCCTTCTAGGACTATATTAAAAAGAACCGCTTATGAACCGCTCTAGGACCGTATATGAAGAAAAAAAGGCAAAACCATCGGAACCTGGATGAAACCAGGGAAGAATGGGAATCATAGATTAACGCTCCCTCCTCCCCACACTTTTTCTAAAAGGCATTGGTAGAGGGTTCCGAAAGAAGGAAATACAAATAATTGATATATATCTTAGTAATTTAAGTAAATTAAATATTTTTTTCTTTTTATATTTAAACCACACCTATCCAGAATAAACGATTGACAATGAGCTGACTGGCTGACAGCGAAATAAAACATAATGGAATGAAGAAAAACATCTAGTGGTACCTCTCCTGTGGCTGATTTAATTTCCTATTGTAATAGATCTCTTATCCACGTCTCTTTAGTCTCCTCCTAGAGTGCTCAGGAATGAGAGCTGTGGAACATTTGTTCTATTAATGGGTTTGGGTGTCCTTGAAGTTCCTCTTGAAAACGTTTTAGTATGTGTGTATATGTTCGCCAATCATTGGTATTTTAATGTCAGTAAGCAGATTATTGTTATTGACATACCATAGTGCTTTTGTTACAAGTCTAAGTATTTTTGATTGGAATGTTTGTAGTAATTTTCTGTGGATCTTTTTAGTATGCCATTCAAATATCCGAACTGGTTTTAGTAAGTAAGTGCACCTGTTTAATTTTTGTCTCGATTTAGTAAGAAAACGTTACAAGAAAAGAAAACTTTATAAGAAAACTCCATGTCATTCTCATATCAAATGTCAGTCATAGGTATTGAGTGTACTTTGTTTGCGGGATGGATAAGTTGTTGGTCATATTAAAATAATGTGCTGTGATGTTTAGTGATATCTAAACATCTAATCTTCCATACTTGTCACCACTCATTCAACTTTAGTAAGAAATATTGTAATTTTTTTCGCGGTTTGTTGTTTGATTATTATGGCAGTATAATCAGTGTAGGTTGCTATGACATTGTGGAATGTCGGGTGTTTATGTTCAGTACAATAGTGGTGCAAGTAGCAGCACACCTGCTTGGATTGTTCATAGAACTTAAAAGATATTAATCTTTTAAAATCATTAATAATTATTAATTTTATTATTCAAGGATACCCAAACTCTGGGGAAATATTATTCAGACATAACTATCATTACTATGAATCCAACTATCCTCTATAGTTATGTTTTCATCTATATTGAACGGCATTAAGTATTACGCAAGTTGTGATGTTTCGATGACATTGAGCTCCTAATTTTAACCCCTTAGTGCTGAGCTGTCGGTTCTATGAGCAAGTAAGATGTTTTCAAACGGGGAATTTTCTGGACCGAGGGTTGCGAAAGGTCTTTTGAGCGGGGATAGATGAATGTTGACAAAGGCAGGTTCAACCTCACTCCTCGCTCTCTTTTCTAGTTCATTTCACTCAAGGGCTCATGTCCCGACCGTCTGACTCTCTTCCAATTCGTCTTCTTTGTTCTGCTTCTTCGTTAGCTATCTCTAGATCAGTATTCTCTTTGCTCGTTTCTTTCGTTAAATAAAAGTATAACCCATCCTCAATATTTGTTATATTCCTTCCATCAGCTTGGAATCAATACATTAATTTCTACTTAAATTCGGAATCGTTTTTATGAAGATATCAGAGTAGGGTGATTAAAATTAAATTATTTTCTATTTTAAATGTTTGTCAGTATTAATGAATGTTGACAGTTAAAATATTTAAAATTTTAAATGCATTTAAAAAATCCAACCACCTCCCGAACTACGAACCCGCGATGTTGCCACTTGTCTGTTTGAGTTATTTGTGCGTTTTTAAATTGATTTCCGTGTTGGTTTTTAATGTGTTTGTTTTGTTGATTCCATTAAAATTTCTTTATTGTATATTAAAATTAATTAGGTGTTTGGCTTCATTAATTTTATTAATTAATATATTTTTATTAAAATGAACTGATCAACACTTTCGGAATTGCTGTCTTTGGAAAACGAAGCTGTGAAGTACTTACAGAAATTTGGAATAATTCCAAAGATTAAATTATGAATGGATTTAGACAAGAAGGTGTTTTCAGAGATGTTTTCGTCGATAGTGTAGGAAAAGCATTTATTGAAGAAAACGAACATGGCTAGAGGGATTTAGAATTTCAATTTTACTATAATTGAACACATGAAATGTCAGTGAAGGTGCAAAGTCAAATTATTAGCAACAAATTAATAAACAATACTTTTATTAATCAAAATAGGATCGTTCACTTTCAATACACTTCTCCCAACGTGAAACAAGCTCTGTACAAATTAGGTGTTAAGGAAGATGTGAGGTCTTGGAAGGCCGATTTCAGGGCATTTTCATTGGCATATTTTTTATTTCTTAAAAAATTATCCTAACAAGGAAAACCACTGTCTAGATCTCCTGCGGTTATCGTATAACACCCACTTTTCACCGCAGGTGACCAAACGATCCAAAAAAAAAGGCTTATTTCTGTTTCGCAACAGAAGTGAGGAGCACGTTTCCAATTGGGTGAGCTACTGGGCCTTGGTTAATTCATGTGGTACCCATATTTCCAGCTTTTTTATTTTACCAAGCTCCTTAAGGTGCCTGGAAACAGTCATATCACTTGCTCCAAGTTGTGAACCTAATTTACGGGTGGTTTGGCCCGCTTCGACCAGCTCTACCCCCCGCATGTCGTGGGATCGGACGATCATGTCGGGACATGATTTATCTTTCATTATATTTACTGGATGTATTCTGTATACAGTTTACAGATAAATATACAAATATTTATATATTGAAATTTACATTTTTTTAAGAAAGTAATCTTTAGTGACTACGCTGAAATTGTCAATAACCTATAATTAGTTAACTTCTGTGCAACATCACTTTGATACTTACTTCGATGGCAAAAGTTATAACAATATTTTTAATATGTGTAAATAAACTTAATAATTGTATCAAGGATTTAAGCCTGAAAACACATATTTCAGGTTAATTTTGTGTTTCACCTACTTTATAACAATGTAAGTGGATAATAATAGATGAATAAGAGAATAGTAACGCTATGAGTAACTATTGTGGTTGGAGGAGAGAAGGGGTGATTAGATAGTGGCACAATTATATCCGGCAGCTGACTTGCCTATCATGCACCCCTGCACGGCCATGGATCCCCCCAGAAATAAATTTTTCAAATATGTATCATTAGCTATCACCTTTTGTTTACGAAACTTTATATAGACAGTTGAGTTAATTTATGGCATTGTTTAAAATGTTTATCTGCATCTCTATACATTTATGCCGTTAATAATTTAGTCGTGCATCTTTGAAATAAACAACATTTCATGTCAATTCATTAAAGTATTCTGGTTAATGAGTGATATGGAACTGTGGGGTCAAAAACGTATCAATAGGCGCTGACGTTCTGGACGAACTTATAGCGGGTGTTAGGGGTTGAGATAAAACAAAATTACATCAACGAGGCTAAGACAATAAAACAGTTATACAGACAGAAACGATTAAAACGCAAAGTATTGGACAATGGTGGACTGTTATAAAATAATGAATAAATACTTTAAATACAAAACTAATAATTGACCCGTTTATCCTTTGAAATGAGTGAGTGGGGTGACACAGAGCACTGAGTTCCTGTGTGGTCCTTGGTTCAAATGTGGCTATGCCAGATAATGTATTTAATCTGTTAACATCCGACCTTAGTCCCATTTTCACGATTTCTGTTAGGACCATATGTTATTATTCGTTACTTTGAACAATCTTTTGTAACCATCTGGATCAAAGAACCCCTATAAACAGTTTATCTGATAATGTTTTTTTTTTATGATTAGCAACATATTGTAGTTGTCCTGAAAATTGATAAAAGTCTTTATGAAGTACGAATAGCAACATATATTCATAAGATAACGAAGAAGTAATATTTACATACTTTTATCGATTTGCTGTTATCTGAATTTACGGCAATGGCCCGTTTTCCCACTCAAGTCCTTAGTGCGTGCTGGTGGCACTCATTCAGCTCTAGGTGGTTTTCGATTACGGGTGAAGTGGTGGGATATCCTAGAAGAGTCTCCTGATCTTCCCTCCACGAGTGGAAATGCAAGCATGGTTCGAAATCCACTAGATCATTTTAAATTTCTCACTCGGTTAAAAATGCTACCTTAATTTTATTGCTAGCTTATTATTGGGTTTTTTTTTATATGGAATGTGTGTTTTTGTTGCTTCTAATATTTAAAGTAGAATTAGTGGACTTCTTTGTTTACGATGTTCTTTATATATTTATATATTTACAAGTTTATATATTTATATATTACAAGTTTATATATTTCAATGAACTGTTATTAATGATATTTATTTTAAAATCACTACAACTGAACATTGTCCAGTTTGCCGTCAAGCATGATCTAGGAGTCCTACCACACCCACCATATTTGCCAGCCATGTCTACAACAGGTTTCCATCTGTTCAGAAATTCGGAAAACTTCCTTAAGTGTAAAAAAATTAAAAAAGCCTGTACCACCACAGCCCTTGAAAGGGTCAAAGTACAAGTACAAGTTTGAGACTGTACTGTTTCTTGGACAACAGTTGTGAAGGGATGTGATCTGCTGTAGATCACGCTCAACAGCCCCAGGAGGGTTCTAGATCCTAAGGTTCCATCTCCAGCTGCTTACGGATTAAATAAAAGCCTTGGGCTTTGCAACTCTGTGCTCTACTACTGAACCACTCCTCTCCGCTAAGGGTAATTTTTTTGAAAATGATTCTCAAGTCAAAAAAACATTTTCAGACTTTATTTCATCAGAAAACTCTCTAGTTCTAGGACTGATACTTTGGGATATATGTATAAAAGATGAGGATAAATATATTTAATAAAAATGTAACATCGTAAAGATATTTTACTAAATAACATTTCCTTTGAGAACTGGCATTTTATACGAAATGACCCAATTTTTTTCCCGTTAATATAGACACATTTAGTTGTTGTCCTTGAAATAAGTAGTTTACTAGGTTTAACTTCAATCAGTCGTTCCGCCCAGTGAACATTTATTGTGACTACAAATACAGGCATACGGAGGAAGATAATATACTCCTAGTTACGGACTAGTGGAACAAAATGCTAATCTAACTGAAAAGGTTTACCCCCGCCATAGTGAGACGAACCCTTTCCCTCCGAGGCAGCGGCGAGGAAGGAACAGGGACGATAAGGCGGCGTAATGGTCGCGGAGGAGCAGAGGAGCTGGCTTATCTCCACTCTTCATCCATCTAATGCTCTCACTCTCTCATCTACCTACTTCTCCTGGATTTATTTAAGTTCATAGCAGTACTCAACTCTTAGGATACGGTCTTTTCCATTTTAATAACTTTACAGCCTTAATAACCGTAAAGTCTTATTTTAAACTTCGTATGGCGTAGTTATGTGATAAGGGCCATATGAAGGGTTTCTGACCCAGGAAGTACTATAGTTTGTAAATATTGTAATTATGACATTGTGTATTTAGGAATTCATAGACCTATGAAGACAAGGTTATTTCCTGGGTCTGACCAGGTGCACTCAACCTTAACCCTCCCACATCTATCCGTAGATATGTTAGCTCTAGAATTAAGAGATTTTGTCTACTGCTAGTGTTAGTTGCCTGTAGGTCGCTTAGACTTGTGATGTAATTAGTACTTCTGTTTACTAAAGTGCTATTTAAGAGTGACTTTCATTTAACTTTATCATAACTGTATGATAAAATACAATTTGATCGAGTCTATAGTAATAAGATATAATAATCTTATATAAAAATAATCTACCTATATAAAAAAAATATCTCTAGGGCTGTAGTAAAACTTGTCTGGCATAGACAAAGAGACTATTCATATTTCGCTAATTCAAAAGAACAACGTCATAACTCAAAAACCTACTTTTTCAGTAAAAGTATTTTAAAGTTCCATGTGAAAAAAACAAAAATTTGTGTATTGGAAAACCATAGCATTCTGTCGCAATGTTGGTATTGAAATTCTCTTATGAACCATTAGAAAATTTTCAAAATCTTGAAACATTTTTAATTTTAACGACGTTATTATTCTCCTAAAAGTTCAAGTTTAAATATCATACAACTAAGAATTTGACTTCAATTAAGAAAAAAAACTGAATGGAAATGGAATATCTGATGTCCTCTCTGATTTAAAAACCTTCAACTAATACAATTTCTACTGAAGTCTTAACTCAAAATAGCAAATTTTGAGTTATGCCGTTATATTGCGGGAGCGATATGTTTTAACATACTCTCTGAAAGCCTTGTTAATACATAATATTTAAAAAAAACAACTGTATCTGTACAACCCTTGAAGGATCTTGGGTTCAGTACATGGTTGAGACTATACTGTCTCCAGGACAACGTTTGTGTAGAGAGAGGATTTGACCTAGATAACGCCTAACCACCAGGTTTTCCCCCTATTGGATCCTAAAGAGTCCATTCCCGGCTGTTAGCAGAATAAATAAATTATCTGCCTCAGCCGGATTCAAAACCGGGACCTTCGGCAAGCCAACTAAGCTCTCTGCCGCTTCTCCTTCATTTCATCAAAAAGTTCAAACAGTTAAAAAATAGTAAACAGTACCTTCATTAAAATCTAATCTAAAACTGAACTCACGAATAAATAATAACGTATTGACTACTTAAGTTATTTAAAGGACGATACAGTGCATTATAAACCTGAGGGTTTGAGGGCACAATGAATTCTTTAATAGTAGAAATCCATCTATCAGAAACATAACTTTCAACCTTCGTTCCTGGTCTTCGTCACGGTTGTACAAAAGAGATACAAAATTGACTAATGGCAGTAATGATAAAAAATAAAATAAAAACAGTAAGAAAAAAATTAGAAAAATAAAAATCTATAAAAAAATTGGGAACGGAGTAATTTAAAAAGAATTAATATAAATAAACTCAATTTATAACAATGTAACTTTACAAGTATATATAACTTCTTATTGACCCCAAGAATCGTTACTTGTGTTTAAAAGTCGTTGAGTTTCCTAAATGGGTAGTAATTTGTATGTTTCATGATTTTACAACGTTTAACTTCTCATGTATTAGTACTGTATATCATATGTATTAAAGTGATATTAAGAATGACTCTCTATATCCGCATGCCGAATTTCCAGTAGCTACGATTTCTTCATTGCTGATCAAATATTACGTGATACGCTTATTTCTTGCTTTTGCAAGGATAAACATACATCATCGGTGTTGTCGGTCATGTTCTATAGTAATCGGGTTATCGTCTTCGGACTGAGTGAACCCAAGAACCTCCAACGAAACTGCTTTTAACTCTACTCAGTTACAAGAACCTTAGGCTGGTCTTTTAGTACTGCAGCTATCTCCAATTGATTATAGATATCAGACATTTTTTATATTTTTCCCTTTGAATGAAACATATCCCCATACCCAAAACATATTAAAAAAGTTATTTGTAATTAGCAGCATCTTAGAATAATAGTTTATATTGGCATGTTTGCTAATTATAGAACTTATATTTATACAATAATTCATTAAAGATACGTAGGAGTAGGAAATAATGGGAAATCGTTTGTTGAAAATATGTTCATAACTGTCTGTGATATATCGTGAAGTAATTGGAGTTGTAAGGAAGAAGTTATTGGACCACGGAGTTTTCTTCATTCCCAGGAGTAAAATCCCACTTACCTTAATACGATATTGTTTTTGACTCCCACAACTAATTGTCTTTTAAATGATATAGGGAGTCCGAGTTGAAACATTATCGCCAATATAAATTAATTGTCTCATTTAGATGATTCCTTTATCTTTTATGATAAAGCTGATCCCCCCCCCCATTATTACTTATCCTAGCTTAAAGTAAAACATAGTTTTTGATAATTAACAATTTTGAGTATCAGCAACAATAATTTTATATTATACATATTTAATAAGTCACTAATTTGTTTGTTTCCATTTATTCTTTTTTTTAAATTAATGAAAACATGAAAAATGTGAAGTTTATTCAAGAACATTATCATTTTGGATTACGATACTAACTTTTGGGTTTAGTCATTCGATTCACTGTAAATTTAGTTTTTAGAACTTTTCAAATACTGAGGTGGAAAATGATGAAATTTAAATAGAATTATAGTAATGGCATTTGTTTCAAATTTGTTCTACCCAATGTTCTATCGGTCTAAGGTTTTGTCAGCTAAAATCATTAAATCCAGTAATTAATTGTTAAAATTACTGTTGCTAAAAAATGTCTCAAATGATGAATTTCACATATCGGAAATAATTTATACCAAATAGTTTGTGTTAGGAATTTTAAATGTAGATACATAAGAATGTACTTTTGTTTCCTGATCTGAATAAACAAGATATCGCCAAGCGGATCAAAGGCAACATATTTCGGAAGTTGATAGCTTCCTAAAGGGTTTCCCTTTCCAGGTGAAGATGGAAATTCAAAGAAAAAGAGCGATGGATTTCTGCCTTCTGATCCCTTTGTACTGCAACAATGCTACCTCTGGGGTGAATATTTTAGGCCCTTGGTAGTAGTTCTATCACTTATTTTGCAATATTATGAAACGAAAGCTCTCCCCAAATTCTTATATAATAGTTTCTCACTGTCTGTCTTGAATGTCTTGAAACATGGGGTCTGGTGTTGTGTAATAGTATCAGTCCCTTCCAATTAACCAATGTAGGTTGTTATTGATAAGTTTTGGTTGCAAACCAGTATGGCAATATCCATGCTGTACGATGAGGATATGACGGTTTCACCTCTGGGTAAAAAAATGAATCAATCAATTATGAATTAATCTGTGTCACCAAATCATAATTTCTCCAACGGCAAATAATACGCTGGTTCTATATCCTTTCCCGAACGCCGTGGTAATGTTTCTCTCAGCTTGGACTGCCGAGTATCCAAGCTTAAACAAAAAAAAATTACAAGAAAATCGCCTTTTTCCATGATCATATTTGATGGTATACTAAATAATGTTCTTTCAATTATAGTGAAACTAAATATTATTATTAAAGAGAGGATTAACAGCAACTCATTTTTTTTCTGTACCACTACAGCCCATAAAGGGTCTGAGGTTCAGAACGCGGTAGAGACTGTACTGTTTCTTGGACAACAATTCTGCAGGGAGGTGACTTGTCCTACATCACGCTAAACCACCAGATTTTCACTCCTTATTTTGGGTACCCACTTTATGGAGGCTGGGTGAGCCCCAGTAGGGCCCTAGGTCCCATAGGATTTATCTCCAAAAGCTAACAGATTGAATAAAAGTCTGCCAGGGATTCGAACAAAGGACCTTTGGCATGGTAACTCAGCGCTCTACCACTGAGCCACTCCGACCCCTATCCCAGCTCATGTCGTTTTATAAACACAAACTAAATGCCAGAAAATCAAGAATTCTGTTTTGATTCTTGTAAATATTAAAAACGGACATTTCATATGAATCGACACAATAATATGGTGCGAAAATGGTTAAAGATATTTTCTCTATAACAACGGCATGATTACTAAAATATGTTAACTAATCGCAATAAATGCAAATCGGGATGATATTGGAAATGATGCCAAGTCATAAACGTGATCTATCAAAGAAACAAAAGAAGAGAACAAGTTATTTAAATATTTTATTTTGAAGAGAAAAGATTTGCTTAGGGCCGGAATTCAAACCCAACACGTTTCTCGTCGTGGTGCTCTAACCAACTGAGCTAACCTCGTATGTGACACGGCCAGACAAATCCATTCTCTTCATCGATCCTATATCCCCCTTCGGGATATAAAATCCAGATGGTTTTGGAAATTATAAGTCATAATCGAAAGCTATAAAAAAGAAAAGAAAAAAAATTGAAATTTTAGTGTTATTATTTGAGAATGTTAGTAATTATTGTTTTGTGTTTTACCTTAATTTAGCCGGTTAACTATATAAATGGTATGAAGTGATATTATATTTTATATAACCAAATATAAAATCATAAAAATATTGATTTCAATTGGAGGAGGAGGATAAACAAAGAAGCGGAAAATTTAAGCTGGCTTTCCGCCTCCACATAATCCTTACTTTGCCCCTGATTTATTAATATTTCAGTGTTAAATGTTCCTTCTGGCATTTAATACGTTTCTGTTTAATTATTTGCTTATTTAACATTGGTAATTTTTCATTATCATATTAAAAATATATTATTTTATTTGCAGGTTCTGATCTCTCCATAACGCGTCGTAGAAAAATGGTAAGTGCTTAATTTAAAAAACAAAATGTTAATTGGAATATTATTACATGAGGCATTCAAGATCAGAAGCCGATAGATCCGTAATTTCAAATCTTGAATTTTTCACATTTTTTCTCTAGTTTAGTCAACCAAATTTGTCTAAAATTGTCACACTTTGTGACTTTGTTTCTAATGGTTTGATTACGGTCATGTCATTAATAGTATATAACGATGTACTGATGAAATTAAATGGGGATTTAACTTTGCAGATGATAAAAATCTACAATTAATTGAATTTTTAACTGGACCATGAGGTTTGACAATGTCCACTAGTCGAAAATTAAGTACTAAAAAAACATATAATGACAATCTATGGGGGCTTTATACGATACTTACTCAAATTCATGTAAAACATATTTTGCACCTTATTTCAATTACCATAAGCCTATTGTATCTGTTTTACATTAGAATGAAATGAGTGAAAGTGCAAATTATCTAAGTATTTTTAATGATAATAATGAAAATAAAGTTCATTAATATTTATGTAAGTGCAAATAAAATGTATAAATAATATAACTACATACTAATTATTGTTTCAATTAAATTATCGATATTTAGTATTGAGCTCGTGCAGCCCATCATATGTTCTCATTATTAAATTAACTACTTGAAAATGCATATAATTATTGCCCGGAGTAGCAATATTTGTGAAAACCAGACTAATGTTAATAATTTCAACTTAAAAATTACAAAATTTAAGTGATTCAGACTATAATTGATTTAGAAATTCAAGAAAGAACAGTGATATTCCAAAGTTTTGAGTTTTCTCTTCTGTCGCCAATCCTCATAACAATTTTTTCACTTACAAGTCTAAAGTTTGTCTTTGTCTAATATAGAGTTGCATAATTTCGTATCTGTTCCGCAGGTTGTCGCTTCGATTAGAGTTGTTGTTTATTAGTTTCATATTTAATATTTTCCAAAAATACAAGTTATCGTGAACTTTAGTATGGAAAAGGGGATGTAATCTTGGGGGTTGAGTATATTTCGGAAATCATTTCATCTAGAATAATGAATAAATAATAATGAACGTTTTAACAAACATATATATTCTATACTTGTTGAAATGTTAGTTGAAACATTTATTTTTTGATAAAATGACTTCTGAAATCTACTCATTACATTTTTTTCACATATACGTTTATAGGTTATCTTAATCCAATTTTGAGATACATAATTTTGCATGTGGCCGCAGTTCCTAAATGGCCGCTTCTGAGCTAATGCATTAGCCAATTTATTTGGTCGCTTCATATTCTGAAGAGTACTGGCGACAGCTGTTCGGTAAACAGCCCAAGCCGAAGCCTACCTTGGCAATCCACTCCTCTGCAAGAGATGAAGGAAGCAATCGTGGTAAGAGGGAATAGTGGAGGTCTATAGTGGGAAGGCAATAGTTGGCTGGAGTGGGAGCTATCTGCCCTAAAGTATGCGGCCGGAGGAGGCTTTGGCGCCGGCGGGATCGCCAACTTAACTCCACTCAACTCAATTCTACTCTTCTATTATCTACGGGTTTCTTTTGTTAGCCGCTATTGGCATCATTGACTTTCGAATCGAGGTCCATTAAAATTTAGCTATCATGATTATGGATGGCATTTTTTTTTAATTTATCCGTTAAAAAGTCTTAAACTTGAAGTTAATATAGAGAAAGCTAATGAGTAATTATTTTCGTTAATTGTACTTATATCAAAAAATAATAGTCTTTCTTATTCAAGTCCAATGTCAAGGGCAACGATTTATGACTCAAAACACTCCAATACACGCGTTCCCAAATGTAACACCAATACACAACTAGTATCTGTGAGATACATACTCAATTTAGGGGGGAAATGTTATTTAATTGAACTTATTGGATTTCCCAAAATGATAAGGTGCACATACAAATCAAAATTAATAAATCTATTCATTAAAGAAGCTTGTTAATGCAAATAACCAACAAGAAAATTAGATCTTCAATACAAAAACACTCGGGACTTGGGATAAGGAAATGTTTAAAAAAAAAAAAAAATCAATAATATATAATGCATTAGTTTTTAGAAAATTTTACTCTGAATCGCTTTCATCGTGTTCATCTTTAAAATTTCAGCTATCAACACAAATATAAGAATACAAGCATATACAGTGACCGCATTTGTTACAAGTATATATAGAAAGTCTTTTGTCATCCCAGCAAGCGTGGAAGTGGTGATCAAATAAAATTTAAGCTGATTGCTTGAGTATTTTAAAATATTTATTATTAAGACGATAAACATTTATTAAAACGAAAACAAATGTATTTATAAGAAATATACACTGCGCCGTTTCTGAATGGCGAACATTTTTAATTGTAAGTGGACGACAATGTGTTTTTTTTTTTATTTACAGACAGTAGCTTTAATTCGAATATCTCTACACTGAATCAAATTAAATTTTAATTATAATTAAGTGACATAGAAGATCCTCCTACACAACATTGTTTATTACCACAAATTCAAATAACCAGCCAATGCTTAATATTGAGAACTTTTTAGAACCAAAAATATCAACCAAGCTGTGGTCTATATCAATGTATCTCTTTCTGTAGTTAGAGATCATAAACTACTAACCTTATATAAAGAAAATAGAGTTATATTTGAAAGTGGAATAAGTCCATTTGAATCTAAAAAGGTCAATTATCCTTTAAATGATTACTATTTCATGATAAAATTTAAAGGTTGTATAGGGTTTCAAACATCACTCTTTGGTAAGTGACAAAAATTTTCCCGTTTTACCATATTTTTTAAGTATATCAAATGGAAACTTTTAGCTATCGAGAATATGATAATGAAAATGTACTTATACCACTTTAAAAAATAATAGCTCTAATTTTTCCTTACATTTTTAGATTTTTCATGCCTTATTTATCAAATGATTGAATTTTTGAAATATTTAAATATATATGATGGGCCTGGATATAAAAATCTGAATATTTATCCAACATATATGAACAAATATATGAATTTTTTAAAATGAACAAATAATTATAATAGAGATTGAAATTATTGTTTTTTTGGAAAAGACTCCTCTACATTATTTTGACTACGCCATATGCCATAATTAAAAAATGATCAATCAAATTGACCTCCAAAGTTTGGAAAAAACTATAAATGTTCAGCTCAGTAAATTTCCTAATTATCTTTTTAATAAATATTCTGTGGCAAAAAGGGATCTATACTGCTTTATTAAAATATATTGTGGATATACTTTATTCAATTGGATATAAGAAAAACCGATACTAATCAAACAATATGAAGAGTAGAACTGAGAGGCATCAGGTGTTGGAGGCCTAATATCACCTCTGGGAGCTCTTTGGTGCCGCCTCATCAAATCAACTTATATTGATTTTGAACTTCACTAACCCGATTTATTTGCCATTAGTAAGGGTTAGTACTATAGATGAAAATTAATTGCAATGCTTATAGAGTTACAAAATTATTGTAACAATATTAAATTTGTATATTTTCTTCATAACCCTATCATGTTGAAATAATTGCTTGTTTCTGTTTCGCAGGTTGAATGATTACCGAAGTATGGATATTTCCCATAATTACATTCTCTTTTCCATACTTAAGCTCATGGTAACTTGTAATTTTGAAAAATATTAAAAATAAACCGAATAACCAGTTAAAACTTGCGATTCATCTAGAAACGGCACAACGTGTGGAACATATACCTGCAATTCTTTTAATTGTTATATATAAAAATAATTAAATTGATTAAAAATGGTACACCCATTAGGAAATAGTTCATTTTCATACCTTTGGGGAATATTAAAAGTGAATCGAATGATATGGTAAAGCTTTTCGTGACTCAACAGATAGCGACAATCTGCGGAATAATTACCGAATTTTCAATTTCTTTTACTAAGAAATTTACTTAGAAATAATGTAATAATAATTTTAATTAAGGTCCAAATGCAATTAATATGCTAGGCAATCATGTAATAATAATTATAGTCCTTGTTTAGAAGCTCAAAAATATTCTCTTTTTATTTCTGAAGCTATTCTCATTTATTCATCTTGCATTGTCATGTGGAATGTAATATTTTCAATATTCTGCTGTTATGAAGCTAGCCTGTATATAAATTGTATTTATTAATTCCATGAGATACGCAATTGTAACTTAAAAGTCAAATTTTATTATCACCGAGTAAAATGTTTAAAATTTAATTCACATGACCAACATTTCGTATTTACCTTCGATTCCATCGTTTCATATTATTTTTACACTACGGATAATTTTATTTTCATTTTCGTTAATTTTTCCTTGATACTCTGAATTGTTGAGATTTGTATGAAATTAATGTAGCATTCGTAATCATATTACTTATATATATATATATATATATATATATATATATATATATATATATATATTTTTAATTCTTGTTACCCGCGGGGAGAGGGGGCAAAGGGTGAGGGAGTGGACAGGGTATAGTCGAGGGCACATAAGGGAAACAGGGTGAAGAAATAAACCCCAAAACATTTATTTAACAAAAATAAAGCGCCATTATATTGAAATAAAAATTACATTCATTAGTAAGGCATTAATAAAATAATAATTACAATTTAAACCGAAATTCTCAGTCAACAGGACAAATAAATAAAACTTTTAATTTAACATAAGATTCACCGTCAATAACAGCACTAAACAATAACATATGAACTAGTATCATACACCAGATTCTACTCAGAATCTCTAAAACCACTAATAAAATAATACTTTCCAAACAAAACTCGATCTATCGTCTATAACAGTAATCATATCCCTCATCAATAATAATAACCATATGCACTAATACTACTTACAACTTAAACATTCCCCATCAATACTCTTTACCTCATAATCAGTAATAAAATTTATAATTCCCAACAAAACTCGATCCATTATCTACAACAATATTCTGGGTGCACTAATGCGAAAAGAAAAGATTCCTATCTGTCTTGTGGCCAAACGCGACGAATGAAAAATAAAATAATTAACTGGCTCTATCTTCAACTGACCACCCTCTGTCCTCACCCCAAGTCTAGTCCGATTACCGTAACGAGGAAATCTCTTACCTTCCTCTCTTCTGTTCCGGACACCCGAATCTTCCACGCCTTCAACTCATCTTCAGCCCCATCTCTAGTCAGGAGACACCCACCTTGCCCGCCGGGCAGTGCCTCTATCTCAGCCCGTCTTCACTGCTCCACTCTCTTCGAGAGGAAAAACGGCTGGGTATTTGAAGGCATATCCGAGCTAGCGTCAACATTCTTACCCGGGGATCAGTGAGGTGGTGCCATCTGGTGGTCATCATTATCCCAACCACTCGCGAATTGAATTAAACTTTTTAAATATTGCCTCAGATTGACTCGAAGGGGACGGAAATGCTGAGTCACATCAGTGTCAGACTGATGACTTGGCGTCACCACAAGCAGACAAGAATCTTCTAATAAAAATTCATATTTAATAAAATATATCTAAACTAAATGTTAAGGACCTACAATGCCTTTAACCAAAATCATATACAAAGAAAAATTATGTAATTAGTCACAAGAAGAAATTACATTAGCAAATCTTATTTGGCATGGGATAACATATCCATATATATTAAAATCCTTAAAACCTAAAATCTTTCAAAAACATCTTAATGAAAAGAAGCAACTAAATGCTAATCATTCTCTAAAATACGTAAAACTAAAGTAAACTTTTGACTTCAACAGATCAAAAAGACTTCTTTTGATCACAAAGATTAGAGTACAATTCGTAACACATATTACTTTCATTCAAAGTGTTATAATTAAAAAATGGCTAATTAAATATAACATTCGCTAACATTTATAGCATTGAACTAAAATCTGTAATTAATGCACATAAACTAAATTTTATTTAAATAAAATTTTTCCTCAGCCCGTTACATTCTGAACTACTATATGTTTTAAATAATACCGTATACCGTTCAAAATACAGTTTGAGCGTGTTTTTCCGCTCTTTTTTTTTTGCACTATGCAAACCTTCGGTTCTTCTATAGTATATTATATTACTAAATTCCATGCTATATTATATAACTTCTGACGAGGTAATGTAGTCAGGTGTCTTTTAATAATTTTAGATGCCTCCAAAAATTATATTCGTTTTGATTTATTGTTTGCACTATTACGGATTTAAAAGGATTTGTTTAATACAGTAACCGGATCGGCCCTCTGAAGTGAAAAAATGCTACATAAAAATATGAGGGACAGTAATTATCATATCAAGATTAAAAGGTTAAAAGGAAAATAAAGCATTAAGTCAAAAGCATTAAGTTAAAAATAAAGTCAACAAAAAAATTATAAATTCTAACCAGACTCAGTAAATGATGTTCAAAACTGACAAACTTCAATCTGATAAGATAAAAATCGCACCCGATACTTCATCTACATTTCAACAGATCAACAGTAAGAATGATACAAATGGAGTCTTTAAGTATTGTGCCAGAAAGAAACGGGAACTTCGTTTATCAACAAAAGTTCAGCGAACTTAATTCTTTGAGAAACCGTTCTTCAAAAGTTTCTTCGGGTTTTGACCGTCAACGTTTCGCTATACATGATATTAGCTACTTTTGGGCTTATTCTGAGACTGAGGTTGTTGTTATATCCTTCGGTGTTTATACCTGTTCGGGGCTAGGGAGAGGGGAGCTTATTCTTCAAGTGATTGGCTGGGCCTCGACTGTGTGGTTTCCGATTGTTCTTCTGATTTCCAGGTTTATCGTTTTCTTCTTTACCGACTGGTACTGGTATGTTAGGAAGCCATACTTTTTGTATTTTACAGCCTTTTTCTCTATAAATATTTTCAGGGAGCTTAATTATTCGATAGCTTTTCCGTCTTCCTTTCTGTCTTGTTAATAAGCCGAAGAAACCTTTGAAGAATTTATTTAGAATATTGGCCATGGCGATTTAAGGGAATAATTAAGTTCTTTGTGTTTTGCCTGAGTGAAAGGGTTAACGGAAAACAATAGATATTAAATATAAAACGGCGACGTTTAAAACTTATGTTTAATAGTATTTAAAAAAAACTAGAAAAATTAAAACGTCTGTTATAACTCACAAATGATATGAACTGATCACCATCACTTTGATTTATCACTAATGGATTTTCTATGACTTTTTGAAGCTCTCCACCAAACCAATGTGATCTCAAGCATGCATAAGACAATTTAACTTAGATACTTGTGATTTAGCCGGTCGCCATGAAACCTATCACATTATCTCGCATGACCTCTTCTTATCGCTCATCTCATTCGAGTTTTCTGCGTGTGGATTATTAAATTGTTTTTTAGCCCGGATTATTAAATTTGTTTGCGTAATGTTTTTTAGAGTGTTTTTCTTGTTAAGATTGCTTACTGTCTATTGAAATTTCTTTATCGTATTTTTAAATTTCTTCGTTGTTCGTTAAAATCAATGCGGTGTTACTCTTATTGATATTTATATCGTCTTCAGTTTTCGGAAGAAGAAGCTCTGAAATACCTGCGAAATAAGGAAGTTCAGTATAATTCCAAAGATCAAATTACGTTAAAAGGGACTTCTAATGGATGTTGATAAGAAGACGAAATGGGGAAGTCTTAGTCGAAAGTGAAGGAAAAACATTGTAGGTATTACCAGTATCAGAATTATCATTATTCAGGTTGGCAGACCTCATGTATGGCGGCGGGTATTAGTCCATGGCGAACCGGCTAAATCACGAGTACCTTTACTTATTCAAGTTGATGACATGTTTTGAGTTGTTTGCCGTAACTTTTGGCAAATCCAATAGTTTAAATAGAGATAGTTCAAATTAACATTTTGGCTAATGTTTTGGAAATCTAGTTTTAGTAAAAGCTGAGTATGAATATTGATTATTCCTGTAAAATAGTAGGGCCCCGGGGTAGATATGCACCGATATATCTTTTAGACGCGGAAATGGAAGTCTCGGTTCATTTCCTCTTACCTGGGAGAGCTATCAGCTTTGGAGATTGATTTCTTTTTAGGGCTCCAAACGTTCCTCATCAGGATCATCTACTACTGGTTATTCGGGGTTATAATTATTATTAATTAATAAAATTTAGTGTAGTTTTGTTATTCCCAAAATTGAAAAAATATATATTTTTATCAGTTTTCAGCTCTCCATATTCACTTATCTTTTTTTTACTGAATAGTTTTGACCGTCGCGTCATATCCTTAATTTGCAACTATAAAATGCATTCACCAATGCTATGTTTTGGAGTATTTTAAATTATGTAAATAATTCTATTTATTTTGGGATAGATGAAGTAATTATTTATGATAATTACTCAACTTATTTTTAATTTCAATGCACCAACTTTATTCTGTTTTGCATTCTATTCCAGATGTTGTTTGTATTCATACAGTATTCATGGATACACAATACATCTGGGTGAAGTAAGCACCTAATTAATAATTAAGAATATACTTTATTAATACAATTTCTTATATTGACTATCATTTAATATGGGCGATAATGATTCAATTATAATAGAGGATTGCCATAAAACAGGTTTATAAGTTAAATAAAAACTTATCTGGTATATCAGCGGCTCATTTAGAGTTCTTGGTGAAGTAGATGAAGGTCTGTGGTGTATGGTCATCTGAATCTTACACATCTTCATCTCTGGCAGCCAGCCTCTATCGCTAGCTTTCGCATCCGAACCTCCTACCTGAAGGTTCTATATTTTCTTCTTCCGCGTCTCTTCAAAGAGTGCCATTCAAAACACCATAAGACCGAGTCAAATAGGGTTGTATAATTAATAAAACAAACAGTAATTATTTGTTTTCTTGATTTTTTCCTGAACACATAAATAATAATATTTTATATTACCCGTTACCTAAAAACTATTCACGTACAACACATGACCGTATCCATAACACACCCACCCCCCCATTTTCTTTGTATAAATTTTGAATACTACCACTGTCTAGTTTCTCTATCTGTCTTTACCCATGCCACTTCGTTTCATCCTTGCCATTTACTTGTTGTATAGTTATAATACAGTTTAAATTTCAACGAATAAAGTAATAAAAAATAATAATATGTTAATTTATCACTTCTTTCACTTTCCGAATTGATATGTCGTCTTTTAATTATTACCAATAATAATGGCGTGTACAATAAAAATCACGGATGAGTCAAAAAGCCCATCTTTTGAATCACTAGAGTAAAATAAATTCACATTAATAATAGAAGAGATATTTAATTATGGGCACTGAAAGAATAGCAAACCTGTTATTTATTAATCAATTTAACTATTATCTCACTTTATTATTATTACTAACATGTAATCAATAGCAGGCTTTATTATAGGAGCTATAAGATAAACATTGACAGTAGCCTCGAGGCGTGCGAGATTGCCTCGTCTGCAGGAAAACATCTCAGTATTTTCACTTTCACTTAGGACGAACTATGAACTGAGTGCTTGACTGAACATAGGCTTCAACTTACTCTGCTCGTCTAGGTGAGTTTACGATTGTATTTATTCATTTGTTCGGAATAATCAATGCATTTTATGCAATGGGTCTAAATGAAGAAAAAAGTCCATATAAAACGAAGTTGTACTAATTCAGCAAAGAAACATACCTTAACCGAGTCTAACACCAAAGCACCAACTGAAAATAATTAATTTATGTAAAAACGAAAATTGTATACAATATTACTTACTAATTAGCGTAAGATGCCACTGAGCCGCAATAACATAAATATTAAAATCAGAAAATGTTAGCTACTTCTTAGCCAAACAAAAAACTAAATAAGGTATACATCCACACATGACGATAGTTAAACACATAAAGATTTACAGATGTTGGGCTTCAAAATCCCTTCGGTCTCACCGGTAGAATGCAGCTTTATAGGGACTAGATTAGCAATAAAATAAAAAGAAACTCGTTACAAAATCTTTGCTTCAATTGGTAATAATAATAATAGGTGATAATAATTATTCAATAATTTCTATATAACATAATTTTATTATCAATGTATTTTTTTAAATTTCGTTTACAGATAGGAGGGAGAGTTGATTACATATTAAATATATTATGTTATTTATAGATAATAACACTGCTTTTGTGTTACATTTAATTTCACAATATTTTTGATATATTAACGAGTCTAGTTAGAGTATGTTTGTACAAGTCATGCTGGTATGTTAATAAATCAATTATATATATTATTAATTATAAAATTGAAGAATGAAAAAAGTGCTAAAACTGTAATGATACAGTACTTTTTCGAGGGAAAAAGAGTATTAAAATGCACAAAGCAAAAAACTAGTCCATAAATTATAATTTTATTTTGTAGGTGACTAACCTGGTAAGTGTATCATATTAATTTTATTTACCTCCCTAATTGTAAATGTGCGTCCATAAATAAATAAATAGAAATGGGATCTATTGGGTCTTTTAAGCTAAGCTCACTTAAGGGTACCTACTTTAAAGAGGCTGGATGAGCTGGAGGAGAGTCTGTAGATCCCACAAGGGGCATATATGCCTAGTAACAGATTAAATAATTTATCTGCTACTGTCAGATTTAAACCCGAAACCTTCATCAACTGATGATGACGTAAAGCTTATGGTAATTATTTGTAGCTTTATATAAAAAGGGTCCCAATTTAACATCCTGAAAGGTCGAAGTCATCTTAAAAGCAAGTTTAATCCACGGAGAACATAAAACCGTAAAATATTAATATTTTAGAACTAATAATAGTTAGTTTCTATGCTCCCCTTTAATTTATGGCCATAAAATCTGCAACCCAAGTGAATAAGTGGTTAATTTGAATTTTATCCAAAATAAACTTCTTCTACTCCGAAAAGCGGAATCATGTTATTTTTGTTGGTTATTGGGATTAAGTCAGACCTTAGCATGAAAAGGAGTCATTGTCATAATACAACATTTCAAGCCAGAAGCTACAATGGAAGAATGACACGATTCTGCTACACTAAGTACAGTTAATTCTCTTTGTGAACCAATTATTCACCGGGCTACAGATCCTTCATTATATTGACTTTTATTATTTAATACAGTTGAAAGTTTAATAATATGTAAATTATTGAAAAACACTTAAATCTGATGAACGACGTTAATATTTATTGAAATTGCATGGTGGCAACATGCATAGCTAAATGTGGATCCATTGACTAAGCTGGGTTTTAATGAAGTGTTTATTGATTTTGTGAGTATTAATAATAAATTCCCTTAGATTTAAAACCAATAATTAGTACTACAATATTTATAGTATTACAAAAAATAAATTAATAAATACTCTATTCTAGATTAATTAAAATTAATTCATAAAATTCATCCATCAATGATAAATTAATTTTATTTATAGACCTACATTAGTTCATGAGGATAAAAGAGTCTATGCTAATATTGCTTTGTAAATGTAAATAATACCATGATTGTCACTGAATGGAAAATGTTGAAATGAGATTTTTTAATTGGATTCGAAATTGGATGGAATCGACATTTTATATTTATATTTAATTAATATTATATTATTAAGGATATATTTAATTACATAAAAGAGTTATTTAAGTATGTCATGAACATGTATGGTGTACTTAAAAATACAATCAACACATAATTATAGTTTCAAATAATAGGACACCTTTCTTTGTTCTATTGCGTCTTGCAGTCTTAGTCTTGTTGAGAAAGAAACTAATTTAAAACAAGGTTAGAAAATATATCTTTACAAGCTCGACAGCCGACCATGAAGAAGAACTAGGGTACCCCCCGGGGTGTCGCACATCTCTGGGCCAGTTTCCTTAGGCAACGAGCCAACCTGGTCAGTATGGGGGCGAATGTTTACCATTGCTTTATATAGCTCCCTCGTTGCGTCTTGTATCGTGTGCATCATATGTTCCCTACGAGGAGGCATCTGCTATTCATGAAATATATAATGCATCTGCCATGATAAAGAGAATGTGTTAATCCATATATTCTTATAACTCCTGGAATGAAATTCCACAGTACACGATGCTCGTGTCCTTGTCCGCGCAGGTGTTTCCTTTTTCTCGTATGTTGCTTTTTGAAAAAAAAAAATTCAAATATGAAATTAACAATCGAGTATTGGTTCTCCTATACCGGATAGCAAAAGTTTCGTTAAATCAATTTTCCAGCAGTGCCAATTTAAACAATGGAGTTTCAATTCAAACTATGAAATACCCATTAAGCCATTTTTTTTCAATAGTTGCTATACAAGGGGATGTAAATAACTATAAAAAGAAGTTGATAATTAACTAAAAGATAAAATAGGAAAATATTTTAACGACGAACAACAGAATTTCAAATATAAACCATGGGTAGTTAAATAATATAGCTTAAAAGCTACTTATTTTATAAATAAATATGGTCTAATTTATTGAATCGTAAAAGTACTAGAGAATGTTTAAACATTCATAACGATAAATTATTTTATCAATAATGCTTGTTGGAAACCTTTTTAGGGAGCAGCTCATAATTAACCATAATGTGAGCTATTATGGTTTAAGTTAGAGTAATTTTCATATTCAAACAAACGTATAGTAAACAATAAGATATATATTATTTTGAAAATAATTACAATCAAAGTTGGATAAACTTTATTTATAAATGTTCTCTCCGATGTCAATGATTATGTTTTACAATTATTTTTTACGCATAATACTTTATTTTTTAGAACCGAACACTTGAAATCATAAAATGGTTTACTTGAAAACCTTAGAACCATAGGTTGTACAATAATACTTAATATTATTATATAGATTAATAGAAAATTAAAGGAATTTTCATGAAAACTAACTCTAATAAATGAACTTCTAATAAGAAATAAAAATATCTTTGAAAAAAATAAAGTTGTCTTATTGAATTTCGGTACTATTTCACATACAATGGTTTATAGATTGTGTTTTATAGCATTAATGCTTCCCTTACATATTTAATAAATTTTCGATTTCAAAAACGCAATCATTACGAGGTTATATGCACTTAACATTTGGTAAAATGAAGTTACTTATAACGTTCATTTTATGGGTACACTTTGTGATTTAATATGAATGTGAAAATTTCAAACTTATTACAATAATAAAATATAATTCTTCATTGTTTGTTCTATTGTTTTATACCTTGGTGGAAAATAAAAAAAATTAATAAAAATCCGGTCAAAAGATAGCCTTTTTTGGACCTCTCGTAAACAGAAATAAAACTTTGGTTAGCAGTCCTAATTATTTTTAATAGGATGAAAAATCCTTGACACGCTGAAGAGCTGCTAAAAAAGAGAACTTAAGAACTTTCGGGTACCTTGCTGAGCGGGCTTTAAGTACCGAAGTTCAGAGCTCTTTGTTAGAAGAGATGATTTAAGCTCAATAGTAGTTTCTTGATGTGTCCAGTCTCAATATTAAAGTATATACTTAAATTTTTCAGCCAATTATGAATAAATAAATAAAACAACTACTAAATATCTGATAAAAAAAAAATAATACGATTATAAGAAATTTCATAGTTGTTTGATTTATATTTTGAACTCTTATAATTTTTCATAGAAAAAATACATGTTTATGGAAATGTTGGTTTTGTCGAGTGGATTTTCTTACTATCGGTAATATCATCAAAAAATGTATACATAAATTCATTTTTAGTTTCTATAAAATACTACTGGGTACTCTTGGTGGACCATACTTCTGCTGTTCCTTCCTCAAAACGGGTTCTTGGCATTCTTTTCCAGGTCTCACTCAGCCTCTTTAAAGGGGGTACTCAAAAAAGGGTGGGGGATCTAGGAGAAATCACCTATCTGCACAACCGTTGTACAAGAAACGGTTCAGTCTCTACCACTACTGAGTTCAAGACCTCTATGATTTGTAGTGGTACATTTTTAAAAAAATAAAAAATAATTAGTAACTATCAGATTGCCAAAAAATAACAGATGACTTCATCCTCATACGAATTTCCAACTAACTGCTTTGTAAGAACTTTTGAGCTTCATGGTACAGCATTTAAGAAATTCAAAGTTTTCAGACAGGCTTTCATGAGGTATCTATTTTTTAAAACCACCAATGGTTTAATAATTATATCGAGAATCTGACGAAACACCCATTGAGGATCATAGACTTAAATACGCTGGCATTCAAAGTTCAGGACGGATACCTAGATTCGGTGCATCGTTATCCAAAGAAAATTATGGTTTTCTGATAAACCAATATTTAATCATTTATCGGTTTATTACTAATATGGAAATTATACATTCAAGAAGACATGGAATGCTATACGGGCTATGAAATTAATTAAACCCGCCAGCTGACCTAGTTAAACGCGGAGAAGGCGATTATCTGCCTGGATGAATAACACAAAGAGTCAACAAAATAAATTAAGCTGACACGTAAACAAATAGCGGTCAAGGGGAGCCGGTAATGCCTTTTGTCAAGGCTTTAAAAGTGTTTCCTTTAAACACAGTTTGAAAAACTAATTCGGGCCAGAAGTGGCAATCTGGAAGTTTTCT
Source organism: Troilus luridus (assembly GCA_964056705.1). Taxonomy (NCBI): domain Eukaryota; kingdom Metazoa; phylum Arthropoda; class Insecta; order Hemiptera; family Pentatomidae; genus Troilus; species Troilus luridus. The sequence continues at coordinate 85,705,620 of OZ057412.1, forward strand.
TTTTGTGGATCCATCTATCACTGCCCCTCTCGCTTTATCTTCATTCTTATCCCTTATTATTCTCCAGGCATGATGAGTTTTACAGATAAACTTTATAGTAGTTTTTGTAGTCAAGTGGTCGTAAAGCTGGCGAGGGAACGCGGCCGTTTTGTCTAATCTCGTGATATTTTTTAAGATTTCATCTTTATCAGATTTTATAGCTTGTATAATCCGTTCCGAAGGAAATTCCTGACTTGTTTCCTCAACACAAAAAACTGACATTATTATTTTCTCATAGTTTTCACTTCTTATTTATATCGGAGGAAATTAATTGTGGAGGGACGGGCAAGCAAAAAAGTTCCAGATCCGCCAACCGCAATTTCTCATTTCATGTTGTCAACTCTTATTAAACTTGTTGCCGGATATTGTTTAGATTCATGGCACTAAGATGATTTTTTTACAGATAGAAACTAATTAGTAAAATATAATGCTTCACTATCGAAAACAGCAGGTAGTATAAAATAAACAAGTAAAAACGTATATATTTCGGAATTGCTAAGTTTAATCTCACGGAATGAATTTTCTAGTTATCCTTGGGGAATTGAGAGAATAAGTCGATTAGTTTTATCAGCTCTATAAAGTGGCTCAGAGATATATTTTTGAAATTGAACTACTTAGCTATGCCGTGTGTATTATTAGAAAGGTTGTAAGATAGAGTAATTTTAATAAATTTTCTAAGCTTTAGCTAATGTTAAACTCGTGACTCAGATTTTTTTTTATATATAGTTAACTTTTCTATTGGTGCAATGGTCGCATTACATTGAGCTGTTACTAATCCTCTTATTTTGATTAAGTTTATTTTCACTACAATTGAACGAACAGTGTTTGCCATGCCAAATATGACCACAGAGACTAGACTTTTTTTAATGAGTTTAAACTTGGATAATCGGCAGCTCAAGATGCAAAAACGTTAACACCACGTTTTGGGAAGGATGTTGTAACAAATGGACTGTTGGCCATTGGTTGGAGAAATTTTCAGCTAGTGACACAGATTAATTCATGAATAATATTTCATTACTACTTTCTCTTAAGAGGTGAAACCAACACGTCCAAATCGTACTTCAGGGATAGCAATAAATAATGGAACGTACATTTGTATGCCATCAAATACGACCATGGAAACACGAGATTTTCTTGTAATTTTATGCTTTGATTTTGAACATGAACACTCGGCAACCCAGGCTGCAAGAAACATTAATACCGCGTTCGGAAAAAGGTACATACGACGAAAGACTAAGTTTGCATCCAAAAAGAAAAGTATTCGTTTTTGTGTGGTGGTCAATAGAAGGAATAATTCATTTCTCCTTTCTATCCATAGGTGAAATCATCACATCCATATCGCAATGAAGGAATATTGACATAATGAAACAAAGATTTATCAACAACATGTATTGGTTAATCTGAAGAGACCTATGTTCTTACACGACAACGCTAGACCTCGTGTTTCACGAAGGACAGTGAAGTAACTAATTCCGCTTTAAGAGCAACAAAATGGTCCGGGTAGAGGTCAAGAATATTTTCATATAAAGGGAGAACTTTTCTTGACCTCTACCCGGACCATTTTCTTCCTCACATATACAAGTTCAACTAATATTATTTAACATAAATTCGCTATACTTACCTATAATAGATCATTGAAAACTATTCTCAAATCATAACCGCATTTTCACAATTTATCTTATCACACTTGCCAGAATTTCTCAGTCCTGGAATTGAAAATTTGATAACACGTTAAGAAAAATATTTAAAAAATGTGGGTAGGTATTTTAACTGAAAATGTTTTTACTTCTGTTGAAAATGTTTAGACGGTCATCTCACATGCAACGACCAAATATATAAGGGCTATCCTGGTCTTTACCAATTTGCAATTATCATTCATTTTTAACAAATATTATAAAAATGTGCAATGTTGTATCGAAATGATTACACCTTATTTACAATTCTAATTAATATCTATTACGTGACGAATTAACTTACCTCGGATATTTCACTGTAATTAATTAAATTAGCCGTTGGTCTAGGGCTAGTTAAAATTGCCTTCTTTTTTTTCGGTAGAAGAAAATCCCCTTTGTAGATGCTAACAAGAGGAACAAGAGAAAATGTCAAGAGCACTGGAGAGAGCCCTTACAGGGCGGGAATCGGAACTGCGCAAGGCTCTGAGCTCAGAATACTTTTGTTTTCTTCATTAAACGAGATCCGGCGGGGAGCCTAATGGAATCCGATGTGCTCTATCTGCAGCCCAGTGCCTTCCTCTAAGCTGTGTACATGCGATTGTCTTTGTTATTACACTTCGCTATTACACAACCAACCGCAATAAAGGCGGCCATTACGCTGCGAAATTTCAGATAGAGGCAGAGAGAGTGCAGGTGGCAGACAAGGACCGCTACTTTAATTATCATAGTGTTTGTGATGATATTTTCAGGGAAAAAATAAAACTTTATGAAAATAATATAATAATTGTAAAAAATAAAACTAATTATTGATTTATTAATATAATAATACAGTAAATGGGGTAGCTCCGTAGAGCGCTAAGTTGCCGCACCGGTGGTCCCAGGTTCAAATCCGGCCATAGCAAATAATCTATTTAATCTATTTACAGTTGGAGGTAAAGCCTATGGGGCCTGGAGATCCTCCTAGGGCTCACCCAGCCTCTATAAATTGAGTATCTTTAATTGGGGGATAAACCTGGCGGTTGTTTGTTTAGTGAACGCCAATTAATGTTGCTATGGCTAATTGGACGATGCTACAGTGGGAGCTCTAAATTTTGCCTATCCAAATTTTAATACCTTATAATACCTCTATAACATCCCTTCAGAAGGACGGCATAACCAATCATTTTTTTAAACAAAATCCTATGGCCACCTCCCGGGCTACGACAAGCGACCTTGGGCTTAATATGTAGTTATGCTAACCACTAGACAACAGGCTAAACACACCTTACCTAGCGGTTGAGCGTGATCACACATCACATCAATGCACAGCCGTTTTCCTAGAAACAGTTCAGTCTCTAACAATTACTGTGTGCTACCCAAGAGCATTCACGGGTTGTATGTGATACGGGATAATAATAATATTAATGGTTTATCATCGACAACCCAATGACTGCCTATGGTATATGCATGGTTGAATGTTTTAATCAATTCTGGGGGAAGTGGAATATCAAGTTCTCACACCATTTAAACTTAACTGAAGGCTTCTAAAAGTCATTAAATAATCTAAGCAAATTTAAAATATACACGAAAGAGGTCTGCCATACAAAATAACTATAGTCAAACCAAAAACAAAACTATGATATAAAAATGATATATTTCCGTAATTACGGAAAATTCTGTCAATCGATATCGGTTGTATAACCAACCCGATTACTCTCCTATCACACCGCAATTCCTTTATGCATAGGTTATGAACGTTATTTGTAAAATATTATTAATCTTTATAAAACAGTATTTATATTAAATTGTAAAATATTATTGTAAAATCATTAAAATATTGTTAATTAATTATATAATTAAATTTCCGAACCTTGAGCGAGCATAGCGGAGCGGTGTCGACAGCTGAGCAGTAATAGATTAAACCAATATTTTTTTATCTTTATTAACTAAATACGTATAAGATCACAGAGAAAAGGCATATTAAGAAAGAATAAGACATATTAAAAAAGAGAGAAATAAAATCAAGAAACGAAAATTGGAAAAATCACATTTCAACATGCGTCCGACATTTCAAAATCTCTTTGTACAGATGTAAATTTGGAGCTGGAACGAGCGCTAATCTCACGTCGACAGTTCACCAAGTTGGTTCATAGCTGCTATATTTAAGGGGGTATAAATATGTTTTAAAAAATTCTGTTCATTTTGAAATACCAGAATAATTATATGAAATAATTACTCAAATTAATATTTCTTTAAACCTCCTAACTTTATTCTGAATTGGATTTTTTTCCAGAGGTTGGTTTTGTGTTTAATAATTTACTTAGCAGTCAGTACACACTATTAGCATCAGTCAATAATACTAATCAACTTAAAACCTTAATTATACCCTCAATATAGTATTCATAAGTATATAGTGCATCTTATTTATAAGCACCTAAAGGATTATAATGAATATACTTTATTAATAAATTTTCTTATTTGGACTATCATTTAATATATAAACATTTTGTCATGAGCAATAAAGATTCAGATATATTTGCAGATTGGTATAAAATAGCAACATTTATTAAATTAACACAACTGTGTAAAACGGTTGTTACTTATATGGTTCTTCGTCAAGTAGATCAAGATTTGTCACTATTCTTCGCTTTCTAACCTTCCAGAAGTCAAACTTCGACTCCTCCTTCGACCGTTTTCTTCCGCGTCTCTTGAAGAAGCACCTTTTTTCTAAAAGTCTTGGACTCTCCACTTTCCTATCTCTTGAACCTCACTAACCAAGGGGTCTTGTTACCTCTCTGCATGACCTAGTTTTAGTAACCGTAATTTTTTAATAAATCCACACCTATTTCTATTTATTATGAAGAGAGACACATACTATAGCATATTAGTACATTTATACCTCGATTGAAAACTAACAACACAAATTAATAAATTCGACAAATTACAAACAAACACGGATTTTTAACATACGGAATCATACCTATATGTATATTATATGATTTGGTGTAATCAACTAAATGTAATAGTAATAAAAATTTATAATATAATATATATGATTGGCGACATAATTTTTTAACTAGATACTAAAGAAGAAATTTTTATTTCTAATCAACTATTATCAAATTTACGAAAAACAAAGATCGAAATCATACTTCTATAATATAGATTCGACAGTAGATTCTCCTGAGAAATACCGAACGTATATGAAAAGTATCCCCTTCATCTGGGGGAAATCTGGCCATAGAGTGTAATCTTGGACACATCACCTCTCTGCTCAACCGTTGATTAGAAAGATTAGGTCTTTACCAGGAACTGAATCAATGAACAGCATAGGTTATAGTGAAACATCGTTCTGGTGTTATTTTTAAACCGAATTTGAAAATTATGGAATATTTAAATATTTGCTTTAAAGGAATGATGTCTTTACGTTTAGAACAATTAGAAATGATTCATATGATTAGAAATGAGCTCTATAGAGATCTTGCTTATAATGAAAACTGAACATTTTTTGGAATCGTAACTGTTAAAAAGTATGCTATTTTATGGGTTTGCTGCCGGCATATTTATAGCGACAGCAAGCTGGAAGTGACGGGAGGATGATGAAGTAATCGAGCAAAAAAAATACGAGCGGTCCTGTGGCCAACTTGTTGCGCGGGTTACATCGAGAGCAACAGTACGTGCGGCGAACCATTAACACATCCCTTACACGTTTTATAGTTGCATGACATGCTCCGATATTTGATACTAGATCGTAACCTCCATACCTCTTTAGTAATAACTATAACACTTAGATAGAATCGATGCATGTTTATTGCAGTTGTTTAACTCTTTTTTTTATAATCATTATTAGGATGAAAAATATTTATGCATGTACTGTAGGAAAATTATGCTGCTATTTTTTGTTTAAGTATATTTCTAGCGGTTATGACTGTTACCCCTAGTAGCAGTGATTATAACCTTCCGTTAACTAATGAACTTTGGTGTTACATTGTTACATATGATTAGTGTTCTTAAAAAGGTTAAATATAAGTATTAATAGATAATTTATCTTTTTTATGTGGTTTAATGATTATTAAATCATTAAAAATTGTTCTATTTTCCGAGTAAATGACTTGTTACGATTTTTTTAGGCTATGTTTAATCATAGAATCCAATTGAAATAATAAAAAAATATATTAGTTTATATTCTTACAATATCTAATGACTGTTTCACTGTTCTTAATTATATGAGCTGTTATTTTTGAAGGTTGTTTATTTGGATCCAAAAAAAAAATTCAAAAACAAATATTTAAAAATTAATAACAAATAAAATAAATTATAATAATTATAATGACGTAAGTCAACTAGATCCAAATTAAAATAATGTTCAAAGAACATTCTTCCCCTCGTATACTTCGCAAAAATGCGAGAACGCGGGGACTTAAGATCAGTGAAAGGAAAAGATATGACCACGACCGAGAAGCTTGCTTGATTAGGGCCAGGATAGCTCAAATGGCAGAGTCCTGGTCCTGGACATATCTTTTCTTTTCAAATAAAAAAAAAATCGTTTATTCTTTATTTGTTATGATAATTATTTCATAACAAAAATTGAAAGATTTATATTGTTTAAAATGCCACTCTTTGCTTAGTGCTAAGTAATAAAAACATTTTCCCGTTTGCCCATATTCTAGGTGTAATTGAATCCGTAACCGAAACCAAATTAGACGGGGCAAATATTAAAAAAATTGAATTATAGTACTTTTAAAAACAGCTCTTATGTTACATGATTTTTTAATAATAAAGTAAAAATAAAAATAAATGTTCTATTTGACTATAATAACTAAATAATAATAATTAAATTCATTAGTGATAAACATATGATTTTCCACAATTGATCACCCAATTTGCTTGTTGAAACTTAACCCCTGTTTGAATAACAACCTGTACCTCCGCTATCTAGTGGTATATATGCAGAAAGTAATATATTTATATATATATATATATAGTTAGCTTAAGTCATAATCATAAATCAGTATCAATGAAATATAATAATATTTTAATGAACACAATTCTTACATACAAATATTTCCAATATTGTGGCATTTACGAATGCTACCTGTGGCTCCTCTCTTGGACTCCGAGAACACCTAAAAGGGCTGGGTGGGGAAACAAGTCTAGGATGCATAAAGAAAACTTGGTAAAGAGATAAACCAAAAACATCCTCATATCAAAAATAAAACTCTATTAAATGAAAACGAAAATAAAATAAAATTACAACCAACAATAACAATAATCCTTAGGTAATTAATAAAAATAATGACTACATTTTAAAACCAGATCCGCTATCAAAATAATGACTAATGAAAATAATAATTATAACATAGTTATAATATACAGCATAACCAATGAAAATAATAACTACAATTTAAAACAAGATCCGCCCTCACATCTGTTTTGTGATCGTAACAGTCGGACCACGACCATGCTCGGCTTGAGTACCAGTATTTAACTGTGACGTACTGTAAACAAAAACGCTTTTAAAAAGGCTCATTCCTGCAAGCATAACCATTTTCATTTTTTCCCGTAATAAGCTGCGCCCTAGCGGGCAGATTTGTCCAATTTCTTTCGCCCCTATGAGGAGAATTTAGAATTCAAAGACTAATTTCCGGCTACGTTTATAGAACTGGGTAAGTGAAATGATTTTTCAGCTCATCTCGACCACAAATGACAGCCTCAACCATATAATTCCTTACTCTAAATTACAAATTTTATTTATTTTCTATTGATAGCTTATTACACGAAAATTGTTTAATTCATAAATATTATTGTTAAAAGCCTGGGAAATCCATTTCAATAATATAGGTCGTATTTTGAATTTAACTGAATACAATTTAAACATGGAATTCATGTCACGACTTTGATTTAGAGAACTCCTCCAAAATCTTCGATGTTACGTTACAAGTCATAAAGATGTATTATGTATTTAATATTTGTCTTTCTCTCTCACGTATTACGAGTTAAAGACCAGCTGTATCGTATAACTAAATTGGAAATACATTTAAGACAAGGGTCGGACAGGGAATGCAGTTGCTATTTGATACGGTCAACGGATATATTGTGTAATCAATTGCCTGGAAGGGTAGTATTATTGTCACAGGTAAAATATGACTGTTAGAGAAAAGGAACAAATCAGCCTAACGTGAAGCCTATATATAGCTCCGCTGGTGAGGGTATTAAAAAGTTTGATATATGGCCCCTGCTCCAGCTCCCTGTACATAAATCTTGAACGGCTTTGTCGTTGCCTCGGGTCCACTCACTAACTCAGCCTTTCTCGGCGTTTATTTCAGGAGGGTCTTTAGGCCAATGATTTCTTATTTACATTGAATCCTGAAATACGTATCTTAAAACACCCAAAACAAATGTGTCCTTTTTTCTTTATTCCGGACATTTATCCCGACTTTTTAGAGGAAGAAAATGGCCCGGGGGTCAGTGAAAGAATTTGTTCAATTATTTAAGAAGTTCTTCTGCAAACAAAATCAACTAATACTATTCAAAAGGAAGATATTGGCCTGGGTTGAGATCAGAAAAAAGTCCCATTAATAAGGAGAACTATTTATTTTAAACACAATGTTTCAACCCACATTGCAGGTTGTAATAGGGTCAAGGGTTGACTTTAGACAACAAAACAATGACGGTTGAAACAAAAATGATCATTGATCCATTGTTTTGTAGTCAACTATCAACCCTTGGCCACATTTTAAGCTTTGAAGATGCCTGCAATTTGGGTCGAAACGTTGGTTCCAAAAAACAAAAAGTTCTCCTCATTGAAAAGATAACTTTTTCCACCTAGACCATTCTCTATTGTTGATGACCATTTTCTGTTGATGTATAAGGTCAACTATTACTCAGATCATACTTTTATTCTTTACATTGCAATAAAGTCCGTTAATCTATTTTAAGATTTCAATACTTCCACTTTATTTTGCATTTTTACTACATGTTTCTATAACATTAAGAAAGATATAGAACCATCCTTTATTTCACTAGACTTGGACTAAAATGAAACACTAAGTCAGGGGTAGCCTACCCGCAGCCCGTGACTCACGTTGAACATTATTTCTGCACGTGATATTCACCACACAGTTACCAAACGCTCGATGACCTAAACCAAATTGTTTATAAAATGGAAATTGTTTGTGGTCAGGAAGTTTCATAAATACTTCGGTGTAAACTTGCTTGAGCCCACCTCTTCTTTTATATACATATGCACCTGGTCTTTAGAGAAAGAAAAGAAGTACAGATGATGGTATGGCTCGAAGTATGTTAAGAGAGTAGTCACTAAGTTAATTAGTTGTCATAGTTGAGCCATACTAATGATGGTATGGCTCAAAGTATGTTAAGAGAGTAGTCACTAAGTTAGTTCTAGAGTCAATCAGTTATAAGGTTATCAGTCTGTAGTTAATACTATTGTTACGGTCAGAGCAGGGACGAGAACCGGCTGAGAAGATTAGGCAAACAATGGGATTAAGCGGAAGGGATTATAGAATGGCGTAGAAGCTTCTGGATCGGGCTCGATGGGACTAGGCGGTTCTCGGTCTTCTTCCGAGAAATCCCCACCCCGACCGGCCTTGCCTATATAAAAAGGACAGCTGTTCTGGCCGGCAGTGAGTAATAAGACGAGTCAGTAATAAGCAGTGAAGTAATAAGCCAGTGAGTAGCAGTCGGTAACTAGTGATAGTGCGTGAGTTACAGTGAGTTAGTATCAGTCTGTAATAAGTGCTTAGTGAGCAACAGTGACAATTAGTGGCCGTGTAGTAAGTGTAATAAACTGTGTGGCAGTTTGTCATATTTGGAGAGTCTTACGGTCGGTGGACTTTAGTTAGCGAACTGTAAGTGTTAATTTGTAATTGTAAACTATAGTGTAATATTATTGTATTTGTACAAATTTATATAAATAGTTTAGTTACTTAGTATAAACAATATCTTATATTATTTGTATATTATCTTAGAAATTAGATAACATTTAGTAGAATATTATTATTGTAAATTGATATTAGTTTAATAATTTAACTGTTTTAAATAATCTCATTGTATTCTTTCTAATTTGTTAATAAATGATAGATTCTTGAATTAAGTAATAGTTTAGTCCATTTTACACCCAGTAGCCCGTAACAAATTGGTGTCAGAAGTGGGATTTTGTGTAATTGTTATTATTTTGTCTTGTATTTTGTAATTATTGGGCTACTGTTTGAAAAATGGCTTCTCAAAGTCTTAAATTGATGGATTTAAAAGTTGCGGATTTAAAACGGGAATTAGAAGAACGTGATATGGATTCTTCCGGAAATAAAAGTGTACTGCAACATCGCTTGCGTCAATTTTTTGTAGAGTTAGGGGAAAATCCAGAGGACGTTCTGTTTGAAACTGATTTAAGCAAGTTGTCTGCAACTTTTAAAAATGAATTAGGCAATGTAGAAAATAAGCTAGGTAATGAATTATGCAGTGTTAAAAGTGAATTAGGCAATGTAGAAAATAAGCTAGGTAATGAATTAAGCAGTGTTAAAAATGAACTAGGTAATGAATTAAGCAGTGTTAAAAATGAACTAGGCAATGTAGAAAATAAGCTAGGTACTGTAAAAAATGATTTGATGGATACATTAGAGTCTAAGTTAGGCACATTAAAGACTAAGTTAATGGAAAATGTAGATAATAAGTTAGCCGATGTAAATAATAAAGTAGCAGATGTAGAATCTAGGCTAGGAGAAAAAGTGAACGAAATTAGGCTAAGAATGGAAGCTCTCGAGGGACGTAAGAGCAACCCACCGACGAACGACACCGACCGTTCCTCCGAGGGCAGCCATCGTAATAGCATTCTACCCGCCTATGCTGGGGCGCCGCCAACTCACAATACCATTCCAGTATTCGACGGGAAGACGCCGTGGGAAGTCTACATGACTCTCTTCGAGACCGCGGCTTCGATCCACGGGTGGTCACAGGAGACCCAAGCTTCAGCGTTGTGCCTGGCCTTGCGTGGGGACGCCTTGAGAGTGCTGCAGGGAATGCCCATGTCGGAGCGGTCTAACTACGGGAAGCTGATTAGAAGGCTGGAGATGCGTTTCGGCCACCGCCACATGGACCAGCTATATCGCTCACAGCTAAGAAACAGGGTCCAGAAGGACAACGAGACGCTGCAGGAATTTGAAGCGGATATTGCCCGGCTGGTGAGGAACGCCTACCCATCGGTCACCGACTATGTCTACGAGAGTTTGGCTGTCGACAAATTCCTGGATGGACTTCGGGACCCAGAGACACAACAAGCAGTGAAGCTCGCCCGCCAGAAAACGTTGGGAGACGCATTATCTCAGGCCATGGAGTTTGAAGCTGTTAGACAGTCTGTACGGGGCCATGCGCGAGTTCGAGCAGCAGAAGCGGAACCTAATGTGGTCCCTAGCATCGAAGACATTGTGACGAAAGTGTTGGATGCTCTCAGGACCCATAAGAAGGAGATACGCTGTTGGGGCTGCGGCCAGCTTGGACATCCTAGAAGCAAATGTCCAACCCGTAACGTCAAAGCCCCCAGGAAGACCATCAGAGTTGCGTCGATAGGAAGCAGAACGAACAGTTTCTACGTTGATGGGATGGTGAACGGGCAGCTGCGAAGTCTTCTAGTGGATACCGGAGCGAGCATGACGATCTTGAACTCGAAGACACTTCCAGCTGAGAAGATCATACCGACCACTTGGGCATTACGGACTGCAACGGGACAGCCAGCCAAGGTCTACGGGGAGACAGATGCCACCTTCCACATCGGGGGTCAACATCTGCAGTACCGCGCTCTCGTGGCAGAGATCGATGAAGATGTCATATTGGGCATGGACTTCATGATCGCATACGGGATCAAGCTGGATATGTCGAGAGGTGTGATGACGCTGGGAGACGAGGAAGTCATACTTCGGCAGGAAAAGGACTTCTGCGCACGAGTGCTGCTACCAGAAGACACCACTTTACCGGCACGGAGCCAAATCGTGACGCATGGGACGGTCGAAGGCCATCTACCCGCGGGTCAATGTGCACTACTCGAACCTGGAAGGCACGAAGAACAAGAGGTTGGACGCGGCGTACTGGTTGCTAGGTCTCTCATCAAGATCGGACCTACCACTCCAATTCGGCTAATGAACCTGAACAGCTTCCCGGTAACGCTAAAGAAAGGAACACCGGTCGGGGAGTGTACCACCGCTACCTCAGTGGTTCGTCAGCTGCAACGTCATCCCACCGAGCTTCGAGGACTCCCAGAAGAACTAAAAGGATTTGTTAACGAGTCATGCCGCGACCTTTCACCTGAACAGAGCGAGGAAGTGAAGAACATGATTATCCGATGGCATGACGTCTTCGAGATCGGACCAGGACCACGGGGCAGAACGGATATCGTCCAGCACAGGATTGACACCAGGGATGCGAAGCCCATCCGACAGGTCCCGCGGAGGCTGCCGTTAGCCAAACGGGAGGACGCCGAGAAGATCATAAAGGAGATGGCGGCTGATGGTGTCATTGAGCCTTCGAGTAGCCCCTGGATGTCTCCTGTCGTATTGGTGAAGAAGAAAGACGGCACAACGAGGTTCTGCGTAGACTACCGTCTTCTGAACAACGTCACCAAGAAGGACAGTTATCCGCTTCCCAGGATTGACGATACGCTGGACACCCTGGAGGGGTGTAAACTCTTCTCTACCTTGGATCTCCGCAGTGGATATTGGCAGGTTGGATTGGCACCTGAAGATAAAGAGAAAATGGCGTTTTCAATTGGCACTGGGCTCTGGCAGTTTACAGTAATGCCGTTCGGGCTTTGCAATGCTCCTGCCACATTCGAGAGGCTGATGGAAAATGTGTTAAGAGGTCTCTCTTGGGAGGTATGCCTGGTGTACCTAGATGACATCATTGTGCTGGGAAAGTCCTTCGATCACCATCTGAAGAACCTGGAGAAGGTCTTCGAACGACTGCGTGCAGCGAACCTTAAGTTGAACCCGAAGAAGTGTAATCTCTTCCGAAGGCAAGTCAACTACCTGGGGCATATTGTATCAGACAACGGAGTTGCTGTTGACCCAGAGAAGATAGCAGCGATCACCAACTGGCCAGTACCTCGAGATAAGCACCAGGTGAGAAGTTTTCTCGGGCTCTGCACCTATTACCGGAGGTACGTGAAAGGATTCGCTAACATCGCAAAACCTCTTACCAGACTTACCGAGGAGAAAAGGACTTTCCATTGGGATCACGAGTGTCAGGCATCCTTCGAGGAGCTGAAGAGCAAATTGATTAGTGCTCCTATTCTGAGCTATCCACGCCCCGAGGGCAAGTTCATACTTGACACAGATGCCAGCAACATCGCCATTGGAAGTGTCCTCTCTCAGCTCCAAGACGGAGAAGAAAGGGTGATTGGATATTTCAGCAAAGCACTCTCAGCTCCGGAACGAAACTACTGTGTCACAAGGAAAGAGCTTCTGGCAGTAGTAAAGTCCATAGAGCATTTTCATAAATACCTATACGGAAGAAGGTTCCTGCTGAGAAGGGACCACGCGGCTCTAATGTGGCTGCTGCGATTCAAGTCACCTGAGGGGCAAGTGGCGAGGTGGATTGAGCGCCTTCAAGAGTATGACTTTGAATCTGCTCATCGTTCTGGAACGAGCCACAGGAATGCGGATGCACTGTCAAGAAGACCTTGTGAAGAAGGCTGCAAGCATTGTTCTCGACAAGAGGAGAAGCAGGCAGCGGTATTGAGGACTACAGTTGTCATCGACAGTTGGCAAGATGCAGAGGTGTCAAAGGAACAGGACGAGGACCCGGACTTAAAACAAATAAAGGAATGGAAAATATCGGGGCGAGGAAGACCGGCCTGGCAGGATGTTGCTAGAATGTCAAAGAATGTAAAAACGTACTGGGCCCAATGGAACTCCATTTTAGTGGACAACGGGCTGCTGAAACGGGCATTGGAGAACGCGGAAGGAGATCAGAGCAGGCTACAGCTCATCGTTCCAAGGAATAAAGTGCCCGAAGTGCTTAGGGAACTACATGACGGTGTAACTGGAGGCCATCTTGGAGTTCACCGTACATTGGAAAAAGTTCGTGAACGCTTTTACTGGGCAAACCTTAAGGACGATGTGTTGGACTGGTGCAGGCGTTGTGCGACTTGTGCGGCTTCTAACGGACCAACAAGGAGAAAGAAGGCCCCTATGAAGAAGTACAACGTGGGAGCACCGTTCGAGAGGATAGCGATTGACATCGCTGGCCCTTTCCCTGTGACAGACGAAGGCAACCGATATATTCTCGTGGCCATGGACTATTTTTCTAAGTGGGTGGAAGCGTATGCCCTTCCGAATCAAGAGGCAGTCACGGTTGCAGACGTACTTGTGAAGCAGCTCGTCAGCCGGTTTGGAGTACCCATGGAACTTCACGCTGACCAGGGAAGAAACTTTGAGTCTGCAGTCTTCTCCGGGATGTGCGAAGCACTGGGAATACGGAAAACCAGGACGACACCTCTTCACCCTCAATCGGATGGCATGGTGGAGCGCATGAACAGGACAATGGGTCGATATTTGTCTAAAGTGGTCTCCGAGCATTAGCGAGACTGGGACCAGTATCTTCACTTGTTCTTGTTAGCCTACCGGAGTTCAGTCCATGAAGCAACGGGGCAGACCCCCGCAAATGTGGTCTTCGGCCGAGAACTTCGTTTGCCTTGTGATCTGAAATTCGGGTTCAAGCCTAATGAGGAAGTTGCCGGAGAAGAGTACGTCACGAATCTACGGAAGCGGATGGATAACATCCACGAGAAGGTTCGTGTAAACATCCAGGGAGCCAGTGACAGAATGAAGGAGCGTTACGACATCAGGGCAGAGAAAGGTGGATTCCAACCTGGAGATTTGGTCTGGCTACACGATCCTCGAAGAAGGCGAGGCTACTCACCTAAACTTCAGAACTCCTGGGATGGCCCGTTTGAGATTATCAATAGGATAAACGACGTCATCTATAGGATCAGGAAGCAGCCAAAAGGAAAACCCAGGGTAGTCCATTTTAATAGACTGGCCCCATACAAAGGAGATCATGGCCCGACAAAAGACCAGCAAGTCAGGTATCTCAACAACGTGGAGACCAGTAAGGTATCAGTTGCACAACCTAAGGTACAAGGTTCCCGTGGAATAACTCAGACAGTATACAGAGATATCTTCTCGTTACCCATTCTCTGGCCCATTGTGTCGCCGAAGATCTGAGGACTTCCCGAGGCATTGCAACGGTCTTCAGGAAGAAGTTTGCTGGAACTGAGGAACTGGAACGCCAAGGACCAAGCGTCGGGAAAACACTCCACCATACGCACGAAAGACGACACCTGTTCTACTTAGTTACCAAGTGTGCTACTGATCAGAAGCCCACATATGACGCACTGCGGCGAAGCCTCGACGACTTGCGGAGTAAGCTTCTGAGACTGCGTGTCACCAAGCTCGCGATCCCTAAGTTGGGCTGTGGATATGACGGCCTGGAGTGGAAGGTTGTTAGGAACATGCTTGAACAGACATTCGCCAACTCTGGAGTCGCCATATTGATGTGCACGTTCAACCCCTGGAAAGGAAATACGTCTCCATCGAGGGAAGCTCATAACCGCCCGATTTCTCCGGACTATGCTCTGGGGCAGAGCACTTTTAAGGAGGGGGCAGTGTTACGGTCAGAGCAGGGACGAGAACCGGCTGAGAAGATTAGGCAAACAATGGGATTAAGCGGAAGGGATTATAGAATGGCGTAGAAGCTTCTGGATCGGGCTCGATGGGACTAGGCGGTTCTCGGTCTTCTTCCGAGAAGTCCCCACCCCGACCGGCCTTGCCTATATAAAAAGGACAGCTGTTCTGGCCGGCAGTGAGTAATAAGACGAGTCAGTAATAAGCAGTGAAGTAATAAGCCAGTGAGTAGCAGTCGGTAACTAGTGATAGTGCGTGAGTTACAGTGAGTTAGTATCAGTCTGTAATAAGTGCTTAGTGAGCAACAGTGACAATTAGTGGCCGTGTAGTAAGTGTAATAAACTGTGTGGCAGTTTGTCATATTTGGAGAGTCTTACGGTCGGTGGACTTTAGTTAGCGAACTGTAAGTGTTAATTTGTAATTGTAAACTATAGTGTAATATTATTGTATTTGTACAAATTTATATAAATAGTTTAGTTACTTAGTATAAACAATATCTTATATTATTTGTATATTATCTTAGAAATTAGATAACATTTAGTAGAATATTATTATTGTAAATTGATATTAGTTTAATAATTTAACTGTTTTAAATAATCTCATTGTATTCTTTCTAATTTGTTAATAAATGATAGATTCTTGAATTAAGTAATAGTTTAGTCCATTTTACACCCAGTAGCCCGTAACACTATACTTAGTTATTTCATACCAGAAAGTTACTTTATGTATCTATGTTATATCGTTCCATGTCACAATAGATCTAATTCTTTCTTACGAAGTCATCTACTCTTTGTTAATTACACCTTTAAAATATATTTTTATTTTTTATTGGTCAAATTAGTTGAAACCAATGTATAAATAAAATACATTTTTCTTTGCATCCATGTATTTAAAAATAAATTGTCAAAATTAGGAGATTAAATCATTATAATGTTTACAAAGTGCGTTTAGCATAATTATTGATACATGAGTTGTTATAATTGAGAGTGGTATCATTCCATTTTTATAACACGAGCTATATTTTAAGGTTTTCATTCGAATTAATTTAAAATAGGGCAAACGGGCCAATGTTTTTATCTCTTAGCATTTAGCAATGAGTGATGTTTTAAAAACTATACACCTTTCAAATTTGATTATGAAATAATAATCATTAAAACCATTAAAGAGAGGACATTTTTTTTAGATCCGTATGGACTTTTACCCCTTTTAAATATAACAGCTCATTTCAACTATGATTGGATGGATCATTTAAAAAAAGAAAAATGCCATTTTATGCTATTTTTTCGTAATTCATTTTATAATTTAAAGTATAGTGAGTGCCATTCTGTCCTCAAATGCTGTAAGCTTGGGAGTAAGGGTGCCATACAAGTACACACAAAAGATAATCTCCAAGCGTAAACAATAGTAAAGTTGAAAACAATAGTAATAACGACATTATGTTTCAATTTTTCATTGCAAAATATATATATATATATATATATATATATATATATATATATATATAGTGGGATTTTATCAAATATGGAGTTAAAGTATTTTTTATGCGGCCCGCCTAGTAATGATCCATTTCCAATGTGAGCCGCAAGATTATATTGGTTGACCACCCCTGCAGTAAGTGATAAGTACGCTAAAATTAAACTTAATAATAAAGGCATAGGAATGCTTGTTGAGATAAATATAAATTATTGTGTGTACATTATCTGTTTGAAGAAATCAGTATTCTATTTTTATTGAATTCTATTTTTTTTCGTGGTATATTATTTTTATTAAAAATTAAAACAACTAACAAATAAATTATAAAAAACTTATTTTTATTTTTATTTCTTAATGATATATTTGTTTAAGAAGGACGAAAAGCGCTTTAGTTCGTTTGTATTAGGTGAAGAAATAGTCCAATCGTACATCGCTCCTGACTCACAAAACATTGTAGGACCCATGTCGAAACAGCAAGGACAAAGGCTACAACTTTGTAAACTAGAATCACAGTTTGTTTAAACTTTAAATGATTTTTAAAAGTGTGATTACTCAATGTGTCTCGGTTTAGTGCAACTATTCCTATATACAACTTATTCTAAATATTAAAAAAAAAACATATAAAAAACAAATTTCGATGGCTTATATCGATTTTACCGAATGCTTTGCAACATATGGGTAAATTAACAACATAATATCAGTTATTAAAAATAATAACGAAAAATTAACATACTCGTACAACATTTTGATTATCCAATGTACTACTTGTGTTTTGAAAACTTAAATATTGAAAAAAAGGTTGGGGATTAAATGACGTAAGAAATTACGAAAAATATCCTAAAGTCTCAAACGACAAATTAGTCTACACGCGAAATGAGACACTTTTTAAATAACAAAATGAATCTCCAACACAGTTGAGAAAATAATGGTTAATTTATATGGGAATGAATGTAAGTAAGCTACATAAAAAAAATATTTGAATACCTTAGAAATAAACTGAATTTTTTATAAGAAACAGTTGAATGCTTAGGGATGGAACTGCCAAGAGCATAACCCGAGATCGGTGTAATGAGGTTTGAAACGAGAACTAAGCGGGCTATCAAAATCTCCGATGAAGAAAGGAATAGATCTGATAAGATGAGGAACTGCTGGGAGAAAGTCATGAAATATTCATAATTGATTGATCAACAGTACCCTGAAATTGGGGGAAACAAAAAATTATAAAATACAATGAAAATTTTAAAAAAACACAGCTTAGTGTTGTTCTCCTTCAAGCTCCTGTTATTTTGTTTTATTTTAATGTTATCTAGTCTGATTATTGCAAATTGTTTATACTTGAAAGGTTCGGATACAAATAAACAAAGACAAATATTAAATAAACAACAGATAATTAACATTTATTGTTAATTTTCAAAAGGCCTCACTCCAGAACTGGAAAAGGTGAAATTTCTCTAAGCAAACCACTGTTTTTTTAAGAAATCCTAAAAACATTGGCTAGGCTTTTTCAATCTCGTCCTCCAGAGAGTAAACATTCATAACTCCATTAGGCAAACTTTCAAGACGGCCATACGAGTTGAGAGGGCTAAAAGTTATAAGGAAAGTTTGCTTAAGTATTTCCAAGAGAATGGGCATAAATTGAAGTCCAATCTAAATATAAATCATCCCCTCAAAAAAAATATTCATTTTAGATGGTTTGGATTGGATTTATTGATATCTTTCCAATTTATCGTTCATGCAAATACAAAGTATCTAATGCGAAAAAAACACATTATTCTTATTTGATCTATAGGGATCGCTTTAGGATCGATAATTGAAATAAAATTCATACAGAGCCATACGACAAAAAACCGCATTTAATGACGTAGGTAAAAATGTGATTTTGAGTGAACCGTAACACAGTTTATTCACTCTCCTGAAATTTTCACATTCAATACTTTGGATTTGTATCGACGATATCTTTTCTATTTTAATTACGTAATAAGGTTAATTAAAAATAATTAATAGGGAAATGAATATAAACAACTTGGATCGTATAATTATTAATATGTATTGTACGAAACTGTAAATGAGAAGACAATAAAATGGAACTTCAAAGATATCTGGACACACTCATTTATTAAAGGCCACTTCTTCCAATTCCTAACGTCGTTTGGGGAATTCTGTAAAAAATAATTAACTTATAAAGAAATATAAATAAACAAAACGATATTTACAACAAATTAAATCGTTACTACCATGTTTCGGTGCATACTTGAGTAAAAAAAAAATGCTATAATTTAATATCGTAATGTATAAATCCTTTTTTTTTCTTAGTTTTTTTAAAGTTATGAGTATGATGCGCAAATTTTATATGGACCTGCTCGATTTTAATTAATTAGGGTGATTTTGGACCTTTACACAACTGGGAAAATTCTGAAAAATCTTTACATTATACTGCATGATATGAATAAACAGGAAATTCAATAAGTCAGTATTTAAGTGTTATGGAAAGTGATTGCATTAAATTGTCATATAATATTCTTCAGATCTTAGTTAGAAGCCAAGTTGTATTTATATTTGTTTCTTTGCAAGATCCATCGACTTGAGTTACTTAAATACTAAAAAAGAAAGAAAAAGAAGCATTAAATATTGATGCAATATTTTTGAGTAATGGTTTATTCTATCAAAGCAATATGAATTTCTATGAACATTTTTTAGTACGAAACATCCTGGAAAAATGTTTGAAAAGGGAACAAAAATTCCTGGACAATGGAAAGAATCTGTAAAGGTTCGGAAAAAGGGGAGCTAGACGAAACCTGATAAAGGAGTAGCATATTCCTTCTCCATATCGTAAAGGTGAATTATACCTAGTCCAAATATCAAATTCACTTAAGGAAATATTAGAGGTTCTAAAGGTGTTAGTTCTTTCATGTAAACATTGAAATAATCTTTTTCTAAAGAAAAAAAATCGTAGCTCTAGAGCATTAATTAGGTTTTCAAAAGGCTGATGATTCCTAAAGGTAATTGGAATGTCAGACATAGTTACAAAAAATCTTTAAATTTAATAAAAAAATTTAATTTTATAATTTAGAGCGATAAACCTCAAAATATTTGGTATGTGGCTTAATATTTTATTCACATACCAAATAAATATTTTGTATAAATGTGACTGAATATTTTAGTGCAATGCTTTGAGAATAGTTTCTAGCATAAGGATTTGGGGTTCACCCAGCCTTATAAAGCGGGTAACCAAAATAAGAGCAAAATCTGGAAAGTGATCTAGGACAAATTATCTTCAAGCACAACCGTTGTCCAAGAAAGATTATTACATGTAGTCCAAGGACTGAACCCCAGAACGATGGAAGGTCTTGTAAAAATCCCATGTGCTATTCTTGGAAGTCTTGCTGATCTGTTTGACATTTTTCATAGGAACGTTTTACATTTCGGATGGTTTTACCGGCGATTTGTCTCTCGTTCGAGAAGTTTTCTCAGTTATCTTGGTTCTTTTTAGAATTCCATTTCTGCCAAGCATGCTGTTTTTGGCCGAAATGTACTGTATCGCCTGCAGTATTCCACCACTTTGTCAATGGGTCGGTTTCCTTTGCAATTTTGACTAAGTTCTCTTGTAGTTTGTCCCGATTTTCAGGATTCGAGGATTCCCTCGTTACCAGTTCTCGAATAAATTCAAGGCAAGATCATAATTTTTCATAATCAAAGCGGGTTATCTTTTTTACTAAGGCCTTTGTGGTGTTTTCCGAAATTAATTTAACTATGATTTTAGGCAAATAGTGATACGACTCTAACTTAGCATTTCGCAAAACTTTTACATTCTGTATTTCGTTCTGCGATTTGCGAGAGATTGCGAATTGATCAATTTGAAATTCGCCGAAATTGGGATTCGGAGATTTCCAACTCTTCATGAAATCCTATTTATTCTGAATATATTTCTTTTTAAAGGGGTAAACCAGCAAAGAACGGAGTGTCCCTTTAATAAATGATGAAAGAACCGTTTTAATAATACTAATAAAAATATCAATCTTTATAATAATTTTTATAGTGTCAATTAATATTAAATATTCTTAATATTATCTGGACGACCCGGGTTCGAGTCCCGGTCCTGGAAATATCTTTTCTTCTCAAATAAAAATCTTTTTAAATATTCTTAGTTTTGAAATTGTTTTGCCACGGCCTAATTAAATTATGATATCCAAATGGTTGACCTAAATTTTCGGTAAGGATCTCACGGTTGATAGATGTAATATTTAAATGTAAAATATCTTTATTTTTAATAATTAGATATTTCAATACTTAATAATTGAATATTGTATATGACATGAAATAAACTTATTAATATTCATTGGGGTGTTTCCACACCACTATCGTTCTTAAGACAATATTTAATTTTAAAATAATTGTCTCTGGTTGACCAGAAAACAAAATAATGTAACTTTTATCAAACAAAACATTTTTAGAAAGTTGGTGGAAGAAGAGTGGACTTTCTTTAATTAAAACCTACTCTTTGAATAATGCCTACGTTGTTTTAGGTCGAAGGGAAGAAAATTTTATCGTAATTAAATCAGTATTCTTTAAGCTGGGGCCCGAAGTTTATCCAAATAAGTTACAAAGAATGGGCTGAAGTAAATAAGAGAGATAAAATGTAAATTAATATAAATGCTATTACTAAAATTATAAATTGTTCAGTAACAGAAGGTTGAATTTTTTAGTAAAAAAAGTAAAAATGTTTACTTTTGGATAGTCTAGAGATAATTGAGAATTCATTGCTATTTTTAACTCGCAATAATTAGGAATGTTGCACACACACACACAACATTGGAAAAGAAACAACATCAACATATAGGCGATTAAAATTAAATTTTAAGTCTGTAGCCACCCCACAAATAACCCACCTGGGTATTATACTCCAATTAAATTAATAGCAAATAAAAGGGTTCACCTATTCTAGAATTTGGGGAATTTCATTCGGGATCGACTGGATCCCAACATCGCAATTAAATAAAGGATAGCAATGATTAACGACACTTTTACAAAAACAAGAACATTTATTTTGGAACACATTACAATTAAATCTATATTTGGCCCTTTGTGGTGTATGGCTTGAAGTCAAATGTTTATTTTTCCCAAGCAAAACTGAAGGAAAGGAGCTATGACGAATCAACAAGAAAAGGAAATACTCAGAACTGTAGGAAGGAAATATGTTTAAATATAGGAAAATGTTTTCTGCGGGTCAGGTGTAACTGAGTAAGTCATTACCTGATCTTATATTTAAACAAGATTTAGTCAATTATCAGCCTTTAAAATCAGAAAGAAGTTTCTTGGTGTTGATAACAATAGGAGTGGATGTCTTATGGTTTTATATATGTACACAAAAACAAGTTTCTTTTCATAAAACCCTTCCAGATTTCACCAGGATAGAAAAAGTTGGAAGGCTTTAACAAATGGCAGATAATCGTGAACCCTTCTCTATGATA
This sequence comes from Troilus luridus, assembly GCA_964056705.1. Taxonomy (NCBI): domain Eukaryota; kingdom Metazoa; phylum Arthropoda; class Insecta; order Hemiptera; family Pentatomidae; genus Troilus; species Troilus luridus. Next base: position 85,727,943 of record OZ057412.1, read on the forward strand.
ATAAATATTTGAAGTTACTGACAATTAACAATGAGAAGAATTACCAGGCTTCTTATGTATTATATCTGAGCAAACGAATGTTTTACTAATGTATGCATTTTAAATGAGGTATCAATTCAATATATTCTATGTGAGTATATTAAATCCTATTAATATACATATCACGATTTTGTAACTCAGGCAAATCATTTATCATTTAGTCTGGAAGTGGAAATTGTGAAAAAAGAGAGGCTAGAAGTTGGCCTTAGCTGACAGATAATAAAGTAAATGTTGGTGGGAGACGAGGTGGGTTTGATTGGTGGACCTGTCATCTCCAACCAGCTCAGAAAAAAACACTCCTTCGTTAGTGAGTTTACCTCTTAGCTCTTCCCCTCTCTATTCAGTAAGCTCCGGTTTATAAGGAAACTGTAAACACGTAAAAAATTATTGTCCAATGCGGTAAATGATTAAACTTTCCTAGGTTAAACGCAGCTTATTTTTAAATATTTAATCACAATAAATTTTCTAAGTCATGCGAATTCGGATTGAAAATTTAAAACATTGGGCATAACAATTGAAATTTGCTTAAATAAAATCTATACAATTAATAAAGCAAATAGATTTCTGGATGTAAATAGCAAATACAGTAGAATCCCGATAATTCGTATGGTCAAGGGACTGATGATTTGGTACGAATTATCGGGAATACCAATTATCGGGAGTACAAAATAAAAAAACGTACTAATGAAATTTTGTTAATCTATTGAACCATCCATCGCTTGCACGGAAGTCTATTTTTCTGTGAAAACTCGGGCTTTTTCCCTTCAAATATTACCTCCAACTGGTACATTTGAATTCCTTGCTTGTACGAACCCCTTTTTAAGTTCTCTACAAGTCTGGGAAGTGATTTTGTCCTTGTTCTTCAGGATTGATGTGATCGTGGAACCAGGGACGATGAAATGCTTGGATACGTCAATTAGCTTACAGCCACTGGTCACGGCGTTTATGATTTGTTGTTTCTCTTCAATAGAGAGGCTAACGTATTTTGGAGGTATGATTACGTGTCACAACGGTAACAAAAACGACACTGAATTGTAAATAAAAGTGTGATTGTAAGAAAAGCTTAATAAAATTAATAGAACTTCCCCTCTCTACTCCCCCAATTTCCTATGAGAGAAAACAGTACGGATTACTTATGAGATTTCTTAGAAAACTTGTCTCTCTCACTCGCTCCCCCGTAAAAAACAATAGGATCTAATGTGCCTCTAAACAATACAAACATATTTGTGTGTAAAAATAAATACAAATTGAGTGATTTCCTAGAAAGCATTTATTCTCATTCTGCTCCCTTGCATATCTGCTTCACTGTTCTCTCCCTCCCTTTCGAAAACAGTGCTAAGTAACGAGATTTTAAAGCTGGAAATACGAATTATTTTAAGTTGTAAGTGACCTCGAGCATACAAATAATACGAATTATCGAGGGGTCTGAAATGCATTGATTTTATACCATTTATCGGGATTTTCTCTGGGGACCGGCAAATTTGTACGAATTAACCGAAAATACGAATAATCGGGATACGAAATATCGGGATTCCACTGTACTCTTTTTATAAAGTTTTTTTTTGTTCGGTGTCTGATTTGAATTAAATAGAATGGGATATGAAAAATCCGAAAAAGCTAAGCCTAATTCTCTAGAATACTGGGAAACAAATCAGTCAACGTTTCACCATTTCAAGAATCACCAGGACATTACAAGCACTACATTAAATAAAATACAAAACATCTCACATCACCAACCCAAACAGACCCATTAAATAGAGGAACCTTGCTCAAAGAAGTTCCTCGCTTCAAGAATTGTCTTTGAAACGCGTAAGAGCATGGCTGTAGTATCTATTTGATCAGTATGTTTGGGTTTTTATATCAGATGCACTTCATACTGTTCAGTATGATCAGTATGGTGTCTCCTAGGACCAGTCGAGGACTGTGAAGCAGTGTGTTAATGCTCTAAATTATAGATCTAACTTAAACATCCCAGAACTCTGGATACTTATTCTGGGATAGTCTATTAGTGTTTTAGGTTTGGAGTATATAGCCTTTCTGGTGGTTACAGTAACCCATTTATTTATAATCACTGGAAAGAAATACTACTGATTAACTTTACACCGGGCGATCTCCAAACTCATTCTTAGATAATCAAAACATTCCAGCGTTCTTACTAGTTCGCCACATTGCGGAACGCGTTTCCACTTAATATTTACTATACTTATTCCGTAATTTTGTATAAATCCATGCTTTTCCGACATATCCTTAATTCTCTAAAATATCCTCACTAATCAGTTATAACTATTATTTCATACAGATCAGAAGTATTTTATGACATATTGTTACTTTTCTTACATTTTAATTAATATATTATAATTATTATGTTTGCTTTTATCCTTTTTAGTTTAAGTTGTTTTTTTTTAATGATAAGGGCTACTTTTTAGTTTTATTTCTGAATAATTATCAGAAGATTTTCTTTACTACAGTGTATGGAATTTTAAAAATAATAATGATATTTTTGAACTTCATTATAATAATGAACATAGATCTGATATTATCTATGACCTTACTATGCGGCCTAATTTGTCATCCCAGACACAGATTCGAGGGGAGCAAATAGTAATACGCTATAGAACCATCATCAGAACTCGTGACATCTGTTGCCGCGCGGTTCCAGTCCCAGCAGGAGTCACTAAACTCATATTTTACACGGACAATGGCCACAACAGTCAGCCCGTGTCATTTATCGCCAGCCCCCCAGCTTTCCATCCGTCAAGCAGTTAGCCATAAATGCCCAACTCAGCACTGGGCATGGTTTAGTTGACTTGGTTTTACAGAGGTCCTGTTAGAAAGGATCTGTTCGAAATTTTAAAATGTTCTATATTACCATATTATTGGTTATTTTTAATGAAAACCTAAAACTGCTTCTATTTAAATGAAAATAATAATATGATAATTGATTAAGTAATACTTTCATATTTTTAATGCTATATATAATTATTTTAATTACCATTTCCTGGGTAAATAATATAGCTTAATATTGTAATATTCATCAAATATAAATATGCACTTGGTTAGACGCTCAGGAAAGTAGTTATAAACGACGGGTTGTAGCATTGGAAACTGTGGACTTGACCTTGACAAGGCGAGGGGAAGGGTGCGGGGGGGAAGCCTTGGAGGTCTGAATGCCACATTTGGCAACGTCGCAAGGAATGTGCAAGATTTGGCAACATCGCTTTGTTTACATTAGTGTTATAGTAGAGGTGCAAATGACCTTGTGACGTCACGGGGGCATTGACCCTCTGACGTCATCGAGGGGCCGGGGGTTCCTTTATCAGAATTTTTTTTTTTTTTTAATATTTTATCTATATAGTGTGTAAAACTGTGACGGGGGGGCATTGACCCTCTGACGTCATCGAGGGGCCCCGGGTTTCCTTTATCAGATTTTTTTTTTTAAATATTTTATCTGTATAGTGTGTAAAACTGACCTTGTGACGTCAGTTCCATCAGAGCATGAGTCATTGATGGCCTAGCGCTGCCCGGGTATGCTTGATCGGCAGTTTATATTTTATCTCACGGACGAATACGGGGTTCCTTTATCAAATTTTTTTTTTAATATTTTATCTGTATAGTGTGTAAAACTGACCTTGTGACGTCAGTTCCATCAGAGCATGAGTCATTGAGGGGGGCTAGCGCTGCTCCCGGGTATGCTTGATCGGCAGTTTATATTTTATCTCACGGACGAAAAGGTTGACATTGTGTGTGTGTGTGTGTAAAACTGACCTTGTGACGTCAGTTCCGTACGAGCAGGTCTTATCACTCCTATATACCTCAGCAGTTCATACTCCTTTATAAGCTTTTCCTCTCCAGCCCCTGGCACACAGTTATTCCGTGTTCTACCTGTATATAAACTCTGTGTTGTTTTACATTTTTGAATACGTTCCTCGCCTGTGTGTCTGAGTAACTGCAGGTCATTGTTAACCAGTCCACTACAATGGTACGGCAGACAAGTAGGAACCTGAGGTATGAGAAAGACCGCCTGTCGACATTTGTCGGGTGGACATCGCCAGTGAGTGTTGTGAAGTTGGCCGCAGCAGGATTGTATTACTTGAAAGTCTCTGACCATACAAGGTGTCCATTTTGCGGAATAATATTGAATCAATGGGAATTATATGACGATCCTTTTTTAGAACACAAGAAATGGTCTGAAAATTGTCCATTTATCAAATATTTGGATCAACTGGAGAGTTTACCGATAAAAATAGGTGTTGTGGATGAGATTGATAGTGGAGTTTGCCAATAAAAATAGATGTTGAGAATGAAGTTGATTGCGAAGAGGGGGAAAAAAAATAAATGTGAAAACAAAAGGTATGTATGTTGCTGTGATATGTGCAGAAGACTTGGAATCTTTATTAATCAACTCCAGGTTTTGAAAACTCATATATCCTTGTATGAAATAAAAAGAAATGAAATAAATCAACTAATAAAGAATCTAGAAAAACTTCATCTTTCCCCCTCCACTCTGCGGAAATCTTACAGTGTCCACGTTGAATCCTTGTGAGATGGTCGCTCCGAGACGATTGGAACTAGTTACTGATCACCCCATCACAAGTAGCAAACTAGTTCGAGTTGGTCTTTGCGATTATGAGCCGACTATCGCCATCATCGCCAAGAAGACGAGCATCTATATGGACACGGAGGAGTGGAGATTCCTCACAGACCAGATTCCTAGGTTGCTGTCTCTTTTGCAGTGCAAACGCGGCAAGAGCGTGGTGGGCGTTGAAGACCGGGTGAGGTGTAAAAATGTGCTCTGTTTATTTTCTATGAGGGGTAGAAACAGGGTAATGAAGATAGAACAAGTGTACCATTGTTTTGCAATGTTCAATCAAAGTCCGCTAACCCTTGAGATGAAATCTCCATCGACATGTTTCAGCAGGAATGAAACGGTGAAGCTTTGTTCCAGTATTGAAAAAATAAACGACTCTCTGGACTTGCTAACCAAGATGGTCGACATTTACAAGAAAGAAACAGAAAATGAACTCACACAACCTGTGGAATGTGTACCGTTAGAGTTCAATATTAATACTAATACTCTCTTTAACAATTTAAATGAACTCAACAATATGTAATAATAGCCACGCAACTTGTAATTTGAACTATATTCAATAAATACTTTTTATATTTTATGTCTGTGAATTTTATTTAATGAACCTTTCCCTAAATAAAAAGAAGGAGGAAAAAAAAAAAACAAGATGTAAAATATGTATAGTTTATTTAAAAAAACAAAGATTGACAAACATTTCAAGCATAATAATATAATTAATAGTTAATATATTCATTTAGTAGCAAAGTCTTCGTTTCTGGATACATGTTCCTCGTCTTCTTGCAACCCATTTCTTCTTCAGGTGTAATTGTTCCAGATGTAGTCTAATGCGTAGTCAAAAAGGTATAGACCAAAGACCGAGGTAAAATACTCAATTCTTCAGTGCTCAGTGGTTTCAATGCCTTCCTCTCCTAAACGTTGTATAACTGACTCCATGCTGATACCACATGTTTCCGAGTAGATTCAAAAGTACTCTTCTTCCTTAAACCATAAACATTGAGGACTATTCGCTTTATGGTACTTGATTGGATTGATGAGCGATTGTTTGTCATATAACAGTCCACAATATATGCATTTGACCGTATCTTTTACTCCTCTTACAAATCCGGCGAATGAGAGCAGATTATGAGGAGGAGAGATAATATTTACAAATGTATGCTTACGAACGTCTTCTTTTTTAAAGTTTACTGCTTCATCATTTTTTCTGACCCATGATGCTAAACGGTGTGCCTGATTTAGTGAACAGACAAAAGACGAGTTTAAATGAAAATGACATACCATCTTGCAATTTTCTAATTGTTTTAAGTTAGGACAACCGAATTCATGTAGATCATAGACCGGTTTACCAATAAGATCTTCAATAAACTTGCACTTTTCCATTCCTTTCCCCCATAATATGTCAAAGTTCTCAGTGGCGTGTTGTAATAAATATCTCATATCCTCATATAATACATCACCATAGTCCCATCCCATTCCATGAATATGTTTCTTAACCCAAAGGTTTGTCTTTGAATGAACAACATCTTCAGCATCTCGAGGTGGATTGAAACACCAATGCCACGATGAGCCGTGACTAATAGAGACTACAGATAATTCTTTAACAATCAATGAGTTAGAAGCCGTGCGATACCCCTGAAAATCAATTGCCGCTGAACGCATCGTATGTTTTAGTCGGTGAACAACGGAGAAGTGATATTATTATAGCCGCTACAGCAGCTTTATATATGCATCATCAGTACATTTTACGAACCAAACCGGTTCCTACTTCGTATTCTACTACTTTATCGTGAAGGATAAGACAGTATGCCCTAGTATTAGGCGGGAAGTTCTCACTCGCCTCTAGCTGTACGCGAATATCGATAGTCGTACTTTTTATTGCCTCGGATTGTTTAGAACAATCTATGACGACTATAGGTGCGAAGGTCTCAAAATCGGATCGTGACAACAGGGGTTGTGAATGTCTATTACCATAATAACTCGTTTGAAACTCGTTATACATTTCATATAGGAGAGCTACTTTTCCTAGTGCAAAATCTAGATTCAAATCGTCATAAGGATATTGTTCGCTATTCAGATAGAGTTTCAAATTTTTTATTTTACAACTATCGAATTGACTTATATCTTTGGTAGCATTTCTCATTCTATCAGTTTGAAATGCTATAATAACATAGCGAGGCTTTTCTAAATTTGTGGATGTTTTTACAGTCCAATTTTCTTGCTGTGATGCTGGTAAATTAGGGTATTCGTAAAGATCCCACGATCTGAATGGAATAGAAATGACCTTGTTTTTATCCACCATTTTTAACAACTTTAGACGTTCTTGATCAGAAACACGAATATGAGGCATCCTCCAAACCACTTTATCTAATTTTATTTGTACATCATCACTACCCTTTACACAGTTCAAGTCAGTACTCGATCTGATCAAAACGAGTTCTTGCTTAAGATTAATTAAAATTTTTCGATAGTCTTCACATATCCCTAAGAGAATATCCAATGGCAGACATACGCTAAAAAAACCGTTTTTATCTATTGAAACTGTTTTATCAACACCTGGGATTATCCACCCGGCATTTTCTAGTCCTTTGACTTGATTGGGTGAAAACGATGTATGACCTTTAAGCGTTGTAGTTATTCCGGGGTTTCTCACTCTATCGACTTCAATACCATTCAATTCATATCTTATCTCATCAAACAAAAACGCAAACGCGTTATTAGTGAATTTTGAAGTTGTTCCGTCAGTCCCATCCTTTTTAGAAATTCGTCCTTCCAGATAAACAAAACTTAAAGAAGGAAACGTATAAGCATCTTGTTGATGGATTGGTATTCTGATTTCGTCAGAATTGTTAAGAGTGTTCCCCGCATACGGCTGATGTGAATGATATTGGAATTGTGTAAGAGAATCATCAAATTTTACATCTGATGTAACGTTTAGTATGTTATGCATTTTGTTCTTTTTTTTTTTTTAATCGAAACCCACACTGTTTTAAAAAGTTGACGTTTGCAGTTGTTAGCCGTCTCGTCGACTTAGGTTTACTAATTCTTACCATGGCATGACATCCCCTTTTATAAAAAAAAGCGTGATGAGTACCACGATTCTCACCGGTACAAAAATCAATCCCCATTGTTCTTCAAATGTATTCTCAATGTAACAGTTTCCCCCCTAAAGTCAATAAGCGCACCGTCTTGATCCACTAAACGAACGGTAATATTGTCAACAGTCCTCGCGTTAGTTGGAAAGTAAATGACAGGATTCGGGGTTTCTATTATTTTATATCCTGGTTCTACAGCCGGAAAGAATTGATGTATGCTATGATCCGGATCCCCATTCAGATAAGACCCTGATGCGATGTTACAATGAATCGAAATAGTGTTTACAGAAAGAATTTTCACAATGCCATCGGATTCGCTGTACCGATGCAATGGGTCAATGACTTGATTAGGACGATGAAAACCCAACAGTGGGCCAATAGAATGGGGCTTGTCGGGGAAGTTGAAGTAGACCGGTTTCGTTGTTCTAAGTTCGGCCTTTAAAGTACTCTCATTTCCTCGAAGCATAAACCCACCACTAGGTTCCTGGTGAGCAATTTCTTCGCGAAGAAAAGAATTTAGTGCATCGATATCATACGATCCTTCAGGTATCTGAATCGTCAGATTTCCAAAGTAAAACTTATCGTTAACATCTTTCCTGATATTAGGTATAGTATTATATGAGTCAAAAGATAATAACCCAACGGTATAACTTGAGCCTAATTCCAGCGGAGGTAAAAAGTTCGCATGGAGAACACTAGAATTCCCCGTCAACGTTACTGTGTAGCTCATGATTATGAATGATCAAAATTTGCTAGAAACATCTGCTAAATACGCTAAGCAGAGATGTCCACAAATCGGTGTATCCCACTTTTGATAACGACGTCTGTTGTAAATTATTTCTGAACCCTTAAAGTACTCAAGTAACTGTGGAGGTGGTTTTAAATTTCCAAAGGAATCAAAGTATTTCACTAGACTATCTTTTTTTACATAGCACACCCAATGAGAACCGGGTTCTGAACTCGTATGCAAATTTACAATAGCGGCCTCATGTTTTTTTGGGTATATAGGAAGACTATCAATCATAAATACTCCACGAAAATTTTTAATATTTAAAAGTTTAGACATATAATTTAATTCAATATCGGTCAATGGTTTATTTGGTAGTCATATTTTTCCAAGTCTTTTTTCTCGGTTTATAAACAGAGCGTAACCGTTCCTATGTGGTTTCAAATAAAGTCCTTCGCCAACTTTTCGACCTTCCATTGCCAAATTATGCCTCTTTTGCTCTTCTAATTTTAGTTTGGCCTGTTTCACCTCGTTAATCGCTTTCGCCACACTCGAAGCTCCTCCTGCTAAAGATCCCACAGCGGAAAGTCCTGCCATCAACGGTACAAGAAATTGGAGGAAGCCTCCCTCCTTTGGCAGCGGGAGAACTCTAGGCAGTGAAGGTTTCGTCTTACCGCGCAAATGCATTTTAGCCTTCTTGTATGCCGCTTTTGATGCGCTCAGAATCGATGATACATCATCTACCTTTGACGATTTAACCAAGTTAATAAAACTAATCTTCTTTTTCTTTTTTTTCTTATTATTGATACCCGAACCAAGTTTTCCTTTCGCTTTCATGACATTTGTAACTAACCAAGCAGCGGCTTTTTCTCCCCATGTTGAATCTGAAGCTTTAACTCGTTTCCAAGCATTATCAGCTAGGATCTTGTCCGCTTGTTTACGACTATCCATATCCGTATTTTGGCTATAAGCTATATCGTGTTCCTTACAAGCTCTGTCAAGCTGGTTTATTCCTCTATCGCCCGCAATTAATCGTTTTTCTAATTTCGTGCCCGGTCCGCAATACTGATATCCTGGTATGTGTAATTCAATTGGTAACTTGTTTATAAGCCTGTTCACCAAACCTCTTCCTTTTCGAACCCTGCGAGTCATACTGCACTTGGAAAATGAAGAACTGAGATATATATATACGGAGGAATAATGATGTTGTTCGCATTCAGGATGAAATTAGTTAAACAAGTACAACGTTTCTCTACCACAGACTTTTCACCTGTCAAGTGCGATTCAGAGGGGAGGCACAGTTCATTATTACCGAGCACTATAAGATCATCAATTTGTGGACCGAGCGGATGTGGAAAGACTAATATTATGATTGGTCTTTTATTAAATCCGAATGGTTTAAAATTTAAAAATGTGTATCTTTTCGGAAAAACATTGCATCAACGGAAATACCAGTATTTAAAAAGTATCGTAAATCTTGTCCCTGAAATAGGGTTATATGAATTTGAAGATGCGAAAGAATTGCCACAAGAAGTTGAATCCAATTCGGTCTGTATATTTGATGACGTCACTATGGAAGACCAGGACATAATTAAACGATACTTTAGTTATGGTCGTCATATGAATCTTGATTGTTTCTATTTAACACAGAGTTATGTTTGTATCCCGAGACATCTTATCAGATGTAACTTTAACTTTTTAATAGTATTTCCTCAAGATGAATTAAATTTGAAACATATTTACGAGGAACATGTAAGCACTCCAGATTTAAGTTTTCCACTTTTTAAAGACATGTGTTCTTTATGTTGGGAAGAACCATTTAGTTACCTCGTCATTGACAAAAGTAGAGACCTGAATAATGGACGTTTTAGAAAAGGAATTGATACGTTCATTGTAGATATATAAAGAACAGTCATGACAATAATTGAGCATTAGCGATCATGGACCCAAAAGTCACTCGCGAGATTATAAAAACTAGTGAAATTTTGAAAAACAAATTTCAATCGTTGAAACGCGGTCTCCAGGATATCGAGGAAGGTCGAAAAGCGTTTTTTACACCCGTGCTAAAACCTCTCGAGGACATTAAACAATCTGTACAATTAAGTAATAAAGAGACCAAATCGGAACCCGCATTGACGTCTAGAAAAGTAAAAAGAATTGTCACTACTAATGTTTGGGGCGAATCGCCTGATAAAAGCGAGTTAGAGTCTGCTAGTATTTACAGAAAATCAACATTAATGCCGAAAACATCACTTCATCGCAAAAAAGTTACACAAATTTCATCTGACGTTCCAAGTACTGCGCTAACACCATTATCTCACTTATCAAATCCCCATCATGAGTTCATGTCACCAGAAGTAGAAATGGATGAGTATGTGACAGGCGATCCACTATCAGAACAAGTCAAAGAATACGCTAAAACTCCACAAGGAGAAGCCGAATTTAAGGAACATCTCGCCTCATTTGGAAACCTGCAAAGAGAATACTTGGATAAGTTGTTAAAAGGTGATAAGGCACATGACTCTCGTTACGGCATTCGAGTAATGCCTTCTGGAGGATTGGCTATTGGTGACTCGACCGATGTTCAGCTTTTTGAAAACAGTGATGATATTTCTATAAACAACATAGTGTATGAAGGAACTCCTGGATTGTTGCAGCTACTCTACTTGAAAAATCCTAAATATTATACCGAGTCAGACTTGGATAATTATAAGAATATTTTACTTTCGACCAATGCTCACAAAAAAGGCTATAGTGAGGAACAAGGAGTGTCCGGAAATAGATCTGAGAAGTATAGAAATATAATATCGAAGTTATTCCCAACACAATCTTTAAAACCCCGCCCTCCTTCCTCAGCATCAGCAGCTTCGAGCAGGCTAACTTCACTCCGTTCCCACTCTTACAAACGGGGCACTGGACTTATGAGCGTCGATAAACCTCTGTACGAGCGTTGGAATGACCCAAACGAACTAGTCGATCGCCTTAGGCTGCTAATGTCTTCAACTTATGCCGGGCATGAAGGACATCAAAATGAAATAGAATCTATAATTGAAGAACTACGAGAAGAAAATATAATATATTAATGCCCACATTTTTATATTTAGATTCAGTACAAACATGACAATAAACAAGTTCGGATCTCACATAGCAAAAAAGCATACAAAATACAAAAAACGTTATTTTCCATTCAGCTTATTAAAGTCTGAAAAGGACATTGATGCACATCATTTAAGGATCGTCAATATTGCAAATCCAGTCGCTGCTCATGACGCTGCAAATAAAGTATATTGTGATACACTAGCACTGACCTACACTGATTTAAAGAATTGGCCGGGTAGCTATATAGATGGAAAAAGAAAAAGACTTGTCAATTTCGCTCCACCTATAAATAACTATGATGTTGTTACAAAAGAATTCTTCGACAGAGTTGCTTTGACTCTAGTTGACAATATATATGATTGTCTCGGGAAAAGAATAACAAACATCGGTGAGCCCGTAGAGGAATCTGACGCAGTCACACTCGGCTATCTTAACAAAGTACTTAAAAAAGAAAATTATAGATGGATTCATCAATAATAAAAACAACAATCGTAAATGAATTACATAAGCCAGCTCGCAAGATATACCCTAGAAGAAAGACTGTTTTGAAAGGGATAAATGACTTGTGGCAAATAGATCTAGTAGAAATGATACCTTATGCTCGAGAAAATAAAGGATACAAATATTTATTAACAGTTATAGACTGCTTTACTAAATATGCATGGGCCGTACCAATAAAGAAGAAATCTGCTGATGATGTAACTAAGGCAATGGAGAGCGTGTTTCGTTCGAGCAAACAAACACCGAGAAATATTCAAAGCGATCAAGGAAAAGAATTTTATAATTCCAAGTTTAAATCTCTAATAAAACAGTACTATATTAATCATTATTCGACCTTTTCTAATATGAAAGCTTCCATTGTAGAAAGGTTTAATAGAACTTTAAAAGCGAAAATGTGGAAAGCATTTAGCTTGGGTGGAAATTACAAGTTTTTAGATATATTACCTCAGATTCTACATGATTATAACTCATCATTCCATACAACAATAGGTATGAGACCAATTGATGCCCATAATAAAAAATCAGAAAACTACTTGCTAAACAAAGTGTATTCTTCTTCTTCTGTTCGTTCCAAATCAAAAGTGCGAAAGCAGAAGTTTGAAGAGGACGATTTTGTGAGGATATCTAAGCAAAAAACAGCATTTTCAAAAGGCTACAAGCCAAATTGGTCAAGCGAAATATTTAAAGTAATCAAGATTCAGAAGACGGATCCATATACATATTTACTTGAAGATCTCAAAAGTCAACCTATCAGTGGCTCCTTTTATGCTGAAGAGCTTCAAAAAGTAAAACATCCAGATGTTTATCTCATCGAAAAGATTTTGAAAAGGAAAGGAAATAAGTTGTATGTGAAATGGTGGGGGCTAAAAGAAAGCAGCTGGATTGACAGGAAGGATATCGCATAGTGGTGTGAAAAGAATAATGCACTTTTGTAATGAATGTATTTATTTGTAGCTTTATAACACATGTATTTATACATATCATTGATGAAATTAGACACTAAGTTTTTATTACTTATTATCATATTTCAAATAAAACATTTTTGATTGCTACTATTCTGTTTATTTTTTCTTTTCTAATCTCAGATATAATTAGTTCATAAAATAAACAATTTAATTACATTACAAAACATTTGCTTTACTTATGTAGCGACAATGCATAATGGCCATAAGGAAGTGTATCTCTTGCGTTATCTAAGGTATGCCGTTTATCATCATATGGACAAAGAGACTTTTTATTGATTAAAACTGTTTGCACTTGATGTCTTTTTGATTGAATGATCTGAAATTGGCTGTACATCGACTCATAATTTCTTAAAGTATCTAAGTAATTTTGGAACGTGAATTCTTTAACCGCACATTTTTTAACCCCTTTGGATCGTTTTATCAATAAACCACTTTTGGTTATAAATGAATACATTTTTGGCCTTAGGCCAACATATTCAACGATTGGATCGCCAGCAGTTTCATCTTTGAGCATTCCTACTATTTTTTTGTTTTCTTCAGAATAACAGCGATGTTTTGTTGGAAAATTACTGGTATCAAAATAGTCTTTTAAATCATAATTTATATCATCGTATATATCTTTTGTATTTACTAGGTATAAAAATGAATCAGTATCCATATAACAGAGGTTTATATTTTTCGGACCATATTTTTTTAAAAATATGTTATAATGTAATTCGTACATTAAAACTTTTGATAGTTCCAATATACTAAAACCAACATAAAGAGGTTTATCAAATACAATTTTATTCTTCTCTAACTGAACGGAAACTACATTTTCAGTGAAAATTATTCTTTCTTTGAAATTTGGCTTTTTAATTAGTTTGTTCAATGATTTTTTATTTGTAACAAGTTTTAAATCTATTCGTTTTCTAACGTTTTCCATAAATTTACCAAAACAGGAGTTGTTCATGAGTTTAAAAAAATCCGATTCAAAAGGATTGGTTGACTTAGCTCTATGTTGGGTATTTAAATTTATGTATGGTGACAACCAATTTTTTTGCTTAAATTTTAAAATCCTATGAATTTTGGTTAATTTAACGCCAAGATTTAGTGCTTGTTTCAAATTGACATAATGAACAATATAACGGGTTTTTGGTGTGAGTGTAGTAAGTAACTTTTCTGTTGTTTTATCACTGTCAGGCGATTTTAATTTATCAGGTAATAAAGGTAGTTGACAGTGCATATCGTGTATGGCTTCAGGGTAATCAATGTCTACATCGAGTATATAACCAACTTCAGAGTTGTCAGGAACTTTTAACACATCTAAATCTTCATTATGCCATTCAAAGTCACAATATGGAAGGAAACAGTTCATTGCATAGCCGTATAAATTATTTACATCTGCGTAAATTAAGTAGTTAATGGGCTGATTTGGATCGTAATCATCTACATAATAATTATTTGCTTTGGCATAACGTTTGACAACTTGTGTAATACCTCCTCGAATGCCTTTTTCGATAAATAATACCATATCCATGTCTTTAATAACGTCCAATTCAATATTTGTCGTTTTTAACATTGCTTCGTAACTGAGGCCTGGAAGAGACATAAAATGGGCAGGATCTAGTGAATATATATCCATAGAGAGATTACGAAATTTTTCAAATATTTCACATAATAAAATTACGTCTGTTTGTATATACATTTCGGTATATTCTTTTAAGTTATTTATATTAAAAGTATTCCAAATGTTTTGCGCATGCTTATAATCAGACTCGGAAATATTTTCTGCAGTTAAGTTGTTGTAAAATTTACTTATTACAGGCAACTGAGTTTCTTCTAACCGCAGTAATGAATCTATGTAAGAGTAAGGGTAAATTCCCTTTCTCGTTAACAATTCAACTTTCGTTTCGTCGGGAATTAACTGATGCAAATGAGGGAATGTAATTGAAAGACTTGAAGAACCTTTTTTCATGTTTTGCACTAGGGTATCAAGCCCCGCAGCTAAAAATTTATAACTATCTACAAATCTTATTTTAGTTTTGCAATCTTTAAATGTTTTGGTAAAACTTATGTATTTTTCTGTATTACTTGGAACTACGGAAACATCTCCTTCATGGTTTGCTAAAAACGGAACAATAAAGTGCGAGTCATAACCCTGAAAGTTATGCATAAATACTGGAATGAAATTGGGTGTTTTTGCTTGTAAATTGCAATTAGAATGAGCCGCTCCAATGAACTTAGATGACACATGATCATGATGATGCACCTTCTCATCCTCATTTAAAGTTTTCAGACAGATAACACATACATGGGTACACTGATAAATTATCTTTTCTTCCTCCGTCATTTCAGACATAGGCTCAACTTTACCATATATTTCATCAGCTTTTTTAGCCAAATCATGTAGTCCTTCCATGAACATTAGCATACATTTTTCACCGGTAAAAATTAATGGCTGTTGTAATTTAAATTGAGGTATATCCGTTTTGACCATAAGTGAAGCACAAAAAATTTTATGGTTTTGAACTGATTTGGTCCAAGAAATTGATGGATTTTGGGAAGGACCTGCAATTGGTTCCAGATATGATTCAAAGTCTGCGTAAGCAACAATTTTAATTTTTTGGGTGGATTCGAATTTTTTAAATTTGATTTTATCATCTGCAGGAAAATCTGTCCTAACTGGTTTATGCGCACCGCAAAATAATAAATGTTCCTTTAATCGTTCTTCCGCGTTTTTTCCACTTTTTGTTTTGTATCTCCAGGAAATAGATGTTAAACACCTGTGGCAAATTTCTTTAGCGGATTTGTCACCTGATATTTGACTACCAACAAGCCTGCTTAAATTTGTGATATAACAATAGTGTGAGTTTATTTCATTTTGAAGAAACAAAAGGTCAAATCTCTCGTTATATGTTTCCTTTTTGCTTATTCTTAAGGGAAATATATTGTTTTTTTCATCTAAACCGTACACATTAATTAAAACATTGTTTACTTCCTCGAATTTTTTAATATCTTTAAATGAAGTAGGATATGAAATACAATCGAATTGATAATGGGTTTCTAAATTTTCGTACAATGTAGGATCGTTCGAACCAACTGTTTTGCTCAGTATTGCTAAACGAAAACAGTCGTTGTTTATATTTTTTACATTAATAACAGCATGTTTGTTTTTTATACCTTTTGGCAAATTAATAAATTGTTTTCCGCTCAGAGGTGTATATTTGGTAAAATGCAAACATAGAAAGTTGCAAGAAACAAAGGTCCAACCAGAACCTTTGGCTTCAAAGGAATCTAATTCCATAATTAATTTTTCGTATGACTCTTTCAAATAATTGTGCAAATCGGTTGATGAATCTATGATGTTCTGACTAGTCTTAAAATTCATATTGGACTTTTCCTCGTTGTTATGATTTATTTTTTTGTATGTACAATCTAAGTGTAAATTAATTTTAAATATGTTCCATTGTGTCAAATATGAAGTTAAAATCTCAATAAGTTTTTCTTTATTGATTTCTAAAAAAATTTTTGGAGTAGTTTTATTATTATGATTTTCAAAATAAAAGTCTATCACCGAATTACCAAATGCAGCCTTTTTAATTCCTTGTTCATATGTGATTAACCTATCAAGTTGTTCCTTATTATAAAGTTTATATTTTTTTGGAGAACTAATTCCTTTTTCTACAATATTAGTGTTGTAGAAAGGTGGAATGTTCGAATGTATCCGTTTTTTGAATGGTAAATGCGATTGAGAACTGGAAACAGATTGTTTTAAAGAGGGTCCAGCCGGAGTTTGGAAATTTTCCATTGTTATCGATTGACTAGTATTACCGACTAATGCTTGAAGGGGACTGATGTGCTTTTTATTTTTACAGGTAATTATATGTCGTGTACAGCTACCTTTCGAATTAAATTCACGTCTACAATATGTGCACACATGAAATTGCCATTTGCATTTATGTGCGTTTAATGTTTTCAATAAAAGCCCACATTTTGAACACAAAACATCCATACCTTTTTAAAATTAATATTTTCCTATGACCATTATGTTCGCTGCTAATATATATTTATTCGCTAAAAGTTATTATATATGAATTTCTCTGCTTTCCCTTGTATGTCATCTTCAATGATCCTACGATAAAGAAAACAATCTTACTTTTTTTTCTAACAATCAGGTATTAACATTGTTTGAAATGAAGCAATTGATAATATGAAAACTCACCATTATAATGTTCGATCTCCGCATCAGTGAAACATTCACTGTACCTCTTGGGAAGAAAGGTCCTAAAGCGCTCTCCTCCTCTTTCAGCCTCTATAATAGCCTCCACCCCTTGGCCGTGTTCAGTTGTTTTAAACCGCAACTCCAATATTGAATAGCATACCCCCTCATGCAACTCTCCTATGGTTTTATAGGATGTAAGACCGTTTAATCTATTCAAAAGGGACATCTGCAATGTTTATAACAATCAGATTGTTGTAATTATGTTAAGATTAGTTAAAACAAGTAGCAATAACAACTTACGTTTAAGCAGTGATTAGAGACGGTGGACAGCACAACACGCAGACGAGACGGAGTGACGGAGTGCCAGTGGGCCGAAGAGGGAACGTTTATAAAGGGAGTATGGACTGATGAGCTAGGCAAAGTGTGAATAGGAGGTATCATGACCATATATGGGCATGGGAATATAGAGAACTGCGAATGTGACTATTTAACTGACGGTCCAGATATTAATCGTGTATGAACTGATGAGCTAGGCATACTGGGAATAGGAGGTATTACGACCCATATATGGACATGGAAATATAGAGAACTGTGAATGAATTGGTTAATGTAACTCACAGACAAGGTGATTATTTAAGTTTATATTGCATCCGTAAGACAATCTCACTTATCTTATTTTGTCCTGTCGTCTGCTATAGTTCAATGTCAACCTTTTCGTCCGTGAGATAAAATATAAACTGCCGATCAAGCATACCCGGGCAGCGCTAGGCCATCAATGACTCATGCTCTGATGGAACTGACGTCACAAGGTCAGTTTTACACACTATACAGATAAAATATTTAAAAAAAAAAATCTGATAAAGGAAACCCGGGGCCCCTCGATGACGTCAGAGGGTCAATGCCCCCCCGTCACAGTTTTACACACTATATAGATAAAATATTAAAAAAAAAAAAAAATTCTGATAAAGGAACCCCCGGCCCCTCGATGACGTCAGAGGGTCAATGCCCCCGTGACGTCACAAGGTCATTTGCACCTCTACTATAACACTAATGTAAACAAAGCGATGTTGCCAAATCTTGCACATTCCTTGCGACGTTGCCAAATGTGGCATTCAGACCTCCAAGGCTTCCCCCCCGCACCCTTCCCCTCGCCTTGTCAAGGTCAAGTCCACAGTTTCCAATGCTACAACCCGTCGTTTATAACTACTCAGGAACATATTTATTATGATTTTAAATGTTTTTAAAATTTGAAGCACTCATCAAATATATTCATAGAAACAATTAAAGAGAGTTCAAATTTATTCAAAGAGAGATTTAGTTTATAGATTAAAATACAAAATGAAAGAAAGAAAAGAAAAACACGTACCACTACGGTCAATGAAGTGTCACGGGTTCAGTAAGTGATGGGGACTGTACTCTTTCTACATAGTGCAGGAAGGCGACATTGGAGGAGAGTAATAAGCCAAAAAGAGCGGTATGAAATATGGTTCACGCTGGAGCACAAAATTAAGGGACTGTGTATTGATTGGTTGGCCTTTGCCGATGACCTGCTGATTTTTGGGAATAATATTAAATAGTCAATAATAATGACAATTTAACGTATATATCAGAGAAAATAGGCTATGAGGTCTCCTTTGAAAAGACAAAATACATGTCAAGCGTTTTTGACGTACCAGATTTCATGAATTTAAGCAAAGGGCAGATTGGATATTTAGATACCTAGGTGTGATAGTAAAAAAAATGGCCTAAAAAATGAACCAATCAACCTCAGGATCAGGAAATAGGATCGAGCCTAAATATGATTCTAACTTGGAAGCCAGAAGGATTTATATATATTCAAGATCAATCAAGGAAGATACTACCCATAGCAACATAAATTAAAAAGAAAAGGTTGCTGTTGTATGGACAAATCGTTAAATTATACGATCATCGCCTAACAAAGAAAATATGGTTGTTGCCAGGAATGTGTTAAGGATCCAAAATATGTTGGTATTGCCCAGGACAAGATAATGAACCGGGGTGAATTTCGACGAATGGTGAAAGGCTTCAAGGATTTTTAGCTAGGAGAGGAACTCAAAAGGCGAAGGGGACCTTTATCTGAAGAACGGAAGATGATACTGAGAGGGGATCTCAAGAACTACTGGCTCGGCATCAGAGTACAAGTACAAGATCCAGACCCGAAAAATGACACCGATTTTTAATTCGCATTTAATAGCTCCTCAAAGTGAATTCAAAAACAAATTAATAATAATAAATAGGTGACGAAGTTGCGAGGCGTTCCAAAGAGATTTGTTTGTCACATTTTTTTTTTACTACACTAGTATCCATCTTTTGTAACTTCTTCCTCTTAGTAATGAATTCGCGCATCTCTGAAGTTGTTTACTATTTTCAAACAATTTCTTAATTTCTTTAACACTCAACTAATTTTTTTTCTATCATTCTTTACATTTTCAAAATAGTCGTTGATTCTATATTGGGAGGCAAATTGACCAAGTTTCAAAGATTCTGTCAAAAGCATTCGACCGAAAATTAGAATAATTCAGAGGTCCATTTAGGAACAGATTTTGCACCAGACGTGCTCAGAAAGCACATTGCCACAGCTCCTTCGAGGTCTATTAATGGTAGTAACGGTGAAAAGGCTCTTAAACTTTCGAAAACCGTCCCTTATTTTAATTTCGTATAGGAATAAAAATATATTTTAACGATTTCTGATCCGTATTTTTTCTAATAATATATTTGGGGGGGGGGGGGGTTGTCACCCTTTTTACATTAAAAAGCTTGAATGAGCAACCTACTTAAGTTCAAGGAAAAAAACTTGAAAAGGGTATTTTTAAAAAATTAATGAATGCGGAGTAGAAACCGTAAAATGATGTTCCTTAACCAAAAATATGTTATTTTGCGTACAACATAGTAAACAGTAACATTATTTTTTACAATATTTAAATTATTGTTCTCTTATTTATTGTTCCCTAGTCTTTTTTTTTTGTAAGACTTCATAATTTTATTCTTATTTGCTGAGGAATTTTGTTAAACAGATGAAGTAATACATATTAAAACAGACGTAGTTAAACTAATATATCGATTTAAATACTATTGTAGTACTATTCTCATTAATTAATAAATATACTACTTACTGACTTATCTGAGCCTGTTACCATTCGGAAGAATTTCTATCCAGGATTTAAATCATTCACAATCATAATATGTGACAATTTGAAAAGATACTAGGATATAAATACGAGCATTTTGTTAATATTATTTTGCCCGATATCCGACCTGAAATTTAATAAAAAATTTCTTTCAAACGAAGTCTTAGGCGATGTATTGATTCATATTTCAGAACCTAGATAAATGCTTGTTACTTTTGAAATACGGTTCGCACTTTACTAGTTGCTAACTTTTTCTGAAGTAAAATTACTTTTCTAGTCACGGCGCACCAAAGCATTCGACTAGATTGAAACGTCTTCGCTAAAGGAACTCGGGAATCATATAAAACTTCCTCTAGAATGTTGACGGAAAAACTTCTAGGTGGCCTCACTGACTTCTAGGTAACCTAATATGACTTAGGTCCTTATCTGGAACATGGTGCCCAGTTTGAAATATATTAATATTAGAAACATTTATTTAAAAATGTATATAAATTCATTTAATTATATAGAATTATATAAGAACAATTAGTTAAAATATTACAAATGATGAGCAAAATAGAATATTTTAAAATATGGGACAGATTTTAATTACATACGTTTAAGTATTTAATATTTCAGGTAAATGAGAAATTAAATAGCATACCCTCCAAGGAACTGATTTTATCCTAGTTTTTTTTTTTTTTTGTGTAGCTCAGTGTATAGACTGCATTGCTTTGCCGAAGGTGTCAGCTTTGAATCTAGCTGTAGCTGATTAGTTATTTAATCTGTTACGCTCCTGGGCTCACCCAGCCTCTATAAAGTGGATACCCTAAATTGGTGGAATAACCTGGCCGAGTGTGGTCTCTGCCAAATTACCTCTCTGCACAACCGTTGTCCATGAAACAGTACATTCTCAGCCATGTAATGAACCCAAGACCTTTCATAGGTAGTAGCGGTACAGACTTTTATTGCCTATTATTCTTATGTTTATTATTGTTGGAATTAAAAGGTCGTATGAGGCAACCCCCCCCCCCAAAGAAATAATTATATAGATTTTTTTAATCATGATTATACATTAATGCGCTAGTATAAATCTCTTTTTCAGCTCTTAGGAATGGACGGATGAAAGACGGATGGGATGAAAGAGAGCGATGGATTTTGATGAAAGGGATGTCAAAATTTCACGGATAAGTGACGAATTGTTATTTCTATTCCCCAATTCCTACTTGGGTATAAAGAAGACGGCGAAAGAAGTGATAGGTATCTAAATTTTGATGGATGTTATTCTGTGGATAAAAATGAGTTGGGTCGTTTGTAAAGTAGTTGCCTCAATTGGTCAACCTCAGCATTGCCATTACAAAACATGCAGCTTCAGCAATTGAGAGTTTATTAAATTCTTTGATAATATTTTATCGTTTGTATGATATCCTACCACACCTGTATTTATTGTATAGCTCAATCGCATTACGCAGAAGGAGGATAAATATTTAAAGAGAGAGTCCTCACAAGGAAACGTTTTTATTCTTTTATAATTTCTTTATATATAGAGACAATATTTAAATAATACTGGCTGATGGTGACAAAAGCTGATATAATAAAAAAATTGAAATGTATTTAAGATAATAAATACAGAGTCCATTTAATTGCTTCTTTTTTGTATACTTACCAATAGTGGCAATTCAAATTGCCAATATCTTAAACTTTTTTATAACTTTCTGAAAAACTCTTCACAAATGATTTTCTCTATGTTGTTTATATACATATATATATATATATATATATATATATATATATATCTTGTTTATTATGTTCTTCTTTTTTCAGCCAGGTTCTATTTTCATCGAATTGAATTGTCAGGGCCTGACTTCAGAAATTTCATGCTGGGCTTATTTTACCAAACAATTATATCAAGCGTTTTGAACCAAATTGAATAATTCCTAAATTTCAACTTTGATTTTTTCGCTAGTTTAGTCTCTCTTATTTTTCGTGGTTTTAGTCCAGTTCTGACTGTGACATTTAGGGAACAGAAACCATTGCATGACTAAACTAACGGCAAATGTGAAAATGCCTATTTTTTTAAATTTTGAGTTATCCGCTATTGATCCTGAGAACTTTTATAACCAAAGCACGCAAACGCCCCATGCAATCACAAAAACGATAGGATTCCGATAGCATTGTTTAAATACCTACCTAGAACAGGAATTGCATTTATGGTAAAACACTACACTTCCTACTCCAGGCTATGGTATTGACCTAACATGTAGCTGTTTTTCCTCGCTACTGAATCCCGTGATCTCAGCCGATTATCGGCTTATCAGCTTACTTCTACACCTGAGCAAGGTCTTTGAGAAAATTATAACATAGATATTCCATGACTGCTCAGATGCAGTGTTATCCTAACGGATCTAACTGGATTTCCGTCTGGCCAGTGCCCACATTACAAAGCTACATGGTGAGCAAAGTCAAAATTGTTAACAAAAGTATTTAACTACTTTTTAATTTAAAATTTGTTGAGAAAGAATATGGTGTTGGAAGGTGGTCGCTTGGGCATCAGTTATCGAGTAGCTGACTTGTCTCTACTGAAGCTAACGTTCCACATACGTATGGCCGTTTCCATTTTGATTAAGAAAATTGTTTAACTTTTGTGGACTCGGTTGATCTTCATCGAGCTTGGACTTCAATTTCGCTTAAAAACTCTGGAAGATCTACAGAAAATAGGATATAGAAGATAGGAGAGGAAATAATAGAAATATCCCGAGGCTGCGAAGAGACCATTACAGGAGATTATTCAGTCAGATAAACGAGTTGTGTCCTAGAGCATGTTTTATTCATGTCTCACTGCTTTCCTCACCTTGTCGAATATATTCAAAGCAAATAGAGAAGGCTATGCTATCCCCAAATCCCTCAGCTCCAGGAAACAGGGATATTTACGGCCACTGATCCCTTCGCGTTTTCCTCAATCCTGTGGCATTTTTCGCCAAAGAAAAAAAAAAAGGAAGAAACAAATAAACAATTTATATTAAGTTTCATTCCTGTTTCATGAATATAGTTTTTAATTCCATGTCAATCTTACTTTACTCTGTCTAAATTTAGCGCTGATATATAAAAAGTAATGCTATGGGAAGATGAATGGCATGTGTTACTTGGATGTATAACGCCATGCTCACTCTGTAGTTGCCAACATTTCGAAAAGTTCTGGTGTAATATATCGTCGATAGAAATACAACATTGAATGAAAACACATTGATCTGTAAGGCACAAGAGCACATGTAAATGCATATGTAAAATACGTTTGACGATACACATTGATTTGAAACAGTTTTAACAATCACCTAAAAAATTGTGTATTTTCACTTTCGATACTTAGCAATTGTATAGAAGATGTGATGAAGACTTATGTTTCCGAAAGGTTCTATTGTGGTACATGTGTAAGAACCTTTGCCGGGAAAAAAATATGATGACATCAGTTAGTCATTCTTTACAGTGAATTTTAAACTACATACATATGTCACAGTACATTAAACAAAGTACAATACAATTTTTTTTACAATTATTTATCTTTCTGTTACTTTTTATGTAAAAAAAACAAAAAAAAAACAATATTCAGGGTTCTTTTTATGTATTTATCCAAACCACTTTCATTTATGTCTTTGTCTGATGAAGAATCAGTGTGTATGTAAAGTACACATTATAAAATACATTGCATATACAATGCACTGTGTGTCCTGCTTTGAACTAGAAATGCTGGTCCCCCAGTGCCCTTACTAAAGACTGTCATAAAAATGTTATAGCGGAGATTACGTCGTAAAAATATAAAAAATCCTAGCTTAAAAAGACCTGTTAAATAATCGGTTTATTAATATCGTAAACATGAAAATTAAATATGCAGTAATGTACAACAACAACAAAGCCAAACAACCGATCGCTTATTATATAAAAACTGCTCATGAAGAAGATATTACCATTAGGTGATGCTTATAATGAACTATATCTGTTATTCAAATTCAATATGACCTCATTCCGAACGCAGAACCATGTCTCATGTATAATGAATTTCTAGTACTAATGAAGCCTCATTAAATGACGTTTTCCTCATCAAATTCATTGGAAATGAACCATCGAAGCGTTCTTCATGCTATGTAATATTATGGATGGGCTTTGAAATATTACACTGGGCTGACAAATAAGTAATGATTATTTTCAACGATGTCTTGGTTAATTATGTAACCTTCCGAATACATGATTTCATTGGCACTGAAAATCAGTTGATTACAAACACCTTTTTTGTATCTTTTTTTCATTTTTTTAGCTTCATATCAGATTATATGAAGAAGTAAATTGATTACTTATGAAGTTCTTTACTAAGCCTTTCAACTCAAATTATCCAACTTGTAAATTCATATCACTAATTAATTCAAATTATAATTCTTATTTATAATTAAAATGATTATTTATTTATTCATTTATCATTCTTAACTATTTCTATTAATGTTTTTTTCAATGCGTCTTTTTGTTGAAAAAAAAATAATTTGGGAGGAGACCTTTAGACCTACCATTTTTAAATAGCTCAAAGTACTTGAGCAACATTGAAATGTCGCCCAACTTATAACAATTTTCACGGACATAAAATTCGTTATGACTGTTAAACAAAATGGTCATTACCATAACACTAAAAAAAGAGCTGGATGAGAGATCTTTCAGATATTAAGGACAGGGAATCTACGGAGAACCATCCTTAAATTAATATTACTGACAATTAATAATCCTTCAGTTTGAAAAATTATTCAGTTTACAGAGAGAAAAGTACCATAATTATTCAGAGTAATAAATCTACGTCCGAGGTTATGAATGCTAACTGAAGTGAATCTGGTCATAATTCACATGTATAATATTAATGTGTTTAAACATGACTTATGCACGATTAGTGTGACAGCAGCTTAAAACTTTAGCTTATCTGTCATTATAAACTTTATATTTTTTTTTTATTACATCAGTCCAATTCTTTTTTTTAAATATGTTTGTGTACTTTTCTGATATCCTGATAGTAAAATTATCATTTTATTTTTTTATACATCAGCAGGTATTTTCATCGCAAATCCAATTTCCTTCCAAGAATCTTACAATTTTTATTCTTATAATTTACATTCTTAGGCTTCCATAATATTGGAATTTTTTGATGAAATCCTTTTCAATTACTTTTTTAGTTCTGTTTACTATCACTGCGTGTTTTTTAAGGCTATTATTTATTTCTAATGAATTTCTAACATATAAGTAAATAGTTTACCCATCAAAAGTTCACACTTTTCTTTTGCTATTTAAATTTTTTAGTAATAATTAATCGTACTTATATTTTATCTAATTGATATTACGGGTTTGAATTAGGGTTGCCAGATGTGTTCGAGAAAAAAAACGGACAACATTTTAATTTTTTTATTAGCTCATAAATATTACAGAAAATTACAAAAAACCTTACAATCTACTTTTGGATATGTTTATTATTCGATGACACAACTTTTAACAATATTACCAAATATTTTTAGAATACCAGCTGAATATTAAATTACTCTTTGAATTTTTTTCTCCTTTTAATCAATTTGATCAGTGTAAGAAATATAAAACAAAGACATCTGCCTTTTAATTGTTAAGCTAAACGTTTTCGTTCAAAAGAATTATAAATAAAGGAAATAACTATCTATACTCGATATTTCATATGGTTAACTATGAAAAAATACAACAGTCTCACGGAATTTCTAATATTATCTTAAAAGGGAACTATTTCACCAACTTTAAAATGACACAACTTTGCAAAGCTAGTCTAATATCGGAGAGATGTCGAGGTCGTATGATATAAAAACATTTTATGTCTACAGCAATAAAAAATAAAAAAATCAGTATGCACTAGTTAGGGATTCATAATTCCTCTTGTTTTTATCACTATATTTTATATTTTCCATTTAATAATATTTTCTAATGTGCTTTGCTGTTACAAACACGGTGTTTTTTGTTCTGAATATATTTTTTTTTATCCAGCAATTTTTAATTTTTAATTAAAAAATAGAGAAAACACCTGAAGATGATCAACAATTCCGTAGAGATTTCGAAATATTTCATTTTAGGAGACAATCACCTTTATCTATTAAAAAGAAAGAAAATATATTTTTAAATTAATTTCATGACGGGTTTTTGTGATTTACATATCATTCATATTTCTTTTTATTTATTAAAAATATCCCATCTTATTTTACGTTTTTTGGGAATTTACTCAGCTTCGGAAAAATTTAAAAATAACAAAAAATATACTGGAATACATTAAACACAGTACAATAACAAAAACCTTCTATTAAAAACAGTGAATTATAATTTTCAAGTCATTATAAATAGTTATATATTAATAAGAATTGTTAACCTACAGACACCCCCATATATTTTAGCTTATGTTTTTCTTAAATGTCCGAGAGGCTCTAAGTTATTGTCTTCAGGTTGGGATCATTAACGGAAATTATTCATGAAATAAAAGTGTTCACTAATAATCCATAGAAATGCGCCATAAATGACAATCTACATAGAGCAAAAAACGTATACTTCACAGCTGCATTATTTTTTTTTTGGAGGGGGGAGATGGTGACAAAGCACTATGCTACTTAAATTTATAATGCAGCATATAGTTGATTTATTCGTACAAACATGATACCCTCATAAAGCCTCAAATTTAATAAATCAGCCTGGCATTCTAGCAAGGGAGTCTATTAATTATTTATCTCACATAATTAGGATTAGATAGTGAATTGTGTGATCGCTTCGTCTCAGGAATTTAATTTTAAAATAAATTATTGAAGTACCTGCTGTTTTCGAATTCTTCATTCGCCCATAAATAATGGTGTTGGACCGATATAAATCATACATTACAGGAAAAAAATTGTACTCCGGAGATACAGGTGACAAAAAAATAGGTAATATAAAACATTGGAAAAATCTACACAAATCTATGATATACACATCAATAGTAATAAAGTTAGAATAATGCAACAATTATAAAGAACAAAAACATTTAAGCAAAATTGAATATAGTAAAGTAAAATTCTGATATCAATTGAACAGGATTTTTTGAATTACTAATAAAATAGCAATACTAAAACAAATTATGGACAAATAATAATTGAATTAGAGTTCAATACAACTCAATGAGTCAATATCGGACACCAATATTATTTTGTAATTACGTAATTTTAAGACATGTAAAATTATTATTCTGAAAGCCGACGAAATGAAATAAAAATGTAAGCCATCGTGAAGACTAAAATGAAATTAGAGATACAATAAAAAGTTTATAAGGGTAAAATATTATAAGGCGGCGTCCTACGTGAGCGATCTTGACGTTAACGCAAAGCGAAGTGGCACTGCGCAAGAAAAAAAAGCAGGCGAAACCTAAAGGAGTGACCGTTTTGGGTCTTTGTAATTATAGAGACTGTGCTGTTTCTAAGACAACGGTTATGGACGGAAGTCCGAGATCACGCTCAACATCAGGGATTTCCCTCATTTTGGAGGCTCACTTTATAGAGACTGGGTTATTTCCGCGAAGGTCAGCAGATTCCAATATTTCTATCCGTAACTGTTGACAGATTAAACAATTTAACAGCCACTGGTGGAGTTGAACCCAGAACCTTCAGCAAAGCAATTCAGCACTCTATACACTGTGCTACCCCGATCTCTTGTTATCGTAAAATATTATAAATTTAATAATCATTTAACCGAAGAGCAACGGTTTCAAGTTTGTAAGTGTTTTGTGGACTATTGTGGATAGTTTCGCATGAAATCTTCAGATATAAGTTTTTGAGTATTAATGCAATGACATTAATGATGTGATTTATCATTTTTTATTATAAAACCGATAAATTAAAAAAATAGTGTGTTATTATGTAATTATTAATGAAGAAAATTGATAAGAAAATGCTGTTTCGAATAGCCAACCAAAAAATATATGTTTTTCGGTATGGTTTGATTATTCCCGATCCCTGGAGCTTACCAGAGCCTTTACAAATAAACCCGCCCTTCCTACCTGGGAGAGAGAAATACTGCTTTTCTAATATGGAATAATTTTTCATATATCTAAGTAAATACTACAGCAAAGTAATGTTGATGTAAATATATTATAATATTAATTTGCATAAGTATTTTGCAATGGAAAATCGATAATGATTTGTTTCTGGTAAACAATAGTTATGTAAATTTAATACCTGTTGTTTTAATTTTTATAAATGTTTATTGGGGCGTTTAAATTTAAATGGATGTTTTCAAAGGAAAGGTTATTTAATTAAAACACATACATGAAATCAAAACCTTTTTATTCAAAACATTTACGCTCGTTTTCTATTCGTTTTTCCCAATTTTCAACCACATAACAGAATAATTCAGGGTTTTGTGAAAATAAATTTAATAAAAAAAATTAAATGAGGACTGCCGAAAAAAGTAAAAAACAATATTTTGGAATAACTAAGTTATTTTTTGAATTTCTAAATCAATAAAAATCTGAATTATTTTAACTCTTAACATTAATTTTCACATATATTGATTTAATTAGATATTGACGCTCCCAATAACAATTATATCAATTTTGAAGTAGTTTATTTATTGATCAAAACATATGATCGGCGGCACAAGCTCAGTAAAACATTTCAATAATTTAATTGAAATAGTAATTACTATATATTGTTATTATTTATACCTTTTATTTCTATTTCTATTGATTTTATTTTAAATTTAAACTAGTTGTTAAGTTATTATTAGTATCAATTACACAACGTTAAGCGACCTTCTAGTTAAATATTATATAATTATTTCTTAAATATATGGAATTCTAACCTTTAACCTAAATTAGATTAAAAGTGATTCAATTCATGTTAAGGCCACTAGGTGTCGCCAGTCTAAAGCATGTTGCTAGGGCGAAGCCGCAAGTTTTACCCCTACCAAAAGTCGCTAAATGCGGCTAAAGAGGTTATAACTTAAAAAAAATAATACAGTGTAAATAACACCTCCTGACGATCAGTAAACATTAACAGTCGGTACATTTTGTACACAACATAAGTCCGTTAATTTTAGTTTGAATTTTAGAAATAATAAAATTGGACAGTTCGTATGAAACAAGCGAATAATAATAAATTTTAAAAATCATTATTTTTATTATTAATTACTTTGGAGTTGTTTTTAGATGTTTCAACATTTTATAAACTCTACCTAGTTGTTTAGCTGGTAGGCCTGTAGATTTGTAATGAGGAATTTCCTTTTCAAAGTTTCATCAATTCACATCGTAATTAATATTTAAATTATTAATTAATATTCTGATTATGAAGTGAATTGATCAAACGTAACAAAGGTTCAAACAAAAAAGTTATAAAAAATAATGATCGTTGTTCGGTAATGTTTACCCTGTCAGTGAGATATATAATCTCTTTCAGTGAAATTACTAGAGGCTACCATTAGGATTAACGAGGGACCCACCACCTTTTCTTTTTATTCATTTTTATTCACCCTCAGTGAGAAGGAAGGGTGGGAGGGAAACGAATAAAGGCGATGAAATATAGGGCGCAATCATGATGCTGATGGCTGTCATGTCTCAGTGCACTTGTTAAATAAAACCTACCGCTTTGCATTTAAATTCAAATCTAAAGGATTCAGCAATGATTATAAAGATAATTAAATGTTGACCAAAATAAATTGCTATATCACCTTAAGTTAATTGGCCTTTATGGAAACTACTTATCCAAGCGTGTTGTGGTGATTAGATAATATAATTAATCAGAAAGCTAATAGAAATACATATTATTTGTATAATTTAATGTTTTTATAAATTTAGAAATTTAGAAGCTTGACTTTGGCCGCCTTTACCAGTCTTCTCCACCTCTGTCTATCCTGGGCCGCGTATTTCCAGTCTGCTACATGTAGCTCTTCAGCATCTTTGTTGACCCTGTCTATCCATCTGGACTTTGGCCTCCCATGTGGTCTCTTGCCAACTATTGTGGCATTCATAGTTGTGTGGAGGCGTCCTGACTGATTACTTTGAGCTACATGCCCCTCCCATCTTAACCTTCTTGCTTTCATATCCTGAGATATCGCCTGACCAGTTTCTGCGAGCAATTCCTTATTGGTACTTCTCCTCCAAGAGTGAAGACTCTCATCCCATACCGCTCCGGCTATCGTGCGTTCTGTTTTCCAGGGTGCCGGTGAGAGCCCACGTCTCACAGCCGTATATCAGAATCGGCTTTATTACAGAATTATAAACCCTTAGTTTTAAGTTTCTAGAGATGCTTCGGGGTTTCAATACTCTTTCGTTGAGATTATTGTGGAGCCAAGGTATTTGAAGTTATCTATCTACTTTCGGGAACGATTTGCGATCCACACTGATGTGTTTTCTATCTATGTATATATATATATATATATATATATATATATATATATATATATATATATATATATATATATATATACTATTGTATATACCAACTGCTCGACACAACAGGCCTCCCTGACAAGCCTCCTTCACACTTCCAAGTCCGTTGCCTTCTCTCTCCACCTACTCAGACTAGTCAGACTAGTGATATATTCATAATCGCCTAATAAGTTTTCTGCTCGCTGCATTACTCTTCTGCACTTTGTTAGCAGTATTCAGAAGAGCTATATCTCAATAGTTTTTACACTCCAGCCTAATTCCTTTCTTATATATTGTATATAAAACTGTTTCGCACCATTCTTCTTCCCTGTCCAGCAATCTAACTACTCTGTATTAGTTGATTCAAAGAATCTATCTGCGTTTCACCATTTTTCAGCAGATCTGCGTTAACACCGTTTAACCCCGCTGATTTTCAATTTTTGCAACTCCATAATTTCCTCTATTTCCTCTTTATCTCATGGGATATTTTCATCACATGTTCAGTTCCTGGAAGTACTGTTAAGTTTCCGGGCTCTCTTGAATTTATTTCTTTTACGTACACTGCCCATCTTATCAACATGTCTTCAATCGTACTTAGGACTCTTCCGTTTTTGTATTTGCTTAATTCTGCTTGTAGCCCTTTCTAAATGTTTTGATACCCTTATAAAACTTACGAACTTTTTTTTTCTTGCAATGCTGTCGTAAGTTTTCCATACATTATTTTTCTTTGGCTCTCTTTTTGCTTTGACAATGTACTTACGCTCTTGCTTTAGTTCTTTGCCCTAATGTTCTTCTGCATTTGACATCGACCCGTTCATTACTCTCTTTCCTTTCTTTGATTCCTACAACTTCTTTTGCTTTTCCCCTTACGCTTGCTTTAAATATCGTCCATCTGTTGTCTTGATTCTCTTCTTCTACTTAGGTTTTAGATGCTTTAGCTGATCTTTTCCTATATCTTGTTCTTGTGGCCTTCTCCTTCTACTTTTCCAATATGAACATATTTACCTTTTTATGATTCCCCTTCGTTTTACTGCCAGCTTTTGTTTATATTTCAGTGATACCAGGAAGTGGTCACTGAAACAATTTGCCCTACTGTAACTTCGAACAATATTAATATGTTACATATGCCTGGATTCTATTGTCACGTGGTCGATTTGTATAACTATCTGGAGAGATCCAGATTTCTTTGTGAGCTTCTTCAGGTTGGAACTTGTTGCTCATTATCCTGACATCGGTGATATGATGAAAACAATTTTTTTACTACATCGTCTAATCTGACACTCTGTCTCAAATGTAATGAGGATTCCAATTTCACACGCACAACCAAAAAATGGAATCGTAATCCTTGAAAGCCTAATAAAAGATCCCTACATCATTTCACAACTTGACTATAACGGAAATTCAGAATGCACATCCCGTATCGAAAATTCAATGGTGACTTCGGACTTAGTAATAAAAAAAATTAATAATCGACACCTGTACTGAAGAATTTCGGATGAATATAATTAAATCGAACAATATACATATACGAATAGCAGAACTGTGAACAAAATATTTAATTAAACATATAAACTATTCAATGATTAATAAAACTCATGAATAGCAAAGTAAAATGAAAGTTATTTAATTTCTCGAGGGAATATTAAATGGGATATAATTAAAACTGATATTTATCTATATTCGATATTTGAAAAGGGAATATCATTAATTCGAGTAAACTCACTCATATTTACTAGGCTAAGCCCCACTCTTCGTTATCATTAAATTATTCACATCTCTCTCTTCCATTTATTCTAAACCCTTACAAATCAGTCCCTGTAAATTATTCATTAGCGTTGTTTTCACGAATATGGTGAAATGGTTTTAATGCAATTAACATTATTTACTAAAAAAATAATTACTGAACAATGAATGTATATATTTAAACTACTGAACAATCAATAGTTCTCCATTAATTCTTTTTCGATGCAAAACGTTGTTGTTTTATTTCACGTAGCAATGCAATAACTATTAACTTGATTTATCAATTATAAATTTATCAACACGTTTTCACAGGTCTTAAGCCCCCATCGTTGGAATAATCACCAAAATCAATATCTATGGTACTAAATACGCAAAGCAAAACATAAAATGGGATAATTAATTAAGTAAAAACTTAGAGTTTGAAATAATTAAACAATAATGTTTAGCCGAAATTGTTAATAACTAAGAGTATTTCTTAACAAAGTTAAAGGTCTTCGCATCTCTTCTTCTTTGGAAACTTAAAATTATTTGTATGATTCGCACGGTATCTTATGCTTCCTGACCGACAACATATGACCTAAAACTTTTGTTGTTAATAAGCTTAACAAACTAAAATTCCCGAACAAAAACGTAATTTACTTCCCATTAAGAAGTGGGATTAATCCGCCTAATAATCGAGGATGGAAAACCCATTATTTATAGTCAGTGCAATCAAAATATACCTAATCAAATTAATAAAACATTTGAAATCGGCCATCACGTGTTGAAACAGGTAGGTACTTGTATGAACTATACTTGATTTGGCATGTTTTAGTTGGTAATTTATAATGTTTAATGTACTATTGTATATGAGTATTTTCCTTCGATGAGACATAATTTTTGTCTAAACGTACATAATAATGTATTAAATGTAGATGTATGTTTAACTGTTTTAGTTGGGTTCCCAAAATTCAATCGTAAAATATCTAATGTAAAAAACTTTATTTGTACACCACAAAAAAAAATATTTGAAAAGTTTTAATATAACTATCTAACTTAGTGGTAATTGATATTATAACTATTTAAGAAATCATATTCATTCAGGGGTCAATGAAATGGGAAAAGAATGTTTTAATAAATAATATTAAAACTTTGGAAATGTTGTTCTTAGACAATTTAGGGATTTTTTAAACACATGTGAAATCAGATATTCAATTATTTTATCTAATTTTAAATGTCATTATAGCATGGATATCACCTTTCCTTAGATAATTCATTAAGCACGAATATCTTTTAAATACTAGAAAAAAAAAATACTTGATTGTTCCACATAGTTCGAAAAAAAATAATGGAATAATTCCTTATTTTATTCTCAAAATCATTTGCACTTTATATATTATAATTATAATTTTGTTAGATTTGAATTGAAATTACATTCCAATATATCTCAAATTCCACATTTTATCAATTCTTGTATTTATCCCCATTTCATTCCATATTTGTGTATTTTTCTGGATAATATATTTCCTATTTTGAAATTTTATGCTTTATGTAATCATAGTCTTTATTTATAAATATATAAAGGTGGTATTCGGAGCTAAAATGAGATTAGAGGATTACGACAATGTATAACTTGTGTTGAATTTCTGTGAATACGGTAATTAAGCATAAGGGATATTGATATTGATATAATCGTACAATGCTTTGTTCATAACACACTGAAAAGCGTTGAGTATATTTCGGAGGATACACTACTAAGGATTGATACATTTGATGTTCGAAACTTGAGCTGTTTGCCAATGTTCGTGTCCGTTGGTTCAAAGCTTAACGTGCCCTTTTAGCCTAGTAGTTTATTGTTATCTGAAATACGAGGTTAGTATCCTTTAAGACTAACTAAACTGCAAGGATACTTTAAGAAGTTAATATTAATTCATTATGTCTTAGTTTCTTTAATCTGGTTTATCTAGAATAATTTTTTTTTAAATCTTGGACCGTAAAACTTTTTTCGTTATTAATCCATAAGAGAAGCTTCAATCATGGTAAATAAAATAAATAATTATAGTAAATTATATCTACGAAGAAATAATAAAATAAATAGATTTTAATGGGTTCTGTATTATTACGTACATGTTAGAACCACAATAAATTAGGGGATTAAAAGTAAAATAAAATACCAATTCACCATCTTCTGGAAAAGCCTCAATCATGTTAAATAAAATTTTATTATTATTAGCGTATTCTTCCGATAGTGGAAGACGTTAAGTAAAAAACTAAATCAAGCTTTCTTTGGGTTCTTCTTGTTCTTCCAATAGGCTTTCATTTTCTTTGAGAAGGCTTGTTTACGTTCTTCCGAACACTTCCGTCGGGACTTTTCCTTTGGCTGCTCCGATGTAACTTCCCACTTGTTGAATTTGTGTCTGAAGGTGTTTCTTTCTAAAATGTCCGTTGCATATACGTTTGCGTTTTTCATGTCCTTTCGAAGTTCTTCCAGCCAAGGTGTTGAATTTTTAAGTGAGCTAACATAATTTAATATTCTTTTTGACAGTCGATTTTCTGGTAATCTCATGAGGTGTCCAAAGAATTTCATTCGTCTTGAAACTTTTTCTATTCTTTTGATTGATTGTAGCATGTAACCATCATGGGTATATTTGCTCCTAGGATTTTCTTGATGATCTTCCTCTCTTGCTTTTTGATTTCTTTTAATTCTTGTTTTCAGTTAAGTAATAATGTTTCACTTGCGTAAAGGACTGTTGGTTTTATGACTGTGTTGTAATGTCGAATTTTTGTCTGTCTTGATATGCATTTTTTGTTGCAGATGTCTTGTACTAACCCAAATGCCTTCTTGACTTTACGGAGAAGGTTTTGCTGCGAGATCTTCTCAAGGCCTGTCGGTTCGATGAATTATCCGAGGTATTTAAAGCACGAGGCCCGGTCGATTTTACCGTAGTTTGTACAGCTTCAAGATATCTGTCTTTGAAGAAAAGAATTTAGTTTTCTCAAAAGGGATCTGTAGTCCCACCTGTTAAATAGAATAAAGAAATATACTAAACTATTTTTTAGAAGAAATGATAAAATAAATAAATTTTAATAGATTCTATATTATTATGTCTTGCTAAAAATACAATTAACTAAGCGATTAAAAATAAAATAAAATGCTAAGGTAATAAAATGTTTAGTGTTTGAATAGAGCTTACATTGTTATTTCAACGTTACAATCGCAAACGATGGAGATTGAATGATAGCTGGCAGAACTGTTGCGAAATTAATCTGGCAATTAGAGGTACACTATGGCTAGATCTTTCACTTATGTATGAGTGCTTGTGGCTTTAGTGCTGATAGCCATCATCGGCTTTCACTGCCCTCAACACGAGAGATGATCTCACGTTTATCTCAAATACAGTATTATTATTTTATTTATAGCATAGTATCGTTATGAATAAATTTGCATATTATTTGTGCCATCAGGCGTTCAGCATCAAAAGCGGATACCCCCGGATCACAAAAATTGGCTTTATCACGTTTTCGCTATTCAAACAATCCTGTTTTATGCTCCCGAAAATTCTGGTTCAGAACTGGAGCATGAGAAACAAAGATGCAAAATGCGTATAAGAATTAACAGTAGTGGCCAGCATAAAAATCTTCTATTCGTACCTTGTCAGAATTTCGTGGTATTTTTTAAAATAAGTAAAAAATAATTATAAGTATGACAGTTCCTTACCTAAGCAGTATCAGGTACTCACTAAACCACCTGGATAGCCCACTGTAGGATCGTCCGATTAGCCAGAATAGCATAAAGTGATGTATAATAAATATTTATCAATATTATAACTACTACTCTATTTTTCTATCAAAGACTAGGAGATCATGGCCAATCACCTTGGTTATTCTCCATGTCTTCGATCCTTACAACAAAACTTAAAGTTTAAATGTAAACTAAAATGCTGGATAAGCGGTCAAAGTTCTTAACAAATAAAATAAATGAAGACAGAGGGTGTATTTGGTGGAGCTGAGTGAATTATGTACCTCTAGGAACATATAATTATGTAGGTATAGATCATTTTATTTAAAATTTACATTATTTTCTACTGCAGTCATACAGTTTATTAATATAGTATTTGCCAAAGACATATTAGCCAGGTTTAAATTAATGTTAAAAATAAACCAGAAAGAATAAAAATACAATGTTATTAAAATTGATTATATTAGATTTGTCTATTAAATATCATGACCGTTTTAGTTCAAAAGGTGAGAAATTTCTGAAGGTGAGAGCTCTAGTACACCGTGTTTGAAGTTTTCTTAGCTTTGATATTTTCCAATTACCGAGGATGGTAACGATCTGTGAGCCAATAATTAATATTAATTAGTAATAATTATTAATAACTAAATAATTATTATTTCGTTTGTGGAATAGTCGGTCTTTGCTATCGAAAGCTATGCGTTGATTTGAAATAAGTCTGTCTTGGTAGTGCAGCATTCGCCCGGAAACAGTTGAATAACCTTTCAAACTTTTTCAATTGCTTTTCCTTCTCTCCTTTAGAGATGTTTCTGGAGAAATAACGGTCAGGATAAAGAGCTAAATTAAACTAAATTAAGTGATGTAAGGAGGCGGAAGTTGTATAATGAAGATATGAACATATAATGGTGTTGTTTTTTTGTTTTGTTTTTTGTTCTACAACTAATTCATGAATTTGGGAATACACAAGAATAAGTGGAAGTATAAATAAGATAAAAGTTTTATGGGAATAAAATGGTAGGGGTGGAGGTCAGAGAAGTGATTTCTTAAATAGGGTTGAACTATTTATTTGATAATTATTTAGGCCCATATTGAATGTCTAATTCAAGGCTAGATATTCAAAATAAAAACAAATCACTTGATATACAACAATTGTAAAGATTAAAAATAAAAAAAATTCACTTCTGAGTTGAACCTTCAGTAGCAGTGTTAATGAGTTGAATCTGTTTTATTTAGGAAATACATATTTGGCATTCCATTCCCAACATGTTTTTGTTTTTAAGAAAGTCATATTTTGAGTTGTATCATATTTGAATTCAAAGTTTTACTGGACTAATAACATAAGTTAAAATCCAAAAAAAGGAAAGGTGTGGTTCAGTGGTAGAGTGCTGATTTGCCATGTCGAAGTTCCTGGGTTCCAATCCCGTTCGCTGGTAGGCTCTTATTAATCTGTAAGCAGCCAGAGATGGATCTTTGGGATCCAGGACCCTCCTGGGGCTCACCCAGACCTAATATAGGTGGTATAAAAACTAATATGAAAAATCTGGCGGTTGACCGTCTTCTAGGACAAATCATCTTCCTGCAAACCCGTTGTACAAGAAACACCACGGTCTCTACCATCTACTAAATCTCAGACCCTTCATGGGTTGTAGTTGTACAGTTTTTTAAAATCAAAAAAGTTTCAAAATTTTGAAAAAATTTCTAACGGTTAATTAAAGAATTTTAATAACAACAATAGGAATGTTTTGCTTTACTAATATTCAAGTTTTTTTTAAAACTCATATGGAACTTTCAATTAGCTCTATTGGACTATTAGGTTGTTTTGAGAGATGACATTGGTTCCTGTTTCTTTCAAATATAGGATTCCGTTCTGCTCCTAAACTCTAAGAGTGCGTTAATAAGCCTCAAGCGAAGATAAGTATCGGGATGAGTGCTAGCGACGCAGGATCGATTCCACTATGTAGCGTAGATACCCAACCGCAATCACAAGTGTTGAAAGTCGGAGGCGATGGGAAACAGGGCTATCTCGCCTGTCAAAAGGGAAACAAGTTGGGCCCTTATTGGCGGCGATAATGGCGGCTGATAAGGAGGAGGTTCCGCGAGCGATCTTATCACGTCACGTACAGGAGCACTTTTCAATTTCTTTCCACCTCCTGTCTTCCCCATTCAGCTCTCTTCCTTATCTCACTTCAGTTCGTGCGCCAATGCTCTCCCAGATTCTGAAATATTTATTAATGTTATCTCGGCCCTTCGTCTAACTTTATTAAATTATTACAGCAAGAACTTTGTTATCTGGTCTGGGGCGTACTTATGAATGTTTGGAAAGTTTGTTGTAACCACCGGCTTATAGAAAAATAAAATCAAGATGAAAATATGCGATGGATTAAGTAACTCCTTGGGTTTTATAAAATATTTATCGTCATAGTATTCTTATTCTTTTATATTACACTTATACCGTGTAAAACAGAATTAAATCATCTGATAAATTGTCACGGCCAATATTTGGAAACTGTTGATGAAATATTTCTTCTGTTTTCGAACAAGTCGTCAAAATCTTTGCCAACGTTTCGCTAGACATGCTGCTAGCTACCTCTGATTTTAATCTGAGTATCATAAGAAACCTAAGATGAATGAATTCAGAATTTTAAATGTGTTATACGTAATAATCTTATTTTTTATTAACTAATTTACTTTTATAAAATATTATTTATCGGACGATTAAAACCGCTTAAACAGTTTTTTTTTTCTATTTTGAGCTTTTCTAATTCTAGCAGGCAGTTCAATTTACACTTATAACGTCTAATATTCATCCGCTTACCGAAAAACACTCTGTCTTATGTTATGTGTTTGACGTGGTCATTTAAAAAATAAACACTTCGATCTGTATCAGTAGTAGGAGAAAAAGAATTACTTCTTTAATGAATATAATTATTATAGCAATATTATGTGTAAAAATGGCCATAGTCAAAGATCTGGCAAGT
The DNA here is from genome assembly GCA_964056705.1 of Troilus luridus. Lineage (NCBI taxonomy): Eukaryota > Metazoa > Arthropoda > Insecta > Hemiptera > Pentatomidae > Troilus > Troilus luridus. Next base: position 85,767,142 of record OZ057412.1, read on the forward strand.
CGGTCTATGCAGGTGAAAATGTAACAGCTTGGTGTGCCTAAAGTTTATCTTTCTTAATGAGGAGCAGCATTACGAGTAGGTATATAATTTTTATCTTTGGGATGAAAACAGTTGTTCAACGAAATTAATTTCACTTATAATCTAAACTTTTCATTACACTACTTCCGATCAATTTTATCCACTCAGGCCAAAATATGGAATTTTATGTTTGGGAAGGTACTCCCTCAACCTTGGTTGAGTTATTGCTCGCGGTTCCCGATAATAACTCCCAATGAATTGGTGAGCTTTGAAATCATCTACTGCGTTTCCTAAAACGTTTTAGCATATGACTGACCGTTCGAGACTTCTAACATTAAATTATCGTTATAGTAATTTTTACATTCTCTTCAAGTAATTTCGCAATCATCATTTGTATACATAAATTGATGGATAAAATGCAAAATGTCCAGTTAAAATATAAAAAGGAGTGTTCAGTTCTATCAGAAACTTTATTTTTAAACCGATTGAGAGAAAAAAGACAGCTTGGGTCAAAGGGGTTGGGCGTTACCGCGTGCTTTTTTTTATTGCATCTAACCGAGGGCTAAAAACGGGATGTCACAGATGTGTTTTACTCCTTCATCGGCTCGTTCTTTTCTCTGTTCTTTTATTATTTATTTCTTTTTTGCTAGTTCAGCACTTATCTAGAATTATTGTACACATTATTTATTTATAGGTGATATTTTTTATTCCGAAATATTACATTATATGGTTTTTTATGTTTTTTGTAGTTATGAATATGGTTTTTGTCGTCCACATCACGCCACTATGTATTCTATAATTCAATATATACCTTAAATTTTCTAGTTCAGCCATTACGTCACAATATACATACCTTCAAATTTCTAGCTTGGTCATTAAAAGATTAATAGGAGGTGACAGCTTTTAAAAAGCTTTTATTAACTTTGCTTGTAAGTAACGGAGTGTTAAAGCTCGATTTTTGGCCAATTAAAAATATTGAATTAAATTAAAACTTTGAAAACTTCTTAAGGAACAATGATAAAGATACAGTTAACTAATAAGTTTGTCTCATTATCCTCAAGAGGATCTTCGAGATAGCGATTTTTCATTTCCGAAGCCACGGTAATGTCTTGTGCCAACTATCAAGCCTGTACTAAGGCGTACATGGCTTAATCTTTGCGACTAGCATTGAATACTGGCAGGATTCTTTGAGGAGTTACATATATTTTGTAACAAAGTAATTATAGTTTTTAAAAAAAACAACACGCTAGTAGAAAATGTATATTAGTTTAAAAATAAATAAATATCACGCGTTTATAGCCAGCCTAACTAAAAAGTAGAAAATAAATAGTAGATTAAAATACTATAAAAACATGATTTTATAGGAAACAAAAGTAAAAATAATATTGAATATTTTTTAAACAAGTTTAAAGCCAAAAAAAATCATTTTATAGTAAAAACGCGTGAGGTACTTGCCGTTAATAATAGTAAATACGTTATTGACTGATATCGGCAAAAGTAGAGCCATTATGAAATCATCTTTAGGATTTCAGTCCTTTTTACGATAAAATGATATTTGTTTTGTTCATCACGCTATTCTTGTTTTTAACTTCTTGAATATTATTTTACAATTTTTAGTTTTGTTTCCTTTTAAAGTTTGTTTTTTAGTTTTTTTAAATATTATTTATTTTTAACCATAGATGAACTTTGGGCGAAACGTCGAATAATGAAGATATACTGACAATATTATTGATTTAGGATTCGAAGTATTAAGGCAAGGGACAAGACAAGATATGGTTATATGAGATTTCACTATATTTAACGATATCTATATAGGTAATATACCAAACATAACTCAAAAGGTTCTACATAATACAGCATACGGTTGACCTGGATATACAAATAAATTTTCCAACATATATGAAGTTTTAAACAATATAAATAATTTATTTTATTTTATTTTTTTATTAATTGTTATAATTTTAAATATTTTTATTTTTGAAGAGAAAAGATCCGGCCGGGATTCGAACCCGGTTCTCCCACATTTACGTTGTGTTGTTCTACAAAAAAATTATAACAATTATTAATAATAAATAATAACACCAATAATTACACCAAATAAAATTAATATACAAATAAAATAAAATAAATTATAATAATATCTTATGACGTAAGTCAACAAGATCCTAATTCAAGTAATGTTCAACGAACATTCTTCCCCTTGTATACATCGAAAATTGCGAGAACACGGGGATATGGGATCAGTGAAGAGAATGGATATGTCTGACCGAAGTACGAACCCCGGCCCTGGGCATACCTTTTCTCATAAAAAATATAAATATTAAAAAATATAAATAATTCTTTCCGTTTTTTAATGAAATTTTTGTTTTATATTTTCATGTTATAAGAACACCTTTGAAACTGGATGTACAGAAAAAGAGAAAAGTGTCTCAAGAGGGATACAAATATTTGTAAATTTAAATTTGCCTTTAAACTTTAGCGAGATTGTCTTCTATCTACGTTATTACCGAGAAATTTATTGGCTCTGAACCGATGGTCAAAAGGCCTGATTATGCGGATAATATGCTTCATTGCTGTTTGATGGTCGGGTGTGATCTACATGATGGATTAAATGGTCAAGCAGTACACTAGTGTTCTTGTGGACAGTCATCAGAGCTGATATTAAAGCAGAATTATAATATTCAGATTGCTAGGCGGATGATAAAATATATTCGGTAATATTACTGTACTTTGCAATATCTCTCATTCAATTTTAGTCCTGATGATGGCTCGTAAATTAGGACCGAAAGGCCTGCTGTTGGAATCGGAATATTACACATTCTACAACCGGACTATTTCCACCATGGACGATTGATTTTAGACAATCTCACTTTGCTATCTTTAATTTAATTTAATACAAAATGTTTTTACATGTTTTAGTGGAAAGATGTGTGTTATAAAGCTAGATTATCAAAAGTGGACACATGGTTCATTCATTATGTTGTTAGGAATATTTTTTAATTAAAGATATGGAATTTCTTTTATGATTAGTTCAGGTAATTGAAATTTCATAAAATATAGGAAAATTCCAAACACTTGCCACGTTTGTATGAAAAAAAAATCTGTATTAAGTTGTAAGATTATTTTGCTTCAATCTTGACTTCATTGGTGATTGGTCCTAGATTACAATCAACCCCAGTTTTTTTCACTCTTTATTTTGGGTGCCACTTTATAGGGTCCGGATTAGCACCAGTAGGGCCCCAGATCTCAAAGGCTCCATTCCCAGCTGTTAAAAGATAAAATAAAACATGTTACAATCGAATTTGAAGCCGAATCCTTCGGCACGGCATCTCAGCGCTCTACCACCGAGCCACTCCCCTCCTCCTTATCGGAATAAGCGTTCTTCGAACATTTATATATAATGCTGTTTATGAATTAATGCAGTGATTATATCCTTTACTTAGATAGATATATCATTTTGATGACCTTATAGCCCGTAACATTATGCTGGGAGGACCGCTACACCTGGATGAGGTGAAGTTGGTAGGGAGCCAAGGCGTGGTCCACCTGAGGATCGGGCACAGGTGGTTAATGGCCCTACAACACGATTCCTCTTCTCTACGTGATCTCGCCCTAATTACTACCTTCTTCCTCTTCCATCAATGTTAGTAGCCTACTATATTTTTTGATTTTATATCAGCAGTTTTAAATGTATTTTAATTTTTCTTCTGATATATGATTGAAAATATGTTTCTCATAATTTTATATGCACAATCCTCTGAAACCGAAATAACTTTTTAATAAAAAATATATTAGCCATAGTCTAAATATCTTAACAACTTTTTTTTTTTTGAGAGGATAGAAAAGGAAAATAATTTATCATATGGCTAAGGATCAGTTCAATTTTCTTATAATTTTGTTTTTTTCCATTTTTTCCTCCATGAAGCCATCTGGACAATCCTGCCTTACATAAATACTTCACTATTAAAATAATAAGTGAAGCTGTGGAAAATTAATATTGATGGATTATGTATTACAACTTCTGCTTTTATTCATTAAAAGGAATATAATCTTAGGTTCGATCAATCGTTTAATGCATAGGAAGTACTAAATATAATAGAGTCATACTTTTCACTCTTGAGTGGCTGAGTAGTATAGCGCTGAGCTGCCATGCCGAAAATCGTGGTTTTAACCCCTCCCCTCCTCCCCTTGCTGGCTGACTTTTATTTATCTGTTAGCAGCCGGAGATGGATTCTATGGGATCTAGGACTCTCCTGGGGCTCACTTAGACTCTATAAAGAAGGGGAAAAATCATTCAGTTGAATGTGATCTAGGACAAAAAACCTTCTCGTACAACCGTTGTCCAAGAAACAGAACAAAATCTACCATGTACTGAACCCCAGACCTTTCACTGATTATAGTGGTGCAGTTTATTCTTAATGGAACGGTTGTATCATGCCATGAATTTCGTAAACATTTTGTTTTTATTATTGTTAAGGGGTTCATTGGTGTTCATTGTTCATGGAATGAGATTTGAAAATCCTTCAACTAACTGTCTTAGTCAAACGAAAGTTTCTTTTAGTTCCATTTTCGATTTCCTTGTCTTCCTCATCCTCTGGTCTCAGACCATGACCGAGCATGCTTTTCTGAACTTCTTCTATCCACTTTTCCACTGCGTGGTCTTTCTCGCCGTTTTCTCCTTTCAACATTCCAATTGAAAATTAAATTTGGCAATCTTTCCTCCTTCATTCTTTTGAAATGGACCATAACATTCCAATTTCTTTTTATCTATATTATTGGGTTTCCATTCGCTCGTTGATTTCTTCATTGGTCCTTTTTTTTCTAATCTAGGCACCCTGGCAGCTTTCCTCCAATGTACAATCCCAGTAGCAATTAATTTAAATTGAAATCAAAAAAGTAATAAAAAATTTTCCAATCAGTAAATCAGTAATTACTACCTGTTTATTATGGTCATTGTTACAAATTCAATTCCAGTTTTTTTTGAGACTTGTATACAAAGATAATTTTATATACCATATTTTGCTATACATAAATCATACTTTCATATTTGAAAATTTTCAAGAATATTCCAATTATTTGAAATTTTTAGATCGGTGAAACTAATTCGAAATAAAAATGATTAAGAAGAAGGATTACCTTAGTTCAAACCAATTCCAATTAATTTCACTAATGTCAACTAAATTAATTTAAATTTATAAATATAAATATAAATATAAATTTAATTTAAAAATATAAAATAAATTTAAAGTAAGTACTTTTATGTATGCGAGGAGGTAGTTGACTGGAAGATCTGAATAAGGAAGGGAATAGTTGGGGGTGCAGTCATATTAAACACTAAATGAGTGGGTACTTATTTTATTTTGTTCCGACGTTCCGACGTTTCGACCCACTTTGTGGGTCATCTTGAGGGCTAAGAAAGAAAAACAGACAAAATAACAAAACTATAAAAATAAATTGCAGTACCAAGTAAATGGTAATATAAAAAAATATAAAAAATATATGTAGAGTAATAGAAATTTAGAACAAAAAAGTGAGGGATATATATGAATAAAAATATTACAGAGTAAATGTACAGAAAGGTCGTGATGTAGAAATTTACAAAGATAAAAGAAGGAAGTAAACATAAAGTTTACAAAAAGAAAAAATATAAACATCAGAGGTGAGATGTAAAATAATGGAAAAGCTAGTAAAATATATATAAAATATAAAATGTAAGTTAATAAACCTCTAGGGAGTTTATATAAGTAAAATGAAAGAAAATTATAACAAAAATGATGTCAAAGAGTAAATAAAGGAAAAAGAAAAGTAGAAAGTAAAGATATAAATCTAGAGTATAACACGTAGAAAAGTAAAATGAACATGGAAAGTAGAGTACTTTTATAATAACCTATGTATTATATCTATTAAAATGAGGGACGATTAATTGTTTAAAATAAACAAAATTAAATTTACTATTGTAGAAGCTATTTTGAAAATTCCTTATTATATAAATAAAGATAAGATCTAATCGATATTAATTAACTTTTATTAACAACCTTGTATCTTTGGATTTTATACCATTATTTTTTATTTATATTTTTCTTATTACAAACCGTAGAATCAATGGCGGACCTTCCCTCCCACTTTCCTAACAGGGTCACCATTATCTTTTTAATTAATCAAGGCCAATACAAATCTCATTAAATGAAATCCGATGTGTAAGAGCCACATTTATCTTTGTAGACTACAGATCCGTAAATGTTTGCGATCAATCTGTATTTACACATTACTGCAACCTTATTCATATAAATAGTTATTTATTTTATCTATTTTAACGTTATTTCCTATGTTATTCCGAAAATTCAAAATCATCTCTGAAATACAAGAATGTAAGCTATTTAATTATTTTTTTAATTGTTCTCAGTATTGCTATTTTCCGATTTGTTGTATCAATTACTATTTCCACATTTCCATTTCATGTAAAATCGGTTTTACAAATTTATTAGCGAAGCAAAATGACCTAGCGAAAACAAAGTTTTATTATCAATAATGAATAGTTGGATTATTTATTAAAATATTAATTTATAGTTAATTGATGTTTATGTCATATGCTTCTAAATTATGTACTAGGTGTCTGATATTCTCTGAAATTGAGTAGTTAAGGTTCCTAGTTGAACTACGCATTGCAAGTCTCCCTAATCGATCATTATTTTATTCGTTGATAAGCAAACTTATCGTTCTATATACACTTTTTTAAATAGAAAAATAGTGTATACATTTCAGAAATTATGATTTTTATGAAGTTTATCTCACACATATACCGAAAACAATTTTCGGTATAGGCGTGAGATAAGTGTGATATTTGAGGAAAATAACCAAATTACCTCAAGAAACGAGTTAGATCAAAATATTTAGAACCTTTCGAAAAAAAATCGCAGACAATTTATAAATTTATAAAATAAAATCACACTTCTGCGAAGTCAATTTGGCAAAACAACTACAGTATTATCCCTGTTTTGGAGAATAATTATCACACCCTTGACCTTAAAATGTGAAATACAGTTGACAATTCAGATTTGAAAATTTGCACGGGATGTTTATACACAAGGAAGTGAAAATGTGTAGATAGCGTTATAATATCAGCTACATATTTCAAATCTATCAGTTGCAAGTTTTTTTATTATGTTTGTTCCAAAGGATATACAAATTAAAAGTAAAATGTAAGGTATCTGTTCCTCAGGTTTTCGCTTCGAGTTGAGCTACAAGTTATAACTGCTTACTCGTTTAATTTTTAGTATGAACATAATATAAAAGTTATCATGACCTTTAGTATGGAAAAAATATAATTGTTAGATTTCAGTAATCATTTCATCAAGAAATAAAAGTTTCAACTAACATTTCGAAGTATACATGATATTTGTTAATTGACACGTTCATTTCTTGAAGCGAAAACTCTTACTTCTATGAAATCTCCATGTTTCTTTAGTAAAAGGCTAAGTCAAACCGAATCAGTGTACCGGAGAGAGGAATGCTGCTCACAACCTTCCATCAGCCTGGCTTCACTTCTTGTCTCGTCTCCACCCTCTAAGCTTACATCCTCTTGCGTGTTGGTTTTCAAACATCCCCTAACCATATATCCACTATTTTCTATACACTAGTTCTAGAATTAACCTATATATAGATATTTTTCACATAATTTACAAAAATCGTACGTACCAATATTATAATTTCTTTCATGTTTCAGCAAAAATACTTTAAGTAAACAGTAAAGACTTTTTTTCTTTTTTTTTTCCTTTCAAAGTAACCCTTTGAAAGGACCGTTTATTTATCGGCACATTCGATACTTGAGTATACTATGTGCCTTTTAAATTTGTTTTTACAATAATGATTAACAATTTGATAATTTTAACATATGTACAAAAGACATTATTACTTATATGCTGTTACAAATTAACAAAATTAAAATTACAAGTGTATGATTGCATTAGCCATTAATTAAAATTAAAATTAAATTAAACCTATAATTAAAATTAAAATTATAATAATTATATAATGATTATCTATGTTTTAAATTGAATGTTAGATTATTCTTAAATAGATGTCAACTTTTGGAAATTAATACTGTAAATAAATTTAGTGAATTCGGGTCGAAATGTATTATATAGATCATGTTCAGATACTGGCCAAGCTTTCCCTCTTAATATTGTGGAGATAATTAATTTCGACCTTTGTACTTCATACATTTGGCAGGCCTATATTATGTGTTTAAATATCTGTTCTTCTTTGTCTATTGAGCAAGTATTGTCGTTGTTTATGTGAAATCTGTGTAAGTATGATTTGGTATGTCTATGTTCAGTTAAAACATGAGTTGGTTCGTAGTTAGTGGATTTTATTAATTTGTATTTATTGTTTGTCAGTTTTGGAATAAATCTATGGAAACTAGGATATTTATTTGAAACAGTCCACCGTTGATTCCGCCTCAGAATCGGTTATTCCCTAATTTTGAACTTTATGAACGAAATTGGTGTTTTGTGAAAAGAAGGAGACAAATCACTTTGTGCTGCCTCTTTTGCTAATTTATCCGCTATCTCATTTCTCTCAATACCAGAGTGACCCTTTAACTAGGTCTAAGTGTGCAAGTTCATTCTGATATTTTCTGTAAGCTCGTCATGTTTGTCTGTGTTGAGAACTAATTGTATCAATATCATGTTATCTGCGTGGATAATTATGTCTGTATGTATAGATTCAGTAGCTCTGTAAAAATACAAGTCGAAATTATTATTTAGTTTTTTTCAAGGGGATTATTTCTACACGTAATCAGTGTACTAGTGTAATATAAACAAGCATGAAACAAAAAAAAAATTATAAATCAATTTACAAATAGTTTTTATCTCCAGCTGGTACATAAAAATGCGTTTTAGCTCAATTAATTAAGACTTAAGTACGTCATTTCACATTATCCGTTACGAACTAGGCTAAAAAGTATAAAACCATCTTACGGAACTAGCAACAAACATGACAACTTAATTTGCTAAAATATTGCAGTCAGTCAATGCCATTGTCAGTGTGCAGTGTGCAGTCAGTGTGCCATTAAGTTCAGTTGTTTTGGTTATGACTAGTATAGGTTATAGAGAGACTAGAATACCTACAGTATTTAAGTTTGTAAACATTCCATCTCGAGATAAAATCTTGTATGCGCCTCGTAGACTAAACTTATATCTATTCCTAGCAAAATATTTCCTCACACTGCTTCACCTCATGCTGATAGAATATTGATATTATTTAGCCCCTAGGTGCATAAATAAATGTATTTTTCAAACATTAAAAAAATATCTATTTTATATATTAGTAGTTCTATTCACTATTGCTAGTATAAATTAGTTTTATCTCCGTTTCTATTACTTTATTTAAATAAATCGCAATTTAAAAACAGATCAATTCGTAGGATTGTAAAATATTCGCAAACAATTATAAAATTATGATCACAAAAAAAAAGTCAGTACAGAAGTATCAATAAGGTTCAAGATGGCCGGTAAGTGTTGCCGTAATGTGAGACGATTAGTTTCGAAATCGGGTATGTCCATTATTTTCCAAAAATGTTTTTTTTTTTATGAATATTTAATGCCAAAAATGTTTTTTTTAAAAAGTATCTAGATCTTTCAAAAATCAATATCAAAAGATTCCATTTTCTATCAAAACTGTTTACATCCAGTACATTAAATGAAAATTTTTGATGCATCAAAGATATGTTTATATATTGCTGAATTATATCGATTAAAGTGATTTATTTTAAAAAATGTCTATATTATTTTATTTACTATTATGTTTATTTTTATAAACTAACCAGATATCCATCTGATCAAAATCAGGCCAATCTAACATTTTTTAAATATTAAATGAGATTTAAATGATGGGAGGATCATAAAAAATTGTCAGCTATTGTTGCCTGAAATGAACTTTTACATATAAAAAAATTTAAAAAACATTTGTTAAAATGGTAAATTTTTAAAATTGAATCTTTGTTGATCAGTCATGAAATTTTTTTTAAAATGGATGTAACCGGTTTTGAAAACAAACGCCTCATGTATTCATAATATCTACGATATACATTTAGGTATGCAATGACCTACTAGATTTAAATAAGTGTATAATTGCAATTATCTAGCAAAACAGTTTTAGAGAAATCAAAAACATAGAAACAACTGAAAATGCACCACCTATTATAGAAGGTGTAAAAATTAACGAAAATTTTAGTAACTTTTGTATTGTTAGTAGACGACATGAAGTATTATCTCTTATGAAGTATTATCGACAAGATTCAAGATGATCGGTGACTGCTAGTTACAGATTTACTATTAATCTTGTACTTCATAAGATAAAGCATTTGAGACTGTTCATTGTTGTGACAGGCTGAGACTGAATTTGCGTCTGTCGGGTACTAAATCAACTGAAACAATACGACACGTGATGGACGTACTTCGGAGGGTATACCATCATTTGGTCAAATAGCCTGGTATATTTTAATTATATATGCAGTTGAATATATTTTTCTTTAGGAAGTTACAACCAATTTTTAATACTAAGTAATAGATAGATTGATAGAAACAAGTTCGGTTTTATTGTGAATGGAATAAAAAAAATAAATACGAAAAAATGTATGGTAAAATTACAAATTGATCCTGGAAACTGGTAAAAAAATATATTCTTTATTGTAAGTCTAACAACTTTTTATTTATTTAAATAATGATTTTTTCAAATCAAAAGTAAAAACTTCCTCAATGTCTGAGCTTCACCGTCCCAAGCTATTGTCATCGTAAGCAAGATAAGTTGAAGCCTATAATGGAATGAAAATAAAACCCGCCATAAGTCATCCGCTCTTTGCGGCTTTCTCTGAGAATACTGAGTCTTTATTTATTTTATTTTATTTTTTTATCGTATATTGTCTATCATGATCGTTTGAAATCCATACTACCATCCACCATATCGTATACAAATATATGACGATTAAAAGTTTTATGTGGCCACAGCTCGGCACATCATGAAGTATTTTAGAAGTAAAAAAACAAAACAAATAGAATAAAAAAAAAAATTATCCTATTTGGTGAAAAAAGTTTGATAAAAGTTTTGTTTGATCCTGGAAACTAGTAAAAAAAATATATTTATTGTATGTCTAACGACTTTTGATTTATTTATATATTTCTTCTTAACAATTCTTTTTTTTAAGCTTAACGCAATACTCTAATAAATAATAGCCTTCCTTGTTAAAATCGATTTGGAAAAATACTGGGAAGATACGGATCTGTCTGTCTCTATAAATCTTTCTGCCATTTCAATTAAGTTTACAAGCAGCTATCTATAGCTTATAGAACAAGTAAATTGCTTGTTTTGACCAAATAGAATCTGGAACCCGATATAAATTAAATGTTGGTGATAGCTACAATGTTGCTTTAGGTCGTCTAGTTGTATTTCCAAGGATTTAGAGGCAATGTTTAATGCCAAGACTACTATTTTAATCAACTTTTTTGGTGTTGTAATTTTTTTAATTATGGTATTTAATGTTTTTTTAATTATTTATTTATTGATATTTGCCACTGTACTACAATAATACAACAAGTAAACAGGCTAAGTGATACATAATGACATGAGATAATGACAAGTAGAGAAACTACCCACTCACTGCTAGTACTCAAATCACAAGTTCAAATAAGAAGGTCACGTGGCCATCTTCTTTCCAGACGCCTCGGATGATTATCGGGAATTGAAGAGGAAGCTAGGTTTGAAACTAGAGGGTTTGATAAGGAATGAAGTTCGTTATGAAAGGATAGATCCCGGGTTCGGGCCAAATCAGCAACAAATAGGACATTAAGGTAATTACGGATGGCTTTATTCTCAACAAAATAAGAAGCATTGAGGGTTTTACGAAGGATTTTAGATTGTAGAGATTGGATACAAGAGGAATTCGATGGCTTAGTGGAGCCCCAAAGCTCTACTCCGTAAGTCCAAATAGGTCGTATGATGGTCATGTAGATGAGTCTTTTGTAGTTAATTGGGAGGTTAGTGCGTTTGTCTAGTAAGTGTTGAAGTAGCCTGAAACGTCGAGCGGTTTCTTGTCTTTTCAGTCCTGTATGAGGATTCCAGGTTAATCGTATGCAACCCTAAGTATCGGATCTGTTCTACAGGCACCAGTGGGATATTATTAAAGGATACTGAAGGGCAGGAAGTCATTGGTTTACGACGTAAGGTAAAAGTGGTTTGATACGATTTTTGAGAATTTATTTTAATTATCCAGTTTTGGCACCATTCATCATGATCAGTTATATGGGATTGGAAGCTTTGGGATGCAATAACTGGATTGGTGTTGACTGATAATACACATGTATCACCAGCATACGTGGTAAGGATAGTATCATGATGAGTTGGGAAGTCAGCTGTATAAACTGTATAAAGGATTGGGCCAAGGATACTACTTTAAAGAACACCAGCAGATTGGGGAAAGAGGGATGAATAGACATTATTATGGTTTACTTGGAAAGTTCTATTTGTGAGAAAGTATTGGAGGATGAGAAAGTATATAGGGGGTAGGAATTTACGGAGTTTGTAGAGCAATTCCGGATTCCAGACTTGATCAAAAGCCTGTTCCGCGTCAAGAAAGACGCCCGAACAATATGATCCACGTTCTAATGCAGATGAGACTACATCCACCACACGATGGCATTGGTGATTAGTAGTGGAGTGGGATGCTCGGAATCCAAACTGGTGAGATTAGTTAAATGTGAATAGTAAATTAAATCTTTTATGTCATGATAGTAATTTACATCATGGTTTCGAAGGAAAACTATGGCATTTCACTAAATCGTGTCTCGACAACCAACCCAGTTAATAAAATATTAATCAAAGATGTTTTTTTTTTTTTTTTTTAATTTATTTTTGATATTTACAACTGTATAATAAAAAAAAATACATCCAGTAAATAGGCTATGTGATACAAAATGACATGAGTAATGGCAAGTTGAGAAACTACCCACTGGTAGTACTGAAATCACTAGTTCAACTAAGAAGGTCACGTGGCCATCTTCTTTTCAGACGCCTCGGGGGATTATCGGGAATCGAAGAGGAAGCTAGGTTTGAAACTAGAGGGTTTGAGTGGGAATGAAGTTTGTTATGAAAGGAAAGATACCGGGTCTGGGCCAAATCAGCAACAAATGGGACATTAAGGTCGTTATGGATGACGGTATTTTTAACAAAATAAGGAGCGTTGAGGATTTTACGAAGGATTTTGGACTGTAGGGATTGGATACGACAGGAATTCGATGGCTTAGTGGAGCCCCAAAGCTCTACTCCGTAAGTCCAAATAGGTCTTATGATGGTCATGTAGATGAGTCTTTTGTAGTTAATCGGGAGGTTAGAGCGTTTGTCTAGTAAGTGTTGAAGTAGCCTGAAACGTCGAGCAGTTTCTTGTCTTTTCAGTCTAGTATGAGGATTCCAGGTTAATCGTTTGTCGAGGTGCAACCCTAAGTATCGGATCTGTTCTACCTGCACCAGTGGGGTATTATTAAAGGATACTGGAGGGCAGGAAGTCATTGGTTTACGACGTAAGGTAAAAGTGATTTGATGGGATTTTTGAGAATTTATTTTAATTCTCCAGTTTTGACACCATTCTTCAAGATCAGTGATATGGGATTGGAGCCTTTGGGATGCAATAACTGGATTGGCGTTGACTGATAATACACATGTATCATCAGCATACGTGGTAAGGATAGTATTAGGATGAGTTGGGATGTCAGCTGTATAAACTGTATAAAGGATTGGGCCAAGGATACTACCTTGAGGAACACCAGCAGATTGGGAGAAGAGGGATGAAAGGACATTATTATGGTTTACCTGGAAAGTTCTATTTGTGAGATAGGATTGAAGGATGAGAAAGTAGGTATGAGGTAGGAATTTACGGAGTTTGTAGAGCAAGCCCGGATGCCAGACTCGGTCGAAAGCCTGTTCCACGTCAAGAAAGACGCCCGAGCAATATGATCCACGTTCTAATGCAGAGGAGACCAGATCCACCACACGATGACATTGCTGAATAGTGGAGTGGGATGCTCGGAATCCAAACTGGTGATCGGGTATTACATGATTTGCATCAAGGATGGGGTACAATCGTTTGAGGATGAGTTTTTCTAGGATTTTACCCATGCACGGTAGAAGAGAGATAGGACGGTATGAGGAAGGGTATTCTGGTTTTTTTTTAGGTTTGGGTATCATTTTTACAATGGATAATTTCCAGGGGTCAGGAAAATATGTGGAGCGGAGTACAGCATTATATATATAGGTAAGGAATAGAATGGCTTTTCTAGGAAGGTGTTTTAAGATATGAATTGTGATGAGGTCATACCCAGGAGCTTTGCGGGAAGGTAGTCTGTGAATAATGTTGGATATTTCTGTAGGATGGAATGCTTTGGGTGGAAGGGACATTTGGAGGGGAGCATCTAACGCTTCTTTTATACATTCAATGTGATTTGGGTTAATTATTTCAGGATGTGGATGAAAAATTTTGGAAAGGTATTGACCAAATAACTGTGATTTTTCTCCGTCAGATCTTGGCCAGTTATTTGATCCAGTGAGGAGTGGATGATTAAATTCCTTGAACTTTAGGAGTTTTTTGGTGGTCATCCATAATGATTTGTCGGTGGTTGTAAGATTTTCAGTCCAGGTAATTAAATTTTGAATTTTGAACTTCTTGATTTCTGCTTTTAGTTTGTTAGTTAATTTTGTATAGATAGTTTTATCTGCTGGATATCGAGTTCTATGCCACTTCGATCTTGCTCTGCGTTTTTCTCTTAATAAGATTCGAATATGCTGTGGCAAATCAGTCTGTTGATAGTTATTAATTGTATGATTTGTGATGTTATCATGTAAACTGCTTCTGATTGAAGTTGTAAGTTTTTCTATGGCTGTATCAATGTCTTGTTTTGTCTTAAGTGAAATTTTTAAGTCCAGTTTGTCCTCCAAGTTGTAACAAAAATCGTCCCAGTTGACACGTCCTGTAATCAATGAGGGAGGGGAAGGCTTGGGAGCAAAACTTGAGTGCAAGAAAAGGAGGACTGGACTATGATCTGATGAAAGGTCGTCCAAGGATTCAATATTGGCTTGTGCGGGGGAAATCTGGGATGTAACAAATATGTCAAGGATGTCGGGACGTTTTTTGAGGGATGTAGGCCAGTAGGTGGGATTTTTTGGGGCAAGGATTGAGTAACTCTTTGAGGATGTGAGAGAGGATAGAATATTTCCACGGGAGTTGGATGTTCGACAACCCCATCGTTGGTGTTTAGCATTGTAGTCTCCTCCAGCAATGAAACGCGGTACAAAAGATTGGAATAGGGAATCTAAAAGGTTATGAGAGATGGAACTACCGGGAGGACAGTATACAGCTGAAAGTGTGATATGGAAAGGTCGTGAAGTTATGGATACTGATGTTGATTGAATAGCATCAGTTGGAGTAGAAGGGACAAGGGAATGAGAAAGAGTTTTATGGATGAGAATGCTGGATCCAGCATGTGAAGTGTTGTCTGGGTGGTCTGACCTATAAGTAATATAGTCCCGTATATAGAATTTCGTACGTTGAGTGAGGTGAGTTTCAGTCAGCAAAGCTATATCTATTTGTTTGTCATGGAGAAAAATGTCTAGTTCGTCACGGTGA
Organism: Troilus luridus; assembly: GCA_964056705.1. Taxonomy (NCBI): domain Eukaryota; kingdom Metazoa; phylum Arthropoda; class Insecta; order Hemiptera; family Pentatomidae; genus Troilus; species Troilus luridus. The sequence goes on from OZ057412.1 coordinate 85,782,830, forward strand.
TTGAGTAGTCCGTTTGCATTCCACAAAAGGATAGTTAAGGGCTTTATGCTCATCGTGGCAGGTTAAGTGGAACTTCGGAAAGAAATCTTGTGAGTAGGACGATGAGTGGTTTGATGGTGTCCTGAAGGTCTCGCAGGAAGGAAGATAAGATAACGTTAATGTCTGTTGGATGGTGGACTGGATATACATCTGGAGGTTGGGTTGGATAATTTATTTGGAAAGGATGGTTGGCTGTGAGTTGAGTCCGTGGAGCTGGATTTGTTTTTGTTATATTATGATTTAGGGAATTTTTTTGAGGGTTCTGAGAGGATGGGACCGGTTTTTTTTTGTTGCGGCGGCAATTTGACCCGTAAGGGTAGATGATAGGGAGGAATTTGCTGACATGGAGGTTTAGCTGTAGGATGGGATGTCTGGAATTGAGGTTGGGATCCCCGAGGCTTGGGTTGGGAGGTCTGAGTCCTATTAAGGGAAGCCTGAGGATTGATTTGGGAGGTTTGAGGCGCCCGAATCCGAGGCTGTTGCAGATTAGTTGAAGTGCTGTCCTCTGTGGACGTTGTACTAGTAAATTGTTGCAGTTGTAACGTTTTTGGCAATTCAGGGAAGATTGTGACGTTGGCGACTTCAGGTGCCTGAGTCGTAGTCTTCTCTACTTTATCTTTTATTTTAAAAGTTCTCTGGCGATGGAAATTTTTATAGACCGTACAGCCTCTATAGTTTGCGGGATGATCTTCGCCACAGAGTGCACATTTTGCAGGTTCGGCATTAGATTTTTGGCAAGTGTCAGTTGGGTGTGAGCCTGCACACTTGACGCACCTGTCTTCGTGATGGCAATACCTCTTAGTATGGCCCAAGTTTTGGCATTTAGCGCATTGTACTATGGTTATTTTTTGTTTGGGCTGTTCGAATTGAACGGTAGAATAAACTAGTCTTGAGACTTGAAAAATATCCTCATTATTGCGTGCTGGTTCCAAATCCACGAAGAATAATGGTAGTGGATATTTCTCTGTGGGATGCAATACGCATGAGACATTTCTCACATTGTGGCCTATTTCTTCTAGGTCATTCTTAATTGCTGACGTTGGGGTGGATGAGTGCAGCCCTCTCAACACCACTCTGTATGATTTTTCCTGTCTCAACTGATTACAGTGAAAATCGTATTTTTTCACAGTCAGGTGATCTATTAGTTTTTTGTATGCATCTTTGTTTAGAGTGTTTATTTTGATGTCCTTTACTCTGGAATAGCAACTAAAGTTTGTCGGGCCAATCAATTCCGCAATTTCTTGGCCTAAGGCATAGAAATTATTTATTTTTGAAATAAAGATTGGTGGTGGCTTCGGATCAACGAATCCCTGATTTGTGGTTTCCTGTTTAGGAGGTAAATTATTTGAAGTATAATTGCCGCTAGGTGAGGCTGATGGTGGTCTATTTTCTAGGCTGTTATTTGAATTTTTGGCTGCAGTAGTTTTACTGCGAGTTTTAGGACGCCCTGATACCTCATTGTTTTGTGTGGGTGTCTTTTTTAAAGCAGTTGTCTTGTTTTTTTTTTTATAAGGAGAGTTCCCGGCCGAGCCCGGTGCAGACTTTCTCTCTCTCTTCTGTAGAGTTCGTCTTTTTAAGTATTGTGAGTCCGTCTCACTTATTTCCGAGAAAGGAGTTTCTTCCTCCGACACTTCACTACACGTATTGTCTTTCATTGTCTATTTTAAATAATAATAAAAGGAAAACAATATTATATATAAGATATATAAATAATTAAAAATAAATTCTTATCCCTAAATTATATCCATGCATTGTATTAAACATAATGAAACTAATTATTTAAAAAAAAAAAAAAAATAAAAATATTAAAAATAAAAAAAAAAAAAAAATAATGTCTCTCGTGGGATTCGATCGGAGGATCGGAAGGGATCCACGCACCAAGCCTTGACCTTGAACTTGGCGTTGCGACTATGCTAAGTCCTGTAAGGATTAGTGCCACGTTGCTGCCTCAGCGAACGTCCACCAGTTAATAATTGTCTTTTTATAATAGCACTCACCTCACAATCCTTGATTAAAATAGGTTCATATTGTTAATAAACTATTTCCTACACATTTTCAGTTGTAGCTGTTGAGTTGTTCATTGTATAAATCGTAACAAATGCGGAGCGTTATTGACAGAGAACTGTGTAAGCGGCCATGACACTTGATACTCAATCAAATATGTTAAAATATTAAATATACTTTTCTGTTTTTTCATAACAGTGTCAGTTTCAATGATATATTTATTATGAATAATTTTGTAAAATTCGATAGATATTAGGATATTTAGGTCGAATAGCAAGATTATAGAGAATACTGTGTTATCGATATCGTTAAAATAGAATGTTTACATGTACTTGTAAATGAATAGATCCAATTTTGATTTTTCAGCGGAATATCTATTTGTAAATATTAACCTTAAGCCTAATATTAATTATTTAATATAATTAGTTGCTTGTTAAATAATTGTTTTAACATTTTATTCAGCAGCACGCCCCTCGCGTTATCTTAGGTAAAAATACAATTTTTTTAAATATTCAACTACGAAAATTCTGTGCACTAAATTTTTTATGTTTAATAAAAAATTTGATGCAATTTGATAAAAAGGAAAGGATTTAAGTTGTTTGAATATTGTTAAGAATCATATACCTCCTTCAAAAAAAAAAAACTGACGTTTTTGATTTGAGCCTTCAGTAGCTATTATATAGTTTGAAGCTTTCTAATTCAGGGACGACATAAATGATTTTCCATTTCCAACATTTTTTTTAAATACAGTCTTATTTTAATTTTTAATATGTTTGACTTTATGGAAGTAATGACGTTTAAAGCTTTTCTAGATTTTCTAATGGTTAATGAAAGAATTTTAATATCATCTTTACAACAGGAATATTTTGCTTTACCAGTTCCCACATTTTTTTTTACTCACCTGACAATTGAATTAAAATACTTGTATTGAATTTTTTTTGTGGAAATATTGTTGAAAATGACATTGTTTTAATCGTAATTGTGATATCAAGTCGTCTAAGTAATGCAGTATATGTCATTTATGATAAAGATTGATCATTGTAAATACATTTTTTTTTCCTGAAGAAGTTTCACCTTGCAAATGAATTTGGCCGCTATAAAAAAATGTTAACTAATTGTTATTAATATTACAATTACTATAATCATGTTTTAGCTTTATTATATCCAGGCTAGATTTTCATAGGAACTACAGCAATGAAGTTAAAGTATAGCGCTTCAAAACAAATTAAAGTTATTTCTAAAGCTCAAGCATGATGGAATACAAGACTCCTTGAAATATTGATATAGAAAAACGAAAATCACCAAGAACCTCTAGGTAAATATTGTGCTAGTTAACTACTAATCATTTTATTTAAAAAAAGGGGTTGATTAAAAACAGTTTTCATTGAGAACGAAAACTATTTATATAAATTAATAGTAGACAATTTATTATTTAAAATAACCTTTTAATAATATGTATACGAACAGACATTTTTAATCATAAAAATTAAAAATTTAACAAAGGTTAACAAATACAATTTAAGATAGGTTTCAATACTTATAAATATAATAGAAATCGAAGTTGCTCAGCGGTAGAGCGCTGAGTTGCCATGGTGAAGGTTCAAGATTTTTATTTAATCTGCTAGCAGCCAGAGATGGATCCCACGAAACCTAAGACCCTCCAGGGGCTAACCAGCTCCAAGATGATATAAAGTGGGTACTCAAAATTAGGGGGAACATCTGGTGGTTGAGCGTGATCAAGGACAAATCTCCTTCCTGTACTGTTGTCCAGCAAACAGTACAATCTAACATGCACTGAACCTTGGACCATTAATGGGTAGTAGAACATTTTTTTTTTTAATGATGTAAAAGTACAGCGACAATGGAATTATTCAAGCGATACTTAGATAAATTAAGTACAAGTCGCATGCAGCTTAAACAAGGATTCGAGTTCTTTTTGATAAGTAAAATTTAAAAAATATATAAAAGTGTAACAGAGCTCCAACTCGTAGTGCCGGAGGTAAATACAGTCAGCTTTTGTCGTCAGGGCCTGGCCCGTTTTCTTTTCAGACTCTTTTTAAGATATCATCCATCCAGGGTTTTTTTTAGAATGCCCTGCTTTTTTACAGCTCAAAGGAAAAGTTGAACCAGGAGCTTTAGATTTCCATTGTAACTAAAATATTCGCGTTAGCTTTAGCTCCCAGCTATGGACTATCGCTAATGCCATCCCCTCTGCTTCTCAACTGAATAAATTATCATAGCATTGTTCCAAGTGGTCCTGGGCCTACCGCACCTAATCTTTACTTCTCTCACGGAATATAATATAAATACTTAAAATTATATTAATATTTATAAAATAAAGTTCCTTTCACCTGTAATGAAGTACCGTTAAAATACTTGCATAAAACTCAAACAAAAGTAGCATTTGTAAGGATTTCATACTTCTGATTAGGACAACTGAGGCGTTCTTGATCAGTCGCGGATAACTCCAAAACTTCAGTAATTGACTTTTTAAATTTTTTCACAATCACCCAAATCCACTTGTTCTTCCGCATCCCTACTCCCTGGTACCTGGACTTGATAGGAAAAGATTAAAAATACATTGGTCAAGAGACCTACTCAACTATTGATTTTTCCATTCCAAAACTTGATATTCCTGTAGAAAAGAAAAGAGAATAACACTTGTGCAGGTGCAAATGAAAATTAAAGAATGAATAAATAAATAAATATTTAATATACGAACAACGATAGTCTATTTTGAAAAAGGATATCTTTCTTTGATCTTAAACATTCTAAATCGTACGCAATATACCTTTAACATAAGTAGAAATACAGTAAGTAATCCTTATAAAATTTAGGATATTAGCACATTAGGACTGAAGGACCAGTCGGGAATTAACGGAGTCTGAGGAAGCGTCAGTTGGGAATAAAGCGGAAGCTACGGGATACGAGGGATGAAAGTTTGATCGGAGCGGATGTACCTGGAGACCTGGAGGGAATAAAGTATACCAACAGTTGGGAGTAGATTCAATTAGCTCTGCTAACTAAGTTTGTATCGGCTACAGCTGGGCCATCGCTTAGTCACGCTTCGGATAGCATTAGGTTCCGGGGCGCTTTCGTACTCTTCACGGTATAGCTCAAACCTAACACATCAAGTCATCTTCTTTACATTTTGTTACGATAGTAATCATCCTATGTATCTTAGCGCTTATTTGTTGTCTATATTATACACGGTTCAAAAAATAAATGTTGGTCACGTCGTTTTATAGCAAATTATCCATTACTTATGCAACGTCCTATGTGTGCGATCTAGACGTAAACGCGAAAGAAGTGTCCCAGCGCTGGAAAAACAAACACTTGAAACCTACAGAAGTGTCCTACTTGACAGTATAAACGTAGTCGTGGCGAGCGCGAAGCGAAATCGATCAATTGGCTTAATATATTCGTGCGAACTGGATGCGGTTCGGTATATATATATATATATACCGAACCGCATCCAGTTCGCACGAATAATTTATATAATATATAAATATTATATTGTGTACATATATATTGTATTTTTGTTATAATGTAGGAAATATAAATTTTAATCAATGCTATCCCAGAACGTCCTATAATTTGGGATGGAAGGAATAATAATTATTATGACCGTTTACCTATAAAACTATATTGACAATTCGCGCGCACGTACGACAAAGCCGCCTCGCTGACCGCATCGCGTTCAATGCGTGCGTCGACCGCTTCGCTATTGCGTTCGATTTGAGTCACCTACGTAGGACGTAGGGTTAGTTTAACACATAGGGGTGCCGAATAATATTGCTCATTTTGAAAAAAAAACGGTTCAACTAAAAATTATAAGATTCCAGATAATGTGTAGCCTCTCCCCTGAATCCTTGAGAAGGAAATATGCTGTTCCCCCTTCCACAAACAATGGTCTTAGAGAAAGTAAATATCCATTGATTTGATTAATTTTTAATATATTCCAAGATGCCATCCAGAGATCATTACAACCTAGGTTCAGTAATACTACATTGATAAATATATAAATAAAGTGGCTCAATGGTAGAGCGCTGTGTTGCAATGCCAAAGGTCCTCTGTTCAAATCTCACTGCTGGTAAGACATTTATTATGTTAGAGGCCGGAGATGGATTCTATGGTATCTTGGAACCTCATGTGGCTCACTCAGCCTGTATAAGTTGGGCACCCAAAAACAGGGAGGAAATCTGACCGTCGAACGTGATCTTGGACAAATCACCTCCCTGCACATCCGTTGTCTAAGAAATAGTACAGTCTCTACCATTCACTGAAGACCCTTCACGGGTTGTTGTGTTATAGATTTTTTTTTTTGGTTAAATAAATAAAGATCCTTTAACATTATATATAATAACATGTGTTATTTATGGTAATAATGGTTACAATAATATATATCTACTTACAAAATGCCCCTTTTCGTTATATGTGAAGTCTGAAACTTCCTATATCAGGTTTCCGACATCTCGATTCGACAATTGTGCCATTTTTCCTTTACCAGGTATAGACCCAGGGAGACCCTTGTTCAACCTACTTAGTGACCCTACAAAGGCTCATTCTAATATTCATAAAATATTAATAGTGTCACATATAACAAATATTTTGATAATTCGACACTGATACGACTCTCCTCAAGCGTTTTGTTTAAGATATAATCGATAAATCTCACTTTTTAAAGTTACAACTTGAAGCATAAGTGCAGGTTTTTTTTCCAAGTGATAAGTTCATAATACATACAAAGCCTATAACATAGTGGACTTCAGCTAAAGTCCTCCCTCAGGGAAAGCAAGTGGCTTCAATGATAGATCGGGGACAATTCATTCACCGTTGTCATCACCCCTCCTCCGCCAACTTACGAGCTCTCGACCTCACCTTATATCATCTTCTTTCACTGGCAGACCCCTTAAGCCACTTGCCAAAAACATGCTCTGACAATTTTATTTTATTTTTTCGCATGCTAAATGATTGTTAGCATGCTAATAATAATAATAATAAATATTGCTAAATAATCATTACGTTGGATCGTTTCGAATGAAATGTTTGCTTTTAATATTTATAAAATTCGAAGCGGAATTTTGTTTTCTACGTGGAGTTTACCCACCTTATTCGCCAGACATTTTTCCATTTTTTTTTAGTTCGGACATACCCCTTAAGAGTAAAGTTTTTGAAAATTATTCTCAAGTCGAAATTGCATTTCAAAACTTTATTTCATCACAAAGCCCTGTTTCTTCAGTTCTAGAATTAAAAATTTAATAACACGTTAGAGAAAATTTATAAAAACTTAAGGTAAATATTTTGAATAAAAATGGGTACTTGTGTGTTAACGCCACCACAGTTATTTTTCTCTACTTGTTTGCATACGCGAGCGGTTACATTTTGTAACCGTTATATTTCTAAAACATTTATCTTGCATGTTTTTAAATCTATTTATTGGGGTTAGAATTTTAAATTTTTTAAATAATCATCAACAATCACAAATCAAAATAATTTATTAACAAATGGAATATATATATCGACCAGTCAAAATATTGAAAAATTGAAAAATCAAAATAATGAAATATGAAAAATCCAAATAACTTATTGAAACAGAAAGTGGTTAATCGGATTTCGGTGGAAAATTGGTAAAATATTTCGCTCCTGGAAAAATACAATTACTTCTTCTTCGGTTTTTGTCAAATCCCAAAGACTCATTTTCGTAGCACAACAATTGACGAACTAATAACAACAAATCTAATAATAATTAAATAAATAAATAAAATAATAACAAATCAGATTCTAGAACAAATCAGCAAACAAACAATAAATCAGTAACAAACAAAACTCAGCAAACAAGAACGAACACAGAACAAATCAGGTGTTAGAAATATAACGGTTACAAAATGTAACCGCTCGCGCATGCGAACAAGTAGGGAAAAATAACTGCGGTGGCGTTAACACACAAGTACCTAAAAATGTTTTGATTTCATAAAGATGTTTAACTTAATACCCTTTCCTTCGAAAACTGATATTAGTGAAAAATATGAATTCCGCTTGTCTATTATGAAACTAATCAATAATTAATTAATTGTAACGTTTCACTGCCAATCCCTTTATATATGAAAACATTATTGGCAAACAGATCGATTTAAAAGTTTATTATGAAATACTGATTCACCATGTAAAAAAAAAAAATTGACATTAGGGGAAAAAAGTATAAGTACCGACATAAACATTTAAAATCAGGTCTGAATCTGAAATAATAAATCACGATAAGAAAATATAACAAAATTTAATGTGCAGAGTCTGTATTGGCCAAGCCATTGTGATAAGATGGAAAATATTTTTTTTTTTGTATTTTTTGAGAGAGATATCAGGGAGAACCGTTTTCTCATACAACAAGAACCTTAATTCATGGATCTAAGCTCTATTTCACGCTCCACCGCTCAATGAAAAACTAGTCGAAGAATCATAAAGATCACAATGGTTCATTCTATTTCTATTTTCGGTCTTTTCTCAGTGTAAGATTACTGTTATGTCAATACTCTCCATAGATCCATCTCAATAATTCCAATACTTCGGAGAACCACTCGATGTCGACAACAAAGAATATGTTAAAAATTATGATGATCGGATTCATCTGGATATTTTATCTCTCCTCATTTTTAGCATTTCAATTTTTAATGATTGTCCGAATATTGATGAATGTTTCTATAATCGATGTTAGATAACTATTTGAATAGTATCGAACTGAATCATTGCGCAAATGTTAGGAATGAAACGGGATCTTTTTAGAAATTATTTTTTTCCGATTAGAAGTTCCCTTCTAAGTTCCCCTTCGACCTTATTAATTGGCTTGACTAATTGTTTACTTCCCGGACGCTTTCGTCAAATTGAGTAAGGACATTTGAAGTGTTTACTTTCGTAAAGGTTTATTAGTTCTATCTGATTCATGAGAAGCGAGGGGATGGTTGACTGGAGAGTAGACGTAAGGAAGAAAATAGTTGGGGGTGCAGTCAAATGAAAACACTAAATAAGTGGTTGCTTATTTAATTATGTGCCGACGTTTCGACCGGTCATCTTCAGGGCTAAGAAAGAAAAACAGACAAAATACAATGAATACAATAAAAATACATTGAGGACTAAGTATATGATAAATGAGAAAAAATATATATGTAGAGAGGTAGAAATTTAGAACAAAAGTGAGGGATATATATGAATAAAAAAATTACAGAGAAAATGTACAGAACGGTGGTGATGCCAAAAAAGATTTTTTTTATAAAGATAAAAGACGGAAGTAAACAGAAAGATATTTTAAAAAAGAAAGAAAAAGTATAAACATCAGAGGTGAGAACTAAAATTATGGAAAAGGTAGTAGAATATATATAAAAACTATAAAATGTAAGATAATAGACTCCTAGGGAGTTTACATAAGTAAAATGAAAGAAGGTATAACCAAAATGATATTAAAGAGTAAATAAAGGAAAAATAACAGTAGAAAGTCAAGATATAAATATAGAGTATAACAGTTTTTAAAATGCATACCTATAGTATGAAGTGGTATAAATATATGACATAAATATACAAGGAACGTATAGAAATATAAGTAACAATATGGTATGAGCATGGAAATAGATAAAATATGATGAAGTTCTTAGATGTTAAATGCTAATAAAATCTTAGATAATAATAACATATGATGGATGCCAAAAAGCTAATATGAGAAAATAAAAAGGTGTACAAAATGGAGAAGGAAAGGGGTGAGGAGAAGATATGAGTATTACAATGTAATTACCTATAGGAAGTACCAAGTGTCATGGCCGCAACTAATGTTCACCCGTTAAATCGCTCTGTGCTTGTTACATTATCACAACAATAGTTCTCAAAATAATATCTCCAAACTGTGTCAGATGAATCCATAAGTACTTTAAGACATTTATTCAAGATCAGTGAGGTGAGTGACTGTATTAAACAATAAAATTCAGCAAATAAATTGGTGACTGGCTGCTGAAGCTAGCAACGTGGCCAATAATCCCTACAGGTGACTTACAATATTTACTTCCTCTAGTTCACGGTCAAGGCTTGGCAACCAGCCTCTCGATAGAATCCCGCATTCATCAACTTTTTTTTTTTTTTTTAAACATATGTATATATATTTTTTATTATTATTATTTAAATATGAAAAGTTTTTTTAAAATTTATTTCTTTATTTTTTAGTGACTGTTAGATTTAATAATTTATTTCAAATTATTTTAATCGTATAATTATCCAATGTTTAACATGCAAATAGACAATTCGGGTAGTGAAGGTTCGGAGGCAGAGACTCCATTTTCGGAAATAAGTGAGACCGATTCGCAATACTTAAAACGAAGGACACTCCAAAAACGTCAGAGAAAGGCAACCCCTGGCTCAGCGGGCAACTCACCCAACACGAAAAAAAATAAATCGGCTGTGTCAAAAAAGCCAGTGACAAAAAACAACAAAACACCGGAGCCTCCCATAACCCGCAGCAAAACTACTGCAGTCAATTCTAGCAAATCTCCAATCGCCTCAACTAGCAGCAACCCTGGGTCTACAGAAAGCGATCGTGACGAGAACCAGCAACACCAAGGGTTCATTGACCCTAACCCTCCTCCTATTTTTGTCACAAATATTACAAATTTTTATAACTTCACTCAAGAAATATCTGAACTTATAGGACAAACTAATTTTAAATGTTTTTCTAGAGTAAAAGACATTAAAATAAATACGTCCAATAAAGATACATACAAAAAATTAATTGATCATCTTACAGTGAAGAACTATGATTTTCACTGTTACCAACTAAAACAGGATAAATCGTACAGAGTGGTTTTAAGAGGACTACACTCTTCAACGCCCACAACAGCAATCAAAAGTGACCTCGAAGAAATAGGTCACAAAGTAAGAAATATTTCGCCAGTGTTTCATCCCACCGAAAAGTACCCCCTTCCATTATTTTTTGTCGAACTTGAACCAGCCCCTAATAACCCAGAGATATTTCAAGTTTTAAGACTGGTATATTCAATAGTAAAATTTGAAGAACCTAGGCGTAAAAATACCATAGTCCAGTGTACTAACTGTCAAGCCTTAGGTCATACCAAGACGTATTGCCATCACCAAGCTATGTGCGTCAAATGCGCTGGACAACACTCATCTGACACTTGTCAGAAATCGAGAAACGAGCCTGCAAAATGTGCTCTTTGTGGTGAGGGTCACCCAGCGAACTACAGAGGCTGTTCAGTCCATAAGAACTTTCAACGTCTTAGAACCAGAAACCATCAAATAAAAAGTCAAGAGAAAAGCACAATGCTGGCTCCTGAAGTTGACAATACTGCCACCTTTCCTGAATTGCCTAGACCAACCGTAGTACTACCGTATACCACCGTAAACCCTACAGATAGACTTCCGGACAACAAAACCTTGGGAACCTCAAGCATTCAGCAGCAGCCTCGAGCTCAGACGCCTCAAACCTCCCAAATCAAATCTCAGCATTCCTTTACCAAATCCCAGACCTCCCAACCCAAGCCTCGGGAACCCATATCCAAGCCCAAGGCAGCCAATCCCAATCCTCAACCTCCACGTCAACAAATTCCTCCCTACCATACACCCTTACGGGTCAAATTACCACCTCAACAACCAAATCCTCTCCCTTCCAATCACAACATTCAAACAAAAGCTGTAGTTCATCAAACATCGAATGAAAACTCAGCACCTCGGGTACAACCCCCAGCCAACCATCCATTACCCGTTAATTATCCCTATCAAACTCAAGTCTCATATCCATTCCAAATCCAAAACCCAATCGACTTAAACACTATCCTGTCATCTTTCCTGAAAGACCTTCAAGAAACAATCAAGCCTCTCATCAACCTACTACTCACGAGAATCCTTACCGAAGTTCCATTTAATTACCCACGATGAGCATGAAGCCCCTAGCTATCGTTCTGTGGAATGCTAATGGACTGCATACTCACCGTGACGAACTTGATTTATTTCTACACAACAACCAAATGGACATTGCTTTACTTACTGAAACACACTTCACTCACCGCACGCATTTCTACATACGAGACTATATCACTTACAGATCAGATCATCCTGACGATACAGCACATGCCGGTTCTTGTATCCTTATCCATAAATCTATACCACATTCTCTTATTCCTTCTACTCCAACTGACGCCATTCAATCAACATCAGTAACCATTTCAACTAGTCCTTTCCATATAACATTCTCAGCTGTATACTGTCCTCCTGGTATCCCCCTTTCTTATAACATCCTCGAATCCTTATTCCAATCCTTCGGACCGCGGTTTATTGCCGGAGGAGATTACAACGCCAAACATCAACGATGGGGTTGTCGAACATCCAATTCCCGTGGTAGCATCTTATCCCAAATTTCAACCTCTAATAGTTTCTCTATCCTCGCACCCATAAACCCTACTTATTGGCCTACATCCCTCAAAAAACGTCCAGATATTCTAGATATATTTGTTTCCTCACAGATTTCCTGCAATCAAACTGCTATAAAATCCCTGGATGACCTTTCCTCTGATCACAGTCCAGTTCTGCTTCAAGTGCATTCGATTCCCATTCCTAAGCCCTCTCTTCCCCGACTGATTACAGGACGTGTAGACTGGGATAAATTCCGATCAAATCTAGAAAATAATTTAGACCTCAAAATTCCGCTTAAAACAAAAGGAGACATTAATTCTGCAATAGACAAACTAACAGAAGCAATACAAGTCAATATAAAATATAACACTTTACCAAGTAAAAATCATTATCAACAGAATAACTGGCCACTTCATATTCGCGAGTTATTAAAAGAAAAACGACGGGCAAGAGCAAAGTGGCACCGCACGAGATATCCATCGGACAAGAGTCATTATACCAAACTGACCAACAAATTAAAATCAGAGATCAGAACATTCAAAATTCAAAATTTGTATTACCGTACAGAAAATCTCAGTACTACTGACAAATCCTTATGGAATACCACTAGAAAACTCCTAAACTATAAAAAATTCAACCATCCACTTTTAACCGAATCCCAAACCTGGTCAAGATCTGATGAAGAAAAATCACAAATTTTCGGCCAGCACCTATTCAAAACATTTAACCCTCATCCAGATATCCTTAATCAAACCCACTCTGAATGCATTGGAGCAGAATTAAGTATTCCTCTTCAGTTGTCCCCTCCTCCTAAAGCATTCCATCCTTCCGAAATATCAAACATTATTCATAGATTACCCGCCAACAAAGCCCCTGGACACGACCTAATCACATCCCAGATTCTAAAACGCCTTCCTCGGAAAGCGATCCTACTCCTTACATATATATACAATGCCGTACTCCGCACCACATATTTTCCTGATTCCTGGAAATTATCCATAATTAAGATGATTCCAAAACCTAAAAAACCACCAGAACTCCCATCCTCTTATCGTCCTATATCTCTCTTGCCCATAATGGGGAAAATACTTGAAAAACTCATTCTGAAACGTCTTCATCCTATCATAGAATCCAATCAAATAATCCCAGATCACCAATTTGGTTTCCGAACATCACACTCCACCATCCAGCAATGCCATCGTGTGGTGGACGTTGTCTCATCTGCATTAGAGCGCGGAATGTACTGCACGGGAGCTTTTCTCGATGTAGAGCAGGCTTTTGATCGAGTCTGGCATCAAGGACTGCTGTACAAACTACGTAAATTCTTACCTTCAACTTACTTCCTTATTATCAGTTCCTACCTCAGTAATAGAACCTTTAAAGTAAACCATAATTGTTCCTACTCTTCCCTCTTCACCCAGTCTGCCGGTGTTCCTCAAGGTAGTATCCTGGGGCCCATCCTATACACGATATATACAGCTGACATCCCAACCCATCCAAGCACTGTCCTCACTACTTACGCTGATGACACATGTGTGTTATCAGTTAATAAGGATCCATTTGTTGCATCCCAATCTCTTCAATCCCATATCTCACACCTACAAGAATGGTGTCAAAATTGGAGGATTAAAATAAATCCTAACAAATCCCATCAAATTACCTTCACCCTTCGTCGTAAACCTACGAATTCCTGTCCTACTGTATCGTTTAATAATACACCACTGAACCCTGTCGAACAAATACGTTACCTAGGACTCAATCTGGATAAACGTCTCACTTGGAATCCTCATACAAGACTGAAAAGACAAGAAACTGCTCGACGTTTTCGCCTACTTCAACACTTACTGGACAAACGCTCTAAGCTACCAATTAATTACAAAAGACTTATTTACATGACAGTCATCAGACCTATTTGGGCATACGGAGTTGAGCTTTGGGGCTCCACTAAACAATTCATCTCGTATCCAATCCTTGCAATCCAAAATCCTTCGTAAAATCCTCAATGCTCCTTATTATGTCACAAACAAACTCATCCATCATGATCTTAATATCCCATAATTTTTTATTGACTATTTTTTAGAAATATTGACTATTTTATTATATTTAAATGTGTATCATGACTATTTTATAGAGGGCCACGAAAATTAATGACTAAATTAAAGGGAAAAGGTAGGGTGATAAAACAGTAGGATTTGATGTCAAGAGGTCAAAATAAGTATTATAGGAAAGAGAATATAGTAGTAACAGAATGAAAATGGGAAGGAATAACAAGGTAAATTAATCTAAGGTTTTTTTAGTAAGTTAAAAATTTGTGAGTAGAAAGAGGATAAGTTGTTCGAATCGATCTTAAGGTTAACAGTGGAGGAATCTAAATTTATGTGGATAGTTTCAGAGAGTATGCGTTTATCATGGTTGGGAACAGAAGCTAGGATGGATGCATTATCAAAGTCAAAATTGTAGTTAAGGGATAAGGCGTGTTCAGAGAGTTTTGATGCGGTAAGTTTATGGGAGGAAATGGAGTATTTGTGTTGGTAAATACGGTCTTTAAGGAAGTTCTTAGTTTCGCCGATGTAGGAAGAGTTGCAATTAGGAGTAGAGCAGGGGATGCGGTATGGGAGCGTTGTTTAAGGGGAATGGGATCTTTTACTTTGGTATAAACATTGGAGAGTTTGTTATGGGATTTAAGGATTTTTGAATGTAATGTGAGTGGGTGGGTATATATGGCATGGATCATTATATAGAGGTGGATGGCGGATGTGGAGAATTTTAAAAACTGTTATACTCTATATTTATATCTTGACTTTCTACTGTTATTTTTCCTTTATTTACTCTTTAATATCATTTTGGTTATACCTTCTTTCATTTTACTTATGTAAACTCCCTAGGAGTCTATTATCTTACATTTTATAGTTTTTATATATATTCTACTACCTTTTCCATAATTTTACTTCTCACCTCTGATGTTTATAATTTTTCTTTCTTTTTTAAAATATCTTTCTGTTTACTTCCGTCTTTTATCTTTATAAAAAAATCTTTTTTGGCATCACCACCGTTCTGTACAATTTCTCTGTAATTTTTTTATTCATGTATATCACTCACTTTTGTTCTAAATTTCTACCTCTCTACATATATATTTTTTCTCATTTATCATATACTTAGTCCTCAATGTATTTTTATTGTATTCATTGTATTTTGTCTGTTTTTCTTTCTTAGTCCAGAAGATGACCCACAAAGTGGGTCGAAACGTCGGCACATAATTAAATAAGCAACCACTTATTTAGTGTTTTCATTTGACTGCACCCCCAACTATTGTCTTCCTTAGTTCTATCTGGTTAAGTAAATGCTTTGGTCTTATTTCTTCTCTCTTCTGGTTTTCATATTCCTTCCGAAGTTTTTCTTAATGCTAGAATTCGGATAATTAGTCAAGTATAGAATACTGTAGAATCAACTGATTGATGAATAAAACATAAGCAATTCAGAACATATAATAAATATTGATTTTATTAAAACCTTGACTAATTTTGATCCTTGAAAATATTTTGAATTCCTTGTACTCCAGGAAATGTCTTTTTATGCTTGGTAGTGCCGCTTTTTTCATTCCAAGATGATTATAAATATATATATGATATAAAATAAAACGTAGAATTTTGGAGTCGTTTTAGCATTTACGTTATGAACTGCCTGTTCAGAAACTATTGTCGAAAAGAAAACACTGCATTTATTGGAAAAAGAAGATGATTGAATAATATCATGTTTATTGTTATTATTAAGCGTTAAAAGAATAAAAATAATAGACTGATTTCATTTTTATTTAATTTTTTTATAAATATTAATAAAATTTCCAGTCATCATTTATATAGTTCAATCAATGCTAATCAACAGCACCGTTTGAGATCATAAGAGGGAACGTTGACAAGGAAGATTGGACAATAAATCACGATGTATAAATATTAGGTAGTGTATTCCTGACAGGGGAGTGACTATCACCCTTCTGCCGTGACAAATTCTAAATATTTCCTACCTCAGTGCGTCTATATTAGAGATGTGGGTTCCAATGTGCCACATTATAACTTTTTTTATCTTTTATTGCGAAATTTTCAGCAAAGGAAACAATTGCAGCAATGCTAAATGTCAAAATATTATTGCAGTGTAATAATTTATAGTTAGAGGAGATGGATATCTGTTATTTGATGCAATATACGATTTTGACTCGTCGAAATATTTTTCGGACAAATGAAGAGTAATCCATTAAGAATCCTAGAATCATAAATACGATTCCTCTGAAATATTGACGTAATGACAAAAATACATAGTCATACCAAAAATAATCATGATAATAAAGCAATAGAAGAGTATCTACTAAGACGGCTTTGACACCTTATTAGAAAGAAACTCGAAAGAATTTCATATTTGGTGTATCATGCTGAGTTTGGTAGAGAATGAGTGTAAGGGAAATTTAGGATTAAACAAAAGCAATTTTTTTAAATTTAATTATAATATAATAATAAAAGAAGCGAATAGAACAACCAAATGATACACAATGGCGTTAGGTGAAGTAGAGATACTTCTTATGAGTAGGATTAACTATGTTTAGTCCTCAAAGGACAAATTCAACTCAGAAGGCCACGAGGCTACCTTCATTTTGGACATTTCGGAGGGAACAGAGAATAAGTAAAAAGAGACATTTGGAGATAACGAAAAAAAAAAACACTTGGAAGAGGCTGGTGCTTGTCGATATACTCCTCAATTTATAAATTGGTATAATGGAATTTATCAAGTTTGATTATAATGTAAGAGTCGTTGGTAAACGTTTTACAAAAACGTTGCTGCCTCCATAAGATGAGTCTGGACTGTTTTTGAGTATGGCTGTTGATGTGAGATGTGCTGCATTTTGTCTTTTTTAATGTGGTATATTTTTTATTTGTGACCTGATGGATCTCATGATAAACGTTGACTGGTTTGTTTTTTCGAGTATTTAGGAGATCATTTATCATAAATCATTTATTTTTGATTTTTCATATTGCATTATAATTTATAATTTAATTCTCTTTTTGACTTAATGTTCATTTGTATTCTTGTTGTACTTATATTTTAAAATCAGTAGATGAAACGTGAAGTGAGTTATTTCTATTACTATCAGCCTAACGGCGGACCAATCCCCATTTTACAAAATAGCTCATTTAATTGTACTATTCGTTGCTCAAATTTTATAACGTTGATTTACATGTAGTCAGTAGTTCATTGTTTAACATGACTATATTTACTACGTAAAAGCAGGGGGGAGTCTACAGATACAGATTGAACAAAATTCTGGAAACGATGAGTGACGTTTCTCATTTACTGTCCGTACAGCTTTAAAATGGAAAAAGGAAGTATTACAAAATCAATCGCCATCATATTTATTGATTATTAACATGAGTTGTAAAATAGCTCACGGAATCCCAAGTGCAGTAAATTTTAGTAAAACGCAACACAAAAAGAGAACACCAGCAAACTACAGAACCATTTATCTACAGGGGTTTTGTATTTATTAAAAAAACAACATAACGAAATCCTTTTTAGTGATACTGATTTTATAAACAGTTTTACAATTAATTGTGTAAGAGATTTAAATAATTTATTATTATTGTGAGCAGTTTTTAGTTCCTTTAATTGTTTCCATATTTTTCTTATATTCAAATATTTAAGGTTTAAGATATAGGGTATAAAATTGACTTTGAAGCTATCGAGGCCATCAGATATAAGATATCTATTTATTAGGAGTTTGGTCTCCCGGCTAAGGCTATAAGAGGGATCAGTTAGCTATGGAAGCTATTAAGATATTAAAATGTAAACAGGAGAAGTTTAGGCTAGCTTAAGTTTGCCCTTAGTTGGCTTGGAGGAGTAGCTGTTATACACCCCGTGAGGCCTTATAATGGACCAAGTGAAAGCTCCTCAACAGTAATTAATTGAAGTTAGGCGAATTTCATACCCTACAACCAACAACACTCGGGGGCCAGTTTGCCACTGTTTACGATCCTTTGGCTGGCTAATGTCTTCTCACAGTTTGATTCTTCTCATTAATTGATTTATGTCAGCACGGGGGTGTTGCTACGAGCTCAGGTAAATTGATGGGAATGTTCGGGACCTGCTTCAACCTTCTGTAATTGAAGCCATTATTTAACCAAGAGAGAAAGTTTTTATTATTAATTTTCCTACCTAAGTTACCCTTTGTAATGGTCGTTTAATTATCGGGACCTGCCATACATGAAATACATGTCTTCAATATATACATTAATAAACAATACATATCTTTTGATTACATATTTATAAAATAAAAACCTGCACTTCTTGGGCTCGTGGTAAAGTCTGTACTGTTTCTTGGACAACGGTTGCGCTTAGAAGTGGTTTGTCCTACATCAGCTTTGCAGAAACTGGGTGGGCTCCAGGAGGGTCCTAGATCCCATCGAATTTATTTCCGGGCGCTTAACTAGATGTCTGCCAGAGTGCGGGATTTGGATGCAGGGCCTTCGGCACTACAATTCAGGGCTCTACCACAGATCCACTCCGGTAAACAACATAAAAACAAATTACATATATATTCATCATGAAGCCGTTAAGGTAATTGAATCTAGCGGAAGCCTAATACCATGGACGACACAGATTTGTTGATTTGTAGATAAGCGAAAGAGCATTGACTAGAGATAAATTAACTATCAACAATGGACATGATGTCAGCGCTAGAGGAGCTAAGAGTAATAGCAATTATACATAGTCACCAAGGACATTTACAGCAAAAGGCCAATATCCATGAATGCATAACAATGACAATATTGCACTGTCATGAGACCAGAAGTTCTGGATTTTGCGGCATGTCTAAATATGAATAAGAAAGGTCTTTTATAAAATGTGGAGACAAAAGAAAGATCATGGAGAACATTCATGGCCCAATTAAACACTAAAATGAATATAGGCGACGGAAAAACAATGAGCGGTATAAAATTTTATAAAAAATTTCGGATGTTATCAGGAAAAGAATAATTCAATTTTATGAATACCGGATGAGAAAGAAACCCTTGAAATCGACGAACCGGATAGTTGCAAATCTTATAGAAATGAATACCAAGCCAGTCTAGTTCGAAGAGGTAGAAAAATACTTACAGGGTATTTAAATTACTTGTGAAAATATTCAATAATGCAAACATCTGGAGTGAAACTAATGCCACGCAGTGTTTTCAGGAAAACCCAAAGCTGACAACGGAAAAAAAATAGACGGAACAAAGAAATGAGTAAAACGGTGGATGTATGGAATGTACGCAGAGCCTAAGATGAAGGCTAAGAGAGGGCAGTTGAAATAAAGTGGTCCTTAATGGGCATTTACGAAAAAAAAAAATTACATCATGGTGTCAATATCTGATGAAGGACGCTGGAAGATTTCAGGCTAAAGCATTTGACGGCAGTTGAACAGTTTGCGTTCCTTGGAGTAAATAATAATTGAGAACTTGATATAACTCCAGTTTGATGAAGTTTGTAGCTGGCGGTATGTCGAGTATGGTATGTAGTACATCTTTCTTAGTTTTGTGTAATGTCATATGATTCACAATACGATTCATTACACCATTCTGAAACAATTGGAGATTCTTTGTTGTGGCGGGGAATATTTCCGTACAGCGGCGCTGGTCTTCTGATAGTATTATGAGCACGTAGTATAGTCTGTACGACTTGGTCCTAACCGACTTGAGTTTCCTTCTTCCAGTGGTGAGGAACATTCAGGTGCCGCTCAAGGTGACACCTAGGTATAAAATGCTGCACGACCTTTTTCACATCCCGCTATCTTTATACCCAGAGTGGTGTAGGTTCGAACTTGGTTTCAGGTTAATCTGTGTTAGATTAATACTTATGATTCGATATTAGAACTAGATTGTAAATTTTTAAGATTACCATCTAATACTTCTCAAATATAAGAAAAGCAAACTACTACTATTTATAAAAAAAAGTTAATAGAAATCAATCCAGTCGATGTATCTTATAAAATATTAGTGCGATTTGGCAAAATTATATTTTGAATGGATAGCGTATTTAAAAAAAAATAAAATGGCAATAATTATGTACCAAATCACGTTGATTTTATTAAACATGTTCCGTATACATAAATATATCCGTTTATTATATATATATATATTAATTGAATATATTTGAATATGAATATATATTTATTATATTAAATATATCCGTATATATTTACTAAACAAATTCCGTGAATTCTTAGAGTTTCATATCCATCGTGTATATATATATATAGAGAGAAAGAATAGAATAGAATAGAATAGAATAGAATATATATATATATATATATATATATATATATATATATATATATATATATATATATATATATATATATATATATAATTGAAGTTCATGGGAGAAATTTCCGAACCATTTAAGATAAAAACAGGTCTCAGACAGGGAGATAAAAACAGGCCTGTCCCCGCTACTCTTCAATGATGCTCTAGACAAAGTGATGAAAGAATGGGGAAAAGAGCTAAAGGCTCAAAATATTGGAGACCCACACAATTAGGAAGGGCCAAAGATAAAGCGGACATCTCATGTCTAGCTTTCGCAGACGATATTGCAATATTCACGGACAACGAAGCAACAGCAATCAAACCGACAGAATTCCTCAAAGAATGCGCAGAAAAAGTTGGCCTACAAATCTCCTTCCTTAAAACAGAATTCATTCGGACAAAAATTAACACACAAATATTAGATGCGAAGTATGGGTAAATCAAAAGGGTTCATTTCAAATACCTTGGAGAAATTTTAGAAACTACTGGAGGAGGAAAAATAGCACAAAAAATGAGACAACAGAAAATTATGAGGGCTTTCTTTACAACACGAGACATCTACAACAAAAAATGCTTGTCACTACACACAACAGTTAGGCACTACAACAGTGTAGTCTGGTTCAGTACATGGTACAGACTGTACTGTTTCATGGACAACGGTTCTGCAAGGAGGTCACTTGTCCTAGGTCACGTTCAACCACAAGGTTTTCCCCCTTATTTTGGGTACCCTGTTTTTATAATATTTTATAGAGGCTGGGTGAGCCTCAGGAGGGTCTTAGATCCCACATGATCCATCTTCCGCCGCAAACAGACTAAATAAAATTAACTGCCTGCAGCGGGATTTGAACCAGGATTTCCGGCATGGCTACTCAGTGCTCTACCACTGAGCCACTCCGCTGCTTTAGGTTAATTTAATTGTATTTAAATCTTATCTCTATTCTTAGCGATATTTATTATTTATTGCATTATACATAAACAAATAATAAGGAGAGAAATAGAATAATCTATTTCACATCACCATACAGTTCCCGATAAGTGAGGAGTTGTGAACTGAACATCTGTGGCTTGGGAGTTAGTATGAAGTAGGCCGGGTATCGATTTAACCGCAAAACATTCGCTGTTAGTTTAGGAACTGTCTGCTACCATTTCCAATAACTGAACAATTTGTTTTGGGGCAACTAGAAAGTGATTTGCACACGGCCGAACAAAGTAGGTGTCTTTATAAAGTGTTTTTAGTCGGTTATTTGCATCTTAAAAAAATAAATACATTCCTCTTCAATAAACACATTATTGCACAAAGAAATACAAGTCCATTTAAAAGCGAAGAATTCATTATGTTAATTATTAGGGCAGAATGAATTGTATTTTTCTTAAAAATTCAAATGAGTTGAAAATCATTACATAAGCATATGTATGCTTTTTATACTTTCCTTAAATTATTATCAGCAGGAGATGCTGGTGTTAGTGCGATGAAAATGGTTAATATACAAAAATTAAGTTATTTCAATAAATTAATCAATTATTTTGCTTCAAATTGAATTTCTAAAATAAACGCTAGAAAAAATTATCAATTTGGTGTATTTATTTTATTTTTAATCAGTCTGACCGTCGGGGAGTTTGAAATTTTATCAAAGCCGTCTGTTAGATATCTCGGAGTTCAGATTGACGCCAGACTCTGTTTTGATGAACACTTGCACCAAGTTAGCACCAGAGCAGCGCAAGTGATTAACAAATTGGCCAGAATTATGCCGAATATCGGTGGACCAAGGGAAAATCGAAGGAAGCTTCTACCTAATGTAGGCAACTCAATACTTTTGTACGCAGCACCGATCTGGACGGAAGCCTGCCAAGTGCAGGCTTATGCTCGTAAGGTTGTCAGTGTGTATCGAAGAAGTGCCCTGCGTGTAGCTCGAGCTTTTCGCACTGTTTCCTATGATGCTGTGTGCGTAATAGCAGATATGCCTCCGATAGATCTTTTGGCAGATGAACGCAGTCGGATTTTTCGAAGGAAACGAGAAGAGCCGAATGCGCACTGGGTAACGTTGGCTAAAGCTGAAAGAAGTCATACCCTTGAAAGATGGCAGAGACGCTGGAATGCCTCACCTTCAGGAAAATGGACACACCGTCTGATACCCGATATATCAAAATGGATATCCCGCAAACATGGAGAGGTAGATTATTATCTCACCCAACTGCTCACAGGGCATGGTTGCTTTAGGGCCTACTTGGCTCGCTTCGGAATAGAAGACCGAAAATCTTGTCCTACTTGTGATCCCGTGGAGGAAACAGTGGAACATTCGTTCTTCTGTTGTCCAGGTTTTTCTCAAGAAAAGGAAGAGCTTGACACAAAATTCGGAAAGAAGTCATCGCTGGAAAATATTGTCACTTTGATGATGGCTAGGCAGGAGCATTGGAGTGCTGCAGCAGACATATATTTTCAGGTCATATATGTGTTTTAGGGAGGCCTGGGGCGACGTAATGTTTAGGTAATCTTTGAAATGGCCCATTACCTTTCTTCTCTGCGTAATATTAAAGGGAGAAGAGAGAGGGAAAAGAGTGGAGGAGGGAGAGTGTGAATAAGAGGGCGAAAAAGTCGGTTAGTGGTTGCTGCGTCTTTTCGAACCCAACATTTTACCCCCTGATTTTTTCACCTTATTTCTTAATGCATGCAAATTACAAAATGCGCAAATATTTAATTATAACGTATAGTTTGCCTTTTAACATCCCATCTGGAGATAAAATCTTGTATGCCCCTCGGGACTAAATTGATCATTATTCCCAGCAATACTTTTCTCCCTCGGCTTAGCCTCGTGAGTGAAGATAATTATTCCCTCACATTCGCTCGGGTACAAACTTACAGCTGAGGGAATAATGATCTTTTTTAGTCCCTAGGTGCATAAATAACTATTATTATTTCATTCAATTTTTTTTTTCATTCCATTCAATGTTTATTTAAAAAACAAATCATGTAGTTACTTTAGCCCAACCCGTTATATTTCTAACAATGAATAATAGAAAACGAAGTATTTTCTTAGTCTCTTTACTAACGATTAGCTTATTTTATATTCTTCTAACTTAACTTAAACATTTCTATATAACATTCAAAGAAAATTAGTGTGATATTATATTTTTCTGACTTTTTTCTTTTCTCTTATCTCTTGAACGGGGAAATGTCATAGTGGTACGAATGATGTTTCGAGTGTTCAGAGATATGTTTAAATGGAGATTAGTATGAGATTTTGCTATTTTTCATTTCCTTTTTCTAACCCTTTTCGTATTTCGATAAATCAGGTTTAGCGGTACAAATGATTTTCCGAATATTAAATGTATAATAAAAGAAAAATGAATGACTTAATTCTCGAATAACGAGCAGGCCCAGTACTCCTCGACTGTTAAGCTAAGAGGAGAGGGTGCTTTTCATGTTTTTTTATGGACCTGAATATATAAATAATTGAATCATCTAGACATTTTCTGGATAACCAGCAGGTATCTAGGTCATAGCCTTGTTGGTTTCCGTACAGGTAGAATAGGTTACGAATATGAGAAAAACGAAAGGAACTAAAGTCTGACCATGTAAAATGCAGCCTGCGCTAAAATCACCTGTGCTGGCTGTGCAGATGGTAAGGCACGCTCTTTCGCCTACTACCTAGCTCGCTTCACTAGTCCTTTGTTCTTATCATAACCCAGTTAGCTGTTACTGGTATATCCATGCCTTCTCATAGAACTATTATTGTTGTTTCACATTCGGCTCGGCTATCCTTGGACATGAAATGTGGAGATGTGACAATAACCTCAAGGAATGTTGTTGAGATAATCAATGAGATATCGCAAAAAAAAAAAACAAAAAAAACTTGACAGATTTAGTAGCCCAGGCCTTCAGTCAGGGCCAGAAGCTCCGATCCCCCTACCACACCTCTCAAGCACCGCCTCCAGTTCGGAAAAAGGTTGTTTTCTAATTTATCAGACAATAGTGATTTGTAATGGTCTTGTGCTACATGTGGTGAATTTGTTATGAATCTCCTTGCAGTAACATCTTGAGTTTTTCAAAAAAACCCAAGGGTCATTTACAATTATACTGTTCTGAAATTGACGCTTGTTAAGTCCAGTTAAGAAATAAAACCAAAAGATAGTGACAATGAACGAAAAGACATATTTTCAGTGAATGATTTTTATCATTAACACCTTTAGATGGAATTATTCTGGTGAAGATAGAATGTATATTACAATTAGGAAGTACAGAAGAAAGAGAAAAAGGTAGAAAGTTATTATTCAAACTAATAACCGGATGCTACCATCACTGAATAAAAAAGGATAAATGTGAATTATACTGGAGAATACACTGAACATAGCTCCATTAGATAATAAAGCAATACAAATAAACTCTATGGTTGCAAGAAAACGACGACTCTGGTTTAACGCCACTACTGAAAAATGCTCAATTAAGACATTTAAAAACGTTTGCTCTTATTAGGGCAGTTTTATTTCTTATTTTTAGAACCTACGGGAACAATTATCATTTTTTATTTTTTTATAATGCTTATACCATCAGAAAAAACCTTGTCAAGGAGTTACATTGCTTCTGGTGTTACCAATTTATTATTAATTTGGGATCACTTATATATATATATTTGTAATAGCTTTGGCTTGATTCGAATTTTAAATTGAACCGCTTACTTCATGAAAATTGGAGCGCACACAGATCATTATGCGCCCCACCTACTCTATTCCTAAAGTATATTAGTAATATATTCAGAATACCGGCACCGAGACTCTACCATCAGCAGGCATCCTGTGGTTTATTAACGAAGAGGTGCTTATATACTCCACATTATTCCAATTCCTGATGCCTAAGCATTCCTTATCAAATGTCTGTTAATAGTTGTAAGCATACCAAAATACATGTATTATTATATGTATTAAAAAAAATATTTTTAGTAATTTGTTTTTATAGAATACTCGAATTAAGCTGTAAAGGGTCTGTAATCGAATGGATTGTTCACAGTGGATTGATCTAATTAGTCATGGGATCGTTTAAGACAGTATGAATGTATTGGTCGATGTATTTGTATTCATTATGTATTCTATTGAGTACGTAGAATACATTTAAAATAAAACATTGACTAAATTTCGTGATCCAAGCTGTACTTTTATTATAATTTATAAAAATGAAGTAGGAACAATGCCGATAAACGTAAAGAATACTTGTCTTTATATTTTGCCCATTATTAGTTATTAAACGTCAATAAGTCTTTAATTAAAATTAATAATATTTAATTATATAATAATAAATTAATATCTGTTACCTTGATTCCTGTCATAATGTTATTAAATTTAACTATTTTATTTGCATCAGATTGACCTAATATCTTTTTATATTAAAAAAAAATCATTAATTGGAGACTTAATATTATAATTTTTCTGTAAAGAGATAAACGCATTTCCTGATTTCTAGTAAATTTGTAGCATTCTTCATAAATTGAAAAGTTTTGACTTGACAGTTGCGAAATTTCTGTAAAAATCCTCTCACTAGTGTATTCCAAGAGTCTTGGCACAATTTCGTTATACTTAATTAAATTATTGAAGCTGTTAAATTTTTTTTTGTGTAATTTTCCCATTGTATTACTTCATTGCAATACCTAATATGATTCACTTTATTTTATTGTTATCTTTAATTATTAACAATAAGATTTAGTTTGTGTCTTCCACATCATCAGGTGTTTTTTTTAGTTAGAAGATTTTACTTTGTGTTATTTTATTTTTTATCATACTTAAAAAGTTAATTTATAGAATATACTTTTTATAAATATGGGGAAATAATGGTAAATATATTAATAATATACTAATTTAACTATAGGATTTAATATATATTTTGGCTTGTATATATGAAACTGAAACTTTAGTTGTTTAGTTAATTTTTTAAGTTGGAAATTCCGTCTTGGGCTAATAAAAAATATCTGTTTTGTTTCCACTGTACTGTATTTTTGATTTGTGTGTTGTATGGCTACTATCTGTTCTAAATAATCGAATGATGAGTTTCTTATGTCACGTAAAAAATTAATATTATATGTAATCATATATAGATCTTCTGCTGCTTTTGAATATTCTTCTTCTTGATCGGCTTATAATAATGTATTGTCTATTATAAAAAGATAACAATGCATAAATAACTTGAGGGTATTAGGCAACTTAACTCTACTTCTGCGAGTAGGAGAGATGTTCACCTTATAGGCACCACGTGTATGAAAGATCGTAAAGATGAGGATATTGGAATGACGAGTGTTTTGCAAATCTATTTTGGTTCAAGAGCACTCGAGAAGCTGTAAATACCAATCCATATGTTTCTCTTGGTCTTTTTATTATGTTTTAGTTCGAAATCGTAGATAATTTAAAAGACGTGGAAAAATTTAGACACGATAAAATTGCAATAACTATTATTGCTGTAACGATTACTTTTCTGGTTGTGGAACCAGTTGCTAAAAAAATTCCAACTTGGCCATTTCTCGAAGAGATAAACATAAATGAATAAAAAATGTTCTTTTCGGGATAGCTCCACCTGTTAAATATACCATAAGTGCTAAAATTAAAATATACTCATCATATTTTCCATTGGTTTGTTTTAATTTCTACGAATCTAGTTTACAAAAAGAAGAATGCTTTTATTTTCTCATGCAAAATAAATATTTCTTATAAAAAATAAATTATTGTTTCAAGAATTGACACACAAAAAAAAAAAAGATCTTCTTGAGGAGTCACACTTAAACAACTTTCGAACACATTAAATTTCATAATTTTAAAGAATTGATAAGAGTGCATTAAAATTTATTTTCTTAACACAGCAGCCCTATAACTGTATACCGGTTATGAATTTTAATTTAATTTTAATTTTTTATGAGGCATCCTTATAAATTGTATATTTTGTTCTTTACATGACACTAAAGTGGAAATTAATAACTATAACAAGCTCATGGATTTGTGTGTTTTTCATCATCCTTCATTGTATGTTTTTTAAGGTATTTATTTATTTTTTTAAATTTTGTCTTCCTAGGTTATTTATTTTTGAAATCAATCCTAATGATACATATAGGAATGATAGTAACTCTTGTACTGCGCTAGGTGCATTGTAAGAGAGGGATGAGAATAGGAATTTTATTCTATTATGGAATTCTATTACAAAGTAGGAAAAGGGTTCTTGTGATGGGGCTCATTACCTCGTTTTGATGGAGATAGATCTTAAAATTTTACCATAAAAGTACAGCTGTCGAGAACCTATTTATTCAGTGACATAGCCTATTTATTTATTTACTTTTTAAGTGAGCAATAATATCCTTTGATTCAATCTTTTATTTTTACATAAAATATTAGATGTTTATCTTTTTCTGTGAGAGCTTTTAGTTTCTGTCCTGGGTTTAAATCCTGCTCGCTGGCAGACTATAATTTAATCTGTTAGCGGCTGGAGATGGATGCTATAGGATTTAGGAACCTCCTGGGGCTCACCTCAATAAAGTCGGTACTCAAAATAAGGGGGAACTTTTAAGGTTGAGCTTGATCTAGGAAAAATCACCGCCCTGCACAACCGTTTTCCAAGAAACAATACTGTCTGTAGTGTATTGAACCCCAGAACCTTCACGGGTTGTAGCAGTACAGGATTTCGGTTACCATATTATTTTTTTTTAATTACCAGATCCATCCCGGACGTCTGAAGAAGATGGCCTCGGGACCTTATATTATAGAAATGTTATTAGAGTGCTGCCAGTGGGTAGTGCCTCTACAGGTCCTTTCATGTATCTAGTTAGTCCCGCTGTACTGGATGTATATATTACAGTTGTACCACTCAATAAAATAATTTAAAAAAAAAATTACCAGATATCGGTGATTATATATTTTCTTTGTTTTAATTTCTTATGACGTCTAATCACTATAACGACACTAAAATGATAACGATTACATTGGAACTGTTTAAAAATAAATCTACCATTTGATATAGGCGTTTCCGATACTCTAATATGGCGATAAAAACCTGATCATGGATCTGGGTTATGTTGCTCAAGAAGCCATATTTCAGGAGAATATTACGTAGAAGAATGCCCCAGATTCAATACGACCGACCCGTGAGGTGGAGGCGGGACGACCTGTTGGCATCCGCAACAGGTACACCCAATGGGGTTCGCTCCTGTCTTATCGCACTTAATTACTGATGATGGATTAGGCCTATGATTAATTAGGGGTAATATATTAGATGTTACTATTAATAACTGTAATTTAAGTTAAGTAAATATTATTGATAATATGGTAATATATTTTAAATTTGTAAGTAAAGAAATCCTAATTTTAAAAACGTCATTATATATATTGCCATTATATATATATATATATATATATATATATATATATATATATATATATATATATATATAAGTTAAGTCCTGGAGACCAACAATATTCACTTTAATCCTTAAAGTGCTTAGATGTAAATAAACCAAAGGTATATATGTAGGATTAGGAGAGCAATAAAGTTAGTTATCAATCAGAGTTGGCAGTGTTCATTTCAAACCTTTCTCTTTTTTTTTAAGTATTCCTTTCGATAGACCTTAACTGGTGCCGAAACCGGCGGGACAGTGCGGAAAAGAAAAATCGTGGTAAATTAATTTTTCTTTTTCTTCCTATTTAATTGTGCGTATCAAGTGAGAAAAATGCCCGAACCAGGACTAAGTGACATTTTGAGACCGGCAATTCTCACAGTGGATTCTCAACAACAACCAGTAACCCAACCACCTATAGAAACACAGGAACCGATAAATCCTGATTTCCCCATGCTGCCGACTACCACGTTAGCGATGGCTCGTGCAGACATAGCGGCAAGAGAGGCAAATCTAATAGAGAGGATGAAGTTAAGAAAAAATAATGCACGTGATCTTAGGAGGGAGATCAGCGAGCTAGAAAGGTTCGACGGAGAAGTTGGTGAGTTAAATCACTTCCTCAAAGGGGGGGACAGGATTATGTATTATATCCAGGTCCACGTCGAGGCAAAGGATATCGACGAATTGGACGCCACCAGGCTAAGGGCAGCCTTAGTATGCCGAGTTAGAAGAAACATCCTCAACTTAATTCAGGCGGACGAAGAGACGCCATGGCATACGGTCAAGGAGAGGCTGAAAAAGGCATTCGGGGGTGGACGATGGGCCCCAGAAGAAGACATGCTCCAGATGTTCAGGGAATACCGCAAACAAGGACAGTCACACGGGCAATATGCAGCGGTACTGTTGGCGCGGTATAATAAAATTACGGAGAAATTACGTGAAATGATGGAAACGGATCAAGTGGAGGCTCGCATGGACTTTCTATCCAGAATACTGAAAGTCCAGTTAGCCAGGGATACTGGAAGAAAGGATGGATTGCCGAAAGACAAAACATTCTTGGAGTGCGCACAGGAGATGGTAGACGTGAGCGCAAGGGAGGAAGAATCAAAATTCGGCGAGGTTGCAGAGACGGGCTGGAGTAAGGTCACTTACCGCCGACCTGAGATTAGCCGAAACCGTCCAAGATTGGACATGGGTAGGAGAAGAGACCCCGAAGGTTATAAGAAGGAGAGGTCGGCTGCACGAGATAGACGACCAGGGACGGAGAAGAAAAATGGACGAAGAGAGGAGAGGAAATGCCACGAGTGCGGAAAAACAGGACACCTAATGGCTCAGTGCCCTCGCACGCGGTGCTTTGAGTGCGGAACAGAGGGACACATGGTCAGGCAGTGCCCCTATATCTACTCTCGCAGGGAGACGCAGAGGGTGGAACCCATGGAAGTGAACGCCCAGAGAGTCTGGCGAAGACATAAGTCGACACCAGCGTCGACGGAGACATCGGAGACGGAAGAAGAAGGACCAGCGAGCAGTGGAGGTGAAGGAGACAGAAGTAGTCGCAGGAGCGGAAGACTGCGTGTAACATCAGAGAGGAAGCAGCGCGCGGAAGACTGAGGTGAGTGTCAGCAGAGAGGCGACCGCATGATAGTGAACTGCAGCGTGAGAGGAGTATGTGGCGGTTTGCCTATTATACAGGTGGAGCGAGGAATCAGGTGCCTCGTAGATACAGGAAGTTCCGGCACAATCCTGAGTAGGAAGGCGGTGGAGAAGCTGGCGGCGGGAAAAAGGACACCCCAGGTACAGGTATGCACATGCAAATTAACCACTCTGGGTGGCCCTTGTAGAGTAGAGGGGGAAGTGATGATGGAATTGGGGACGTGGTTTAAAGCAGGGACCAAACTAAGGGTACACGTGGTGGAAAATATGTTACGTGGTTATGAAGGGATAATCGGATGCGATATTCTGAATCAGTTAGGTACTCGAGTGAAAAATAAGGATGGGAGATGGTCAGTCAAGATAGGGGGTAAGCGATACAAAAGTTACGTGAGGGCGAAGGACGCGATGGTGTGTGTGGGCGTAGTGAACCAGGCAGAGGATTGGAGGGTACGGATACGGCGAGACTTCGATGATATTTTCCATAAGGAGGGCGAGCGGTTAGGCGCAACGGGGGAAACCGTTCACGAAATATCATTAAAAGAAGAACGGGCGACATACGTCAAAGAAAGGCGATACCCGCAGGCGTTGAGGCAGCACATTAGGGAGGAGATAAAGAATCTTAAAGATCAAGGGATTATAGTAGACAGCACATCGCCGTATAATAGTCCACTTTGGGCGGTAAGGAAAAAGAGCGCAGCTGGGGAAGAGAAATACAGAGTCGTGATAGACTACCGGAAGTTAAATGAAAACACGATAGATGAAAAGTATCCCATCCCGAGATTCGAAGACATCATTGATAGGCTGAGCGGGGCAACAGTGTTTAGCACCCTAGATTTGAAGGCAGGATATCATCAGATCAAGATGCACCCGAGGGATCAGTCCAAGACCGCATTCACATTCGAAAGAGGGCACTATGAGTTTACGAGGATGCCCTTCGGACTCAAAAACGCGCCCATAACTTTTCAAAAGTTAATGGATGAGTTTCTTCGGGGGGTGGATGAAGATGTGTGTCAAGTCTACATGGACGACCTGTTGGTGTTCAGCAAAACCGAAACGCAGCATATCGAGCATCTCAGGAGTGTGTTTAACAGGATCCGGAGATTCGGCTTGAAGTTATCTGCCGAAAAATCACTTCTGGGAAAAGGAGAAATTACTTTCTTGGGACACACCATTACGAAGGAGGGGGTGAAACCCGATAAGAGCAAAGTGGACGCAATTTCAAGGATGGCGGTGCCGAGAGATGTCCAGGGTATACGTCGTCTATTGGGATCGCTAAATTATTACCGGCGTTTTGTCCCGGAAATGGCGGAATACCTTGTACCCCTCAACAACCTATTGAAGAAAGGCCGAAAAATTTTCGTTACCCCGGAGATGGAGAATAACATCCGCAAATGTATGGTACGGCTTCAGGAGGAACCAGTACTGGCCTTCCCGGACTTCGAGAAGCCCTTCATGCTCACGACGGATGCCAGCGAATATGCACTGGGAGCAGTGTTGTCACAAGATGGGGAAAAAGGAGACCGCCCTGTTGCTTACGCTAGCCGGCGCCTTACGGAAGCCGAGACAAGGTACAGTGCGTTAGAGCGCGAACTTCTAGCAATAGTGTGGTCAATAGACCATTTCAGACCGTACGTATTCGGAAGGAAGTTCACGGTACATACGGACCACAGACCTCTGCAGTGGGTGGGAAAGTTAAAAGAATCGTCTGCGCGCATCACTCGTTGGAAGGAATTTTTGGGGCAGTACAACCTCGAAATCAAATATAAACCGGGCAAGGAGAACGTGGTAGCCGATTGGCTGTCCCGGGCGATAATGGTAAACGCGGTGGAAGAAACGGGAGAGGGCCCATCGCGGGACATTAGGCAGTTCCTACAAGAATGGACTCCGGAGGGGGAAGGAGGACGCAGTTCGGACAGCAGAGAAGAGGAAGACCAGGACGAGGAAAGTTCAGCGGAAGATAGACCGACGGAGATGAATAGAGTTAGAGGAAATAATTAATGACAAGAAGCGTCAAGTCATATGGAAGACCAGGACCGCGGGGCTACTTAAAATGGACTTCTCAAAATACGGTAGGAGTAACATTATTACCATCTGGTCACAACCCGGAGTCAGTGATGACAACATTTGTCGAGTACTGAAAGAGGCTTCCAGGCCGGGAAGAACATCCCATTTGTACGTCGGGAACGCCACCGTGTGGGAAAAAATACAGCGGTTATGGCGGTCGGAAAGGTTAGGAGTGGACCGCAACTTCGTTCGCTGTACGATGATGGTAGAGACGATTCGTGAGAGCGACCGCCAGAAGGAGATCACCGTAGCTTATCACCAGGGCAAGACGAATCATAGGGGAGTCAGCGAAACTATCCAAGCGCTTAAGCGGAGGTACTTCTGGTGGAATATGAAGGAAACAGTCAGGGAAGTTGTGGGGGCATGCGACGTTTGTTTATCCACGAAATACGACAGACATCCCCCCAAAGGAATACAGGAGGAAACGCCCACTGCAGAAAGGCCTTTGACGGACCTGCAAATCGATACGTTTTCCTGGAGGGGCTATAAGTGGATCACATTAATAGACTGCTTCAGTAAGGTGGCTGCGGCCCATCTCATTAACGAGAAATCGGCGGATGCAGTTCTAGTGGCCCTTAGGGCCTGGTTTAAGGTATATGGGGTACCCGACAGAATCGCCTCCGATGGTGGAATGGAGTTCGACAATGCGAAGATAAGGGCCGAAGCGAGGGAGCTAGGGGTGGTATGGAGAATCAACACCCCGGGACATCCCAAAAGTAGAGGAGCCATCGAGAGGTTGCATAGTACCCTCAGCGACCACTTGCGAATCTATCAGGTAGAAAAAGGGTTAGAACCAGATGAGGCAATGGAAAAGGCAATCGCGGCGTATAACGAATCTATCCATTCCGTTACCGGGTTTTCTCCCTTTGAGATTATTTTCGGGTTGCGACAACGACGAAGGGACACCAGAGCTACAACCGTTGAGGACGAGTTGAAGGATCACGTGGTTGCAAACCGAATATCGCTAGAGAAGTTACAGGGGAAAGTCAAAGACAGGCTCGAACGGGAAAAGCGAAGTCGCGTAGCGAAAGAGAACCTCAGGGTCAAGGACGCCATGGGTGGGATCAAGATAGGTACTACCGTTTATAGGCAGAGGAGTTCCAACCGGGGGAAAGAATTACTACGCTACGAAGGGCCATTCCGAGTGGTAGCGATAAGGGAACATAACATTGTAACGATTGAATACATTAAGGATCCCAAGCGACGTAAGAATGTTCATATCGAACAACTTAAGCTTCCTCTCGGGCAGTTAGAACATGCGTAACGGCCTGGAGTGTCCTGGCCGTCATCCAGAAGCATACATATTCTTTTTATGACTTTTTATTTTTCTATTGTGAGTGTATCTATAGTGCGAACCCTTTTTTTTTATTTATTATTAGAAGCATCTCGTTTTGTTTTGTGTGTGTGTGTCAGTTCTATCGAAAGTGAAAGAGAGGATTTCGGATCTATAAGTTTATTTTTTTTTATTTTTTTGTCTCTCACTGTATATGTGTTCAGCACTACGTAAATGTACAGTGAATGTTGCTGGCCTTCCGGGTTTTGGCTTACTTCGTTTCCAAGTTTCCGAAATTCTTCGAAAACTGGAGGGGGGGAGTTAAGTCCTGGAGACCAACAATATTCACTTTAATCCTTAAAGTGCTTAGATGTAAATAAACCAAAGGTATATATGTAGGATTAGGAGAGCAATAAAGTTAGTTATCAATCAGAGTTGGCAGTGTTCATTTCAAACCTTTCTCTTTTTTTTTAAGTATTCCTTTCGATAGACCTTAACTTATATATATATATATATATATATATATATATATATATATATATATATATATATATATATATATATATATATATATACAGAGTCTCTTCAAACTATATCGTTAATTTATAACGAAAATTCGAATATAATACTAAAATAAGTGTAGGCTACTGAGGTGCTGTGCTAAAGGCTAAAGATACTGGGCCCTAATCTGGCAATTGAAGATAAATCTATTCACAGATGGACACTGTGGATATGCAGACCATCCTGTGGCTCATCCTGCCTTCATATATCAGTTATTCTTGATTAGGAGAAAACTGTGACCAGTTCTAAAACCATAATACTTTGTGGATTCTAGCGGTACAAACAATTTAAACATGATGAGTGATTAAAAAATAACTTAATCTATTTGCTTACTATAGGTCAGTCCGGACTATCTGTTGTTAGTTTGACCTACTGATAATGATGAGTACTAGTAACTCCTTGAAGTTACTATAATAGCTTCCCAATGAAAGTTAAAAGAAGTATTTTCATTACCTTGGATAAGGATTCTTCACGCGTTATATCTTTACCTCTTACAGGAAACTGCCTAGCGAGCTCCTAAGACGGACCGAGAGCAAAAACACGAGAGCTGACCGTGGAAGAGCAAGAAGTGATCCGAAGGTTCATTACCGCTAAGCCGGTTAGAGGCCCGGCAACAGGTTAGGCCCTAACTCGGTTAGCGTTATTCTAGCTCCGCTCCTGGCAAACTTGCCCCCGCTTCCTACAAATACCCAAACTCTCCTAACTTTAATTTCCTCCTTTGCCCGGCTACACTGGTCCTGGTCAGTCGAAAAAGTTAAGTGAAAAGTGTTTTTCGCCTCAACTCACTGTGGTCTTTACGCCTCTTATTTACTTAAGTTATTGTTTCGGTCAAAAGTTATCTAGGAGAGCTAGGATTATTTTGGTTAGCCAGACTTTTACATTTAAAATATTATTTGTGTAATTAATCCGCAGGTTGTGGCTTCGATGAGTCACAATAAGTTTTCAAATACAAGTTGTCATGAACTTTAGTGTGGAAATGATAATATAATTATGGGAAATGTGTATAATTCGGTAATCATTTCATCTATATATATATATATATATATATATATATATATATAAAAAACCTGTACCACTACGACCCGTGAACGAGTCTGGGGGTTCAATACACGGTAGAGACTGTACTGTTTCACGGACAACGGTTCTGCAAGGAGGTGACATGTCCTAGGTCACGCTCAACCGTCAGGTTTCCCCCCTTATTTTGGGTACCCTATTTTTATAATATTTTATAGAGGCTGGGTGAGCCCCAGGAGGGTCCTAGATCCCATGTGATCAATCTCCTGCCGCAATATAAAAGTAACTGCCTGCAGCGGGATTTGAACCAGGATGTCCGGCATGGCAACTCAGAGCTCTACCACTGAGCCACTCCGCTCCCAACATCTATATATGACGGTATCAACAAACATATGTGATCTATAATTCGAAATGTTATTTGAAACATTTATTTCTTGATGAAATGATTACAGAAATCTAATCATTACCCGTAATTACATTCCCTCTTCCATACAAAATTCACGATAACTAAAAATACTAAAAATGAAACAAATAAACAGTTAAGCTTGTTGTAACTCAACTCGAAGCGACCATACCATTATTTGTGTTACACACAATTGTATATAACCAATTTTCTTCACTTTCTTTTTAATATGTATTGGGTAACCAAGTTATCAGAGCTAATATATTCTATGGTAATGGATTAATATTAAGACAAATGTTTTTTTCTATTTAACGACTTTTTTTTTTCAACCTCTGCCCATGCTCTCAACAATCTGCAATCATTTCTTCATGGGTCGTCCTCTTTTTCTCCTTTCTACGAGACGGTAGACAAACAATTTTAGGCCATCTTTCCTCCGACATTCTCTGTATATGGCCATACCATTTCAGTCGTTTTGCCTCTATTGACTCTCCACTGAAGAGGATATTTTTTTCCTGTTTCCCAGTTGCTTGATCGTACTGTTGACGACGGTTAAATTCGGAACAACGTTTCCATTTCCATGGCCAACAGTTTTCTTTCCTCTTTTTTTTTATGTTAATATCCATGCTTTTGATGTGCACAAGGTAACAATTTCTATGAATGAGTTAAAAAGTATTTTTTTCTTTTTGAGGTTTTACTACAGCAAAACAAGTGTATTGTATTTATTTTTAAAAACGGAATAAAATCACTTGGTTTCATGATTTCTATCCTCGTACGATTGTAATATTTTAAGTCAGTATGCAGAGTTTTGTTCTGACATAACATGGTGCTTAAGTAACAAGTCTATGTGTTTTTGATTGGAAATTTTATAGTTGTTTTCTGTGAGTCAGTTATGCAATGACATAAATTTGTAATGCATACGTCCAAACCGGTTATCATTAGTAAGTGTATGTGATTAATTTGTGTCTCGTTTCTTATTTGGATTTTTTCTGAATTGAGAATAATATTAATTGAGTTTAGAATATAGTTAATGGCGTTTGTTTTGTTTTTTGCGTTGATGAAAGAGATGAGACCATTTTCTTATAGGAATTTTTTTTTCTATACGCTAACAAAATTTTATTCTTTATTACGACATACAGTTGTGTGCAATTAATTTTAATTAATTAATTCAGTCTCGATTGAACCGGAATTATCAAATGTTACTAAAAAAAAAAGTTCAGTAACAATAACTATTCCAGAATTGATTTCACAATTATTAGGGATACATAATAACAAGTGTCTATCAATTAAAGAAAATATGGTGCTAATAATTTCAAACATCGATAGCTGCTTCTCCTCGTGGCGTGGGAAGATTAAGATATCCCCTCGGGGAAAGGAACACTAAATGAAGCGTGTTTATTTTCGAGACCCAATCATTATCGGCTTCTTGCTCAAACGAACCCTATTTATAGCTCCAGCCTGAGAAAGGAATTCAAATAAACAAATTGCAAGGGCAGCTCCATAAAATAGTAGAAATAGATTCAGGCCACGCCCTTCTTCTCAGCTTTCGATGTGACTGGAGTTCGTTTCTGCTTTAACTTATACTTCCAAATCTCCATTTAATGTACCACAAGCACTTATTCTCGTGATAATTCCCCAGATTTTAATTTGTTCAGTGAAGGTCCACTTCAGCAACATGCTCGAGACGGGCGACGCGTCGTTCACGGCTAGTTGATGGGCAGTGGCTTACCAATAAAAAGTTCTCCCTGTATAAGAGAATTTTCTTGACATCTGCCCGGACGATTTTATTCATCATATAAATTTTAAATTATCACAATAATAATATAATAAAGGTTTAATATCCTTCTTTTTTTTCTGTTGCAGGTAAATCAGTAACTATATACTTTGAAAGGAAATCAGAAACAAAATAGGTAACTTTATATACATATATATATATTTTTTACCTCACTTATAATAAAAGGGGAATACTACACCTCGTAAAGTGTTTTGCAAAAGATGAAAATAATGATATGTCAAGATTAGAAAAAGACCCTGATTCATGGAGGTTATGAAAGTCCTAAGGCACGGAAGGAGATGCCTCACCCTGAACCTTTCTTCATAATTCTTCCTTTGTTACGTTAAGCAATTGTTACTGGTTATAGAATTATTTACTTCATTTTTCTGTGTAAATGTAGCACTCCGGTCTTGTGAATAAATTTTAAATTATTGATCTAAACTACAATTTTTCGAAGAAGGCATTAATAGTGCTTTATATAATTATTATTTTAAATAAATTAAATGTCTCGTTTTTTTTTCTTAGCCCCTTTGGGTCGGAAGGTTGCTAATTTAAATTAGGAAAGGCTGGAAAGGTTACGTTTTCTGTACGACGTGCATTTTAAGAGTGGGATGAGAACCGAAGAGGTTCTAAACTATTTTATTTATATTTATTATTTTGACCGAAGATGTGGCTAACCGTGTCCTGATATCCCGTTTTAGTAATGAAATTTTGCATTGTAAGCCGGAAACACTTCACTTCTTATCCCCCAAATATTTTTCGCTTTTTTTGCCCTCAAATTGTATGTGTAAACTCCCCTCTGCTTTTCCGTAGACCCGTTAAACGACAAATTTGGCGCCCTTCCCATTGCTTTCCTCTACATCCTTGAGTGAATAAACGAGAACCGGTCTTGTTCTCTCCAAATCTTCCCAAAACAAACTTGACTTCAGGCTAACTTGAACAACAAACTTGACTTCAAATAATTCTAATATTTTTATTATTCATATTTTTATTAATTATTATTATTTATATATATATATTTTATTCTTCATTATTATAAACAAATATTTTTTGGGGATCAGCGCGCAATAAATCATTATGCTTCAACGGTGGAATAATATAAATGGATCGGAAAAAACTGAAAATAATATTATACTATACACCATATAATGAAGTATAAATCAAAATTGGGGGATACAATTATTAAATTTGTATTTTTTCCCTTCTCAAAATATAAAAAAATAATACAACCTGAACCGCAGAATACAAGTTAATAACTTTACCCACCAGTATTAATTTTTTAAAGAAAAAAAATAACTATCATAGAACGTAACTAAGAATAATTGAAGTAACTATAAACAATATATCTACAGAACCTGTTAATTCGAA
This sequence comes from Troilus luridus, assembly GCA_964056705.1. Lineage (NCBI taxonomy): Eukaryota > Metazoa > Arthropoda > Insecta > Hemiptera > Pentatomidae > Troilus > Troilus luridus. The sequence continues at coordinate 85,822,065 of OZ057412.1, forward strand.
ATTTCTTTTTAAAAAATTCTTTTACTTACCTTTGCCGAATCATGTTATTTTACCTATTATTATGTTTGGTTCATTCTGGCCAGAGTCCCGTCAAATATTTATCTGAACTCCTGAATGATTTTGTAAACATTACTCCATTATGAAACGAACTCAAAACCCGTTTGCGTAGCTGAATTTAAAATATATCGGAATATACAATAATTCTTAGTAAGATAGTTGGATATATCTCCGGTGTATAAGTTGTTGATTTTTTTCCAAACCGGATTAAGGAAGCGTAATCGTGTTATTCTCCTAGTGGATAAGGAAAGGCATCTATCTAAACCATTGGCTGGAAATGGAGTTATTGCTTATAACACAACTCCATTTCAATCCAAAAACTACGATTCCTCTGCCCCAATGTAGTTAATTATCTCTGGACGAAATTCGACTTAACCACTTATTCATCTTGTCTGTAGACCAATGAAACTTAAATTTAATGATTAATAAATTGCCCTTTTAGATTATACGTGGTCCACGGTTATAATCTATGGATATGGACAACTATAGCTAGGTGGTGTTATTTTGTACTCCAGAGAAGAAAATCCCACATCGCTAACCCTCGTACCCTCGCATCGATTTCAAGTCAATTAGTTCTGACTAGCGATAAAGCTTAATGACAGGAATTCGGAGCAAACGAGGATAAAAACCACCAATAACCTCCCTCCCTCCGGGTAGCCAGGGCGGAGGGGGGATGGGGACGATCTTCGATAATACGCCGTCATCGCTGGATATCGCGGTTTCTGATAATTCCCAGATCTGGAAAATCCATTACTGGCCATTATCTGCTACACCATTTTTTTTTTTTTTTTTGGGACCATCAATTCCTCCGGTACAGTTTTGATGCACTCCTATTAGTGAATGCCTTTCATCGCTTCCCCTCTTCAGCCTTGATTATTTTTCATTGGATATATTGAGGTGATTGTTATAGGTTGAAAACTGTTCAGTAATATAAAAATTTTGAGAATGAAAATAAGAATCATTTTATTTTGAAGAGGGATGATATACGATTTTGAATCATCTTTGTTGATCTTATATATATAAAGAAGAAAATGGTTCGAAAATGGTGGAGGTCGCAAAAAATTCTTTTTAGTAAGAATAACTGCTTATTTTACAGCCGACGTATTGGTTGTCAACTGTCAACTTTGCCTCTTAACCTCTTTATAAGATTATAAGATCTTAACGCATGAAATAGACCTGCAATGTGGGTCGAAACGTTGGCTTTAAAATAAACAGTTTACCTTTCTAAAGAGAATTTTGTAAATAATCCTCTATCAAATATGGACCGTTGGATATATTTTGTTACAATATTCCAAATAACTCTTTTTTCTAAACATATTTTCGAAAACATCCCAAGCAATCATGATGTAACTTACTTAATGTCATTACTCGAAAGTCTTCAAGTTTTCATATTTTGGACTTTGTAGTCATGGTAGTAAAAAATAAGGTTCTCATTGAACAAACCAGAAATGATTTTACTTACAATATTCATGAGTTTAAGAAGTTCGAATCTATTATTGATTATTATTAGTTTGGCGCTACAACACGTTGACGCGTCCAGGCCTCCTCAACCAGCAGCCGCCATAAGTCTCTGTCCCGCGCTACTGCCATCCAGTTGCAGACTCCCAAGCTTCTTGCATCCGCAGCCACACAGTCCATCGTAGTCGGGGACTGCCAATTCTCCTCGGCCCATGGATGATCTCCGTCAGAAGTCTTTTTTCGAATCTATTAAATAACCATAATAGAGCTGAACCACAACTCATAAAGGGTAAAGGGCTCATTATATATATTACTGTTTCTAATACTTACTGTTTTGTTGGGAGATGATTTTGGACGAGATCACACCCAACCACAAATTTTTTCCCAATTAAATTTCCCCCCGCTTTATCTGAGTGAGACCCCGGTGATTACGTAGGGTCAATTAATGGCTGCTAATTGATTTAAATAATTGACAGTCACATTCGTATACGAACATCTGGAGGTTCATTTAGTTATTTTAAATAACATTTTATACATGATCTCATTGAAGATGGGAATCAACTACTAATAATATTTATAATTTTTTATTAATTGTTTTAATTTTTTAATATTTTTATTTTGAAGATAAAAAATGGCAAAACTTTTCTCTTCAAAATAAAAATATTTACTAATAATATTGTATAATGTATGAACTGCAATATATAGAGGGCTCGTCAATGATGTAAATGGTTCGACCAAAATGAGAAAACCCTCAAATGGAAGATACCTCACACAATTTCTCATGCAAATGAAATTTATTTACAGTGTCCAAGATCGTGTCCCCTAACATACGCTACTAATTAGCTAGTACAGATTAGGACTTTATTTAGAGATACGAAGACAATTTCTAGGAAGATTTTAGAAGGGAGAGGAAATTGTGGGAAGAATGCATTAAAATGGAATCCTGGAACAGCGAGCTAACGCTGGGTAAAACGGTGGGCAAAAACATCCAAACACTGTAGCCTCATTTGACCTTAGCAACCTAACACAAATCAAGAGGTATTATTTTCTAATCCGGATGAAAATCCGTAAATTTCGCTGCACCATCAGGAAATTAACAACGGCAGGCCTAGATAAGATAACTGCCAACACATACTTCACCACAGGCCCATTTATCTTATAACATGTTTTTTTTCTTCTTTTTTTAATGTTGCTTATTGGATTTTTTTACTTATCATGAAAAAAAAGAGAACTATTTTTTTTTCGGACATACAAGTTCTAAGACTACTTGAAGTGTTTAGGGTCTAAAGCCGAATGTTCCGAAATTTCAAAGATTGGCATTTTAAAAGTTTCCTCTAGTTTAGGTCGAACAATTTTGTCTAACATGACACATCGCCACTTTATTTCTCGTGGTTTTTGTCCGGTTCTGAACCTGAAGTTTAGGAGAGAGCATAAAATTGGTTATACTTAACTAACGAAAAATGTATAAAAGTAAATTTTTAAAATCTTGGTGTTATCCGATTTGATCCTGAAAGCCAGGTACAGAATAATCATTGTCCGATGATAAATAATAATTATAAAGAAAATATAACGAACTAATTATATCTGCTATCACAATTTTAAATTTATGTGATAAGCTGGACTGGTTTGTTATAGTTATGCTTTTAGTTGCAAATTAACCTCAATGTTTTAAAGGTTAAGACAAATCACAAAGTATCCGCTTAATAATACATTTTTAGATATATAACCAGAAACTATTATATTTAGATTTCAGATTCTATATTTTCAGATATAGAATCCGAAATTACAAAATAGCGATTCTCTTGGCGTTATTAAAGATAAGAAACATTTGTGTAAGGTTTAAGTTTGAGAGTACAGAGACATCCCGCATTCTTTTGCATGCACTCATTAAAAGAGGGGTAGCCGCAAGAAACTTTGCTGAGCCCTCTTTAATACATTTTATCCTTGGCATTTTAGACTCTTGAAAATTATTTTCCGGATAAAACTTACAAAAACTGGCTGGATATATTGAGATATACGTTATAAAACATTGAGAAAAACAAATGCGGTAATTATTTTATATTTTAATAAACTAAAATAAACTATTTCCTTATTCGTCTAAATCTAATTTTCATGTGAATCTATATCAGCCCTTCATAGACAATGTATCCAACGGAGAATGAATCAAATACTTCTCACAGCTAAATCGATTACAATAAATAATTTAGAGGTTATCGATTTAAGCCTACTTGATTGCCAAATCTCAATAAAAAATAAATGTTTGCCAACCACCTATTAAAAGAATTGGCATGATACTTCATGCTTATTGTTTGTAACCGAAAATTTATATTTTACTAGCTTTTTCCCACGGCTTCGCTCGCGTCGAATTTGGTCTGCCACATGGTTTCGTGACAGATCATTTTAAATAAATAATTTAATTTTTTTAAACTACAAATTACTCGTACATCCAAAATTTCAGATGTCTATCTCTGTGTGGTGATAAAAAGTAGCCTATGCCCTACCCCAGACTTGAGATTATCCATATCAAATTTCATCACAGACAGATCAGCACAGCCGTGAAACATACATTGACACTGATTAACAAATGGGACAGAAATTAATTTCGTTTACTGTTGCTCGTGTCAGTAAAGGATTAATATGTAATATTATTGAATTAATTGAAACGGATAACTTAGTATTACGGTTTCACTTGTCGTAAGACAGCAGCGAGAAATTAAAACTGAATGGATTAGAATAATGTACATATGTAGGTAATTTATCGATGTGTTGTAATTTAGCGGTCCTACTTACCTACTGCAATATACTTCTGTAAACTTTTTTCTTTTTTTTTCAGAACCTCCAATACCATATGAATTACAAATTACAATAGGTCGTAAAAACTATGGCTTCTATATAAATAAAACCTTCTGTTACCTTTCGGTATTTTAAGGCGTTACATCGGGCTGAGTCCGCTGAAGGCGGTTTTTACCCGAACCGGCACAAGGCCGCTGACATTATACAATACAAAACGGTGAGGGACGGTTTAGCGTGATCAAGTGACAGTTGTAGAAAGAAGAAAGGGGAGGAAGGAAGAAGGAAAAGTAAGGAAGAACGAAAAGTACTTATCCCATCCCTAGATCAAATGTAAGTACATCGACCAAGGGGACACTGCCCTGCCATCTCACAGGTCTGGGTGGTGGTTTTAAGTCCCTTAATAGGGGGTTCGCACAGGTCTTCAGCCCATCAAAAAATTTGATGTGCCTCCGACCTATGTACTCGGGCACCGAGGGAAGCTGAAGCTCCTCCCGGATGGTGGTGTTGAGTGCCTCCTCGAGCGATGTTTCACTTACGTGGTTCCATCTTCCTAAGGATGGAATTCTGGTAATGCTGCAGGCGCTTAGCGTTGTTTTGTAGAGGTGTCTCAGTAGTGGTGTACCATAGAGCAACGTAGGTCTTATGATGGACTTGAACGTAGATTTGTAATTTCAACTTCAGTGAGAGCTGCGACGACAAGAGCAGATGGTATAGCCTGTGGGATTTCTGTCGTGCCAACTTCAATCTTGCCCGAAGGTGAGGTGCCTATCAAAGTTGGCCCCAAGGTAGAGGATTGGAGTGGATAATCTTCTATCCTCGCAGTCCACGGTAAAAGTTTTCGGTAGAGGTTTCTTACTCACACTCTGAAATGACATCACGGTGGCATCCGTCTTAGACGGATTTGTATGTTTTTGCCCCGCAGGGTGTTTACCCCGCGCCATGTCAGGGTAAATACCCTGATGCCAATCAGTTTTAGCTCGTTCAATTTGGTTTCAGTCGCCTTTTGTGCCTTGTTAAGGGCATGTGGGGTGCTTATGCTGGTAGCGTAAGTCCCAATATAATCCGCATATCCTGCTGACATTGCTCCTGGATGCTTCATTGCGACCACGGGTGCTGTGAAATTCACAAACATCGGTGGCCCCAATACAGAGCCTTGAGGTACTCCACAGGTGGTGGTGCTAGAAGTCGAGTAACTGTTACCGACTCGTACGAGGAATGATCTTCAGCTAAGATAGCTTTGGATCAGACGACATAGAGTGGCGGGAAAGCTTAACTCTTCCAAGCGTCGGAGTAACAACTCATGAGACACACAGTCAAAGGCCTGGGTGCAGTCCCATGAAATGAACGCCGTAGCTCTGTTCATCAGCATTTGCTCTATGGTGTGCGCCTGTAGCTTAGCCAGGTGGTGGTCACGTGAGTAAGAAACACGTGAGGGAGCTACACAGGGGGGGGGGGGAGGAGCAATGCTAACAATATTTAGCAATTGAATTAAATAACCGCGGACCTACTGACCATATTTTGGAGGTAATATTAGTAATGTGTTATATCCAAGTACTTTTTAATGACATTTATCGTTATATTATGACCAAATTACCCAAAATCATTATAAATTGTAGCCTATGTGTTATTCTGATGTATAACCTATATTACTGTAAAGTTTCATCCAAATCCGTTCAGTAGTTTTTGCGTGAAAGAGTAACAAACTTTCGCATTTATAATATTAGTAGGATTAACATAAAGCCTGACCTCTTATAGGGAACCTATAGCTCTAGGTAACAGACGGGTCGCAATGGCTGAAAGCGCAATCTCCTGATTTCCCCGACAGGATAGCTGGAAATATGATGAATACCAGCCCCGGATCATGAGCGGCCGAGTCTAGGGCGGGGGACATGGTTCGTGGCGCGGTCATGTTCATTAAATAGCCCAGCGGGACCTGAGACGACTTCGGTGACGTGGCAAGGACCGCCGCCAAACAAGCGCTGTCCCCTTGTGCGGGACTCTGCCTAGGAGAAGGACAACTCTGAAGAAAAACCCGGGTGGATAGAAGAAAACCCTGGTCCTCCAGGTTGGGGGTTTTCGCTAGGGTTAGCTGCTCAACGATGTAAAATCTACTTTGCTAAAAACAGTCAACAGAGAGCCTCGGATTGAAATGGATTACTCGGAAAAAGACTATGGAAACGGACACGGACCCTTCATTTTGGAGATGTTGGGTCGTTCATTGATGGCAAACAGCTACTATTCTTATTCTTCGCTGACGACCAGGTCGTGTTTGCGAGAAGGAAGGTCTACCTTGAGATGGTGTATACCCTAAAGATCTGCTACGAAACGGTGGGCTTAAAAATTAACTTCGAGAATACCGAGGCCGTTGGAGATCCTGATACAAATGCGCTTCTGGTGGACAGGGAGACCTGTAAGAAAGTAAATATTTTTAAGTACCTGGGATCTTCTTTGGATACTACCGGGTCGCCGGAGTAAGACGTCAGGGAAAAGGTGGAGCAGGCCAGAAAAGCTACTAGAATGCTGCATCCGGTCCTATGGAGCACAGAGATGACTAAGGAAAATAAACACCGTATTTTCACAGCCATTGTCGAATCTATCCTGACTTATTCTTCGGAAACCTGGACTATTAGCTCCCGTTTGTATTCAAAGGTGCAGGCGGTTGAAATGGATTTCCGGAGGAGGTGTCTCCGTGTCACCAGGCTGGATAGACTAAGAAACGACGTGATTCGACAGAGGATGTATGTGCATATATCAACGAATGAAAGAATCGGGACACGCAGCCTAAGATGGTACGGCCATGTGAAGAGTGGCTCTGACAGGTTGAGGCAACCCATGTTGGAACGCCTATAATTATATAATTATTATAACATAAAGCCTTAACAATACTAATTTTAAAAAGGAATCGATTATTTTTTTTAATAATATCTGTTTCCATTTTAACTATAATACCACATAAGAAGTTAACTTTTTATCCTGACCCTCTTTTTTTTACAAATTGCATACGTCATGACTTCAACTATAAAAAATAAAATAAAGTATTAACTAAAATTGGATTCTCCGGTTTTGAATTTACAGTATTTATAACGAACAGTTGTTGTAACGAGTAGAAGTTCGTAAACAGAGTAAAAAGAACAGTTATGTCATTAAACGGCTTAAAGTAAAAAAATAGTTTTTATCTTGATTGCACATTATGCCGGTTAATCATATAAATATGATATTATAGAAAGGGTTACAGAATTTATATAAGATTGTTAATACTGATATTGAGGGGGGGGGGGTAGCCCGGTGTATAGAGCACTGAGTGGAGGTGCGAAAATCGTGGGTTTAAATCTGGCTGTGGCAGATATATTATTTGATCTGTTAACAACCACAGATTAATCCTGTTGGAACTGTAGGCCTTTCGGGGACTAACCCAGCATCTATAAAGTCAATTTGGAGTAAAACCTAGCGGTGGGGATGATCTGGGACAAATATCTCGCCTGCAGAATATTTTCTAGAAACAATACAGCCTCTTCCATGCACTGAACCCAAATCCTTCATTTTAGTTATATAGGATTGATTTTTATTCACGACAATAAAATATTACTAAAATTAAGCTAATCGGCACGTTAGATATTATGTCTTCAGTTAGAGTCTAGTCGAGAAAAATACTACAGACAATTAAGTTGTTATTTTACGGACATTCTATGTAGTCTATAAATAAGTACAGAAATGGTTAAAGGGACTCTATTACTTGATTATAACGCCACACTGTCAGATCAGAGAGAATGGGAAACAACAGGTACCAATTTAGTGTCATTTGAACGTCATTAGGGATATTAAGATACACACAAAAGAGATACACCTGCTACCTTGGAACAACAGTGCTAGTCAAACAGCAGTATCGACAGTTGACAAACAGAAAAAGAATACAGGGACATAATAGAGGTCAGAGCAGTCCATCACGAAGTTGGGGCTCTGTATCACTCAATACTAAAGTGGAGCCAAGTATTCCAACAGGTGCGAGTATTGATTTATCTGCATTATTTCTCATTCCTTAGCGTGCAAACTGTTGCCAGCCAGGTGCCTGTCTTATACAAAAATACGCGAAAAAAAATTATTATTCATTTATTTTATCACTATATACATTTAGAAAAAAATAACTTAAAATGAAGTGTATTGCACTGTACAGAGTACGCAGTAAAGAAAATATTTTAATTTATTTTTTTATTTAAAAATTCTGATTGAGCTTTGGAGGATCCACTAAGCCGTCGCATTCTTCTCGTATCGAATCCAAAATCCTTCGCAAAGAAACCTAATGCTGCTTACTTCTTTACGAATAAAGTCATCCACAATGACCTCAATATTCCATTTGTTGCTTATTTAGCCCAAAGCATCCCATAACGATACCAGTCCTTTCATGAACTTTATTCCCACTCAAACCCACAAGTTTCAAACCTAGCTACTTCTTCCATTCCTGATAATCCTCCGAGGCGTCTGAGAACAAGATGGCTTCGTGACCTGGGCAGTTTCTCTACTTGTCTTTATTCATGCCAATATGTACCATTACAGCTATTTTATCGGTTTATTCTTATCATACACTTGAAAATTTCAATGAATAAATTAGAAAAAAAAATAAAAAGATTTCGATAGAGCTTTAGAGCTCCGCAAAGCCATCGAAATATCCAAGGATACAGTGTTGAGGGAGTATAATTTACATTTCTCTCCATATTGAACTGCTCTTCCGAATATTGGACATTAACCATGAGACATAAAAGTATGATCCAGGCTTCAGAAATGAGATCCCTTAAGAAAACAGAGGAGAAAACAAGACGAGGCCGAATTAACAACTCAGCATTAGATCAAGCCTCGGTGTATAGCCAGCAGACAATTTCATTGAAGAAAGCTGTTTAAGATGGTTTGAACGTCATGTAAGAATGGAAAACAACAGGCTGGCCAAGATAACATACGAGGCTAACGTTGATGGAAGAAGACCCAGAGGAAAACCCCGACAAACTTGGGAAGGTGTTAAGAAAAGCTTCGCGAAGGAATGGAATGGAATAGGAGAGAAATGGTAGAGGATCGTACCGTGTGGTCCAGTCTGTACACAAGGAGAGCGGAAGAGGAGAATGATGATGGAGGATGGAGAATGATGATGATGATCATGTAGCGGATGTTAAAAAGCAATGTAGAGTTATAAGTAAAACATCACTTCCGGTTTACCAACAAAGTATCATAATTAATGTTTTATTGCCATTGACACACAACTGTTAAATTATCAAAGGCATAGAGTTCATAAAATAAAGAAAGTTGGATCGGAAATACGGAAGGTAATAAAAAAAAGTGAAGGAAAAAATGCTCGTTATGAACATGATCATATAACTTTTAATTAAATATATGTTGCTTATAACTTCTGTACAACTGAATTCATCAACTCGTAGTGGGGCACTTTTGTAGATATTCACAGTTTATGTGATTGTCGATTTATATCGTTTCATGTATTTTGGACCCTTTACATTACGGAAGAGTAAAAAATATAAAATATGATAATTTTAGTTGATTAAATATCTTGGCGTGATAAGACACCCAATAAAATAGTTCGTGATACAATGGATGCTCAAAATACCATCCTGACAAACATTTCCATCAATCCATTAGAGTTCATTCAACGCCTAAAAAAGATGGAAGATACAATTCCAAAACTGCCCCTATAATGGTGCTCTGAAGGATGAGTAAGATGAGGCCGACCTAGAATTTCATGGACTAGCCGAGTTCAGGAAGGTGTAGCAGAATTTGGACTGAAAAACTTGGAGGGAAATACTGTCGTAAACTTTAGTTGGAGAATACCGCAAATTTGGGGAAATTCTAAATAAACAATAAGATAATCAAATTTTGATTGACTCGCGTCGTCTCGAATATATCTATAACCTTTGTTTATTAGCTACGGCTATTTAAAAAATCATAAAATAGATGATATTTGATATGTTACAAATATTATCTATTTTCCGATCTAATGCTCGAGTTGTTAATTCGGTCTCGTCTTGTTTTCTCTTCTATATTCTTAAGGGATCTGATTTCTGAAGCCTGGATCCATGCTTTTATGTCTGGTGGTTTATGTCCAATATTCGGAAGAGCAGAAAATTGTCATTTAGGAACCTTTTTTATAAAGCTTGGAGCAATTTACCAGCTGAGTCGCCCTCTGCCGGATTTCATTGTCCATGACTCCATTCTCATCCAAATGTTCAGGGATATTTAAATGTTCTCACCTGTTCGATGTGCTTGTCCTTGTACTTATGACTCTCATGTTTCATTGAGGCATCCTGCCAATTCTAATTACTTTTTTTATCAGAGTTTATTTCCATATTGATTTTCTATAATTCCTCTTGAAGAATCTTGATATTGTGAATTAGATCTCTATCGTTAATGGTAAGGATTACCATATCGTCAACGAAGGCCATTAAGAAGTAGTTAACTTTATATCAGTATCTAAACCCCAAATGCATTTCGGATTCTGCTACATGTTAAGGGGAGTTTTAGAAGTAATTTAAAATACAAATTAACGAGGTTTTGTTTTGTAATCGCACCTTTGAGTCTGGAATACGCATATTTTTTTTTTTTTTTTTTATTCAGGGTCCCATAGTACAGTTCATATATTAATGTGTGATCTTGGATAATGGATAATTATTTTGACATTATTACTTAAAACTTTCCACCAACCTATCTAGAATCTTATCACTTCCATGAAATAGTCAGATATAATAATCATTGTATCTATAGCCAAAAACAATAATACTCCAAACTATGTTCGGAATTTTGCTGGCCTTTTTTTTTTTTTTAAATCTCTTCTCTTCCTTATAATATTTTGTACACTTCCGGAAGATGCTAAAATATTGAATTATTGCCTATACTCTTTTGTATTTAACTATATGCGTAATGTAGTGGAAGTACTCTTATAAAAACCACTTCTTATTCTCAAAATTTGTTTTAAAAACTGATTGGATAGAAAGAATTAATGACAAGTGCCGATCTATATAGTAATCTTTTAAATGCAACTATTAAATATTCATATGTATGGTAAATTCATGAATTGTTTTATTTTAACATTAAACTCTCATTACCAAAAGTATGATTCCAATTAATAACTTTAGGAACCACGAACAAAAAAGGGAAGAAATGTAACCTAAAGAAACAACACATAGTAGTCATTAAATTGCCGTTGGGTCGGGTTTAAAAAAAGTAATACAAAAAAAAACAAGAAAATTATGCCATAAATTAGCAAAAAACAGATGTTGGAGGCGTGTGGTTGTTTCAAACTGCCATAGAGCGCACCTGGTGCCCACATAAAAACAAGATAATCACGGGAGGTTATCGGCTGTTATAGACACTGCTAACGAGAGAGAGAGAGAGAGAGAGAGAGAGAGAGAGAGAGAGATAGAGAGAAAGAGAGTGAGAGAGAGTGAGAGAGTGAGGGGGGGGGGGGGTGAGCGTATATCATCCAAACCTTATCGCAGTATCGACCCTCTATAGGCAACTCCTTTTTTTTCTCTTTAATTCCTTTAATAAATCACTTACTCTTTCTATCTTCCTCTACTGGTGTATTTTTTTGAAAAAAAAAAGTCAACACTAAATATCCTTTGATCATAATTCCTAATATTTAATATCCACCTATTCCTACCACATAACTAATTGATGTTTATAAATGCACAATCCGGTATTCGGTAATTATAAATCCGATATTAATAAAGTAAATGTATGTATTGATAGAAAGTCTCATAATATAATCTAAATGTACGCTTCTTAATTTATAAACTTTCGATCTTGAATTACTTTTTATTTTTTACTTACTTACAGACGGGCGCTGGAGTCCTACAAGGACCTGGGCCTCTTCAAGGACCTTGAGCCAGTCATTCCTGTCCTTTGCCAGTTCTCTCCATCTCCTTTCTCCAAGGGACTAGAGGTCTTCTTCAACATCATTCAACCATATCATTCTAGGCCTTCCTCTGAATCGTTTCCCTCCAATGTTTCCGTATAGCAGGTGTCTTGAGATCTTTATTTCTGGCATCTAAGGCGGGATTTTCCCACAAACGATCCCAGGTCTGGTTTTCCATATTTTGTGCGGAGCTCACGATTCTTCCTTGATCGCCACGTCCCGTCCCAGACATTGAGTTTCCTTTTACTTTCGTCTGCTAATACCCAGGATTCACACTCATATGAAACTATGGATCTCAAGATAGTTTCCTAAAAAGCTATTTTAGCTTGTAAATATAGAGCTTTGAAGTTTCAAGTTTTTTGCAGGGCATGGAGGCACTTGTTAACTGCAGACCGCCTCGCATTCACTTCTTCTTTCATTCTGTTGTCTTTTACTACTTTTTATAAATTAACTTTTTTATTAAATTGTATAATCATTCCCTTATATGAGCATAATTAATGCCAATACTTTTATTTAATCTATTAGCAGCCGGGGATGGATCATACGGGATCTAGGACCTCCCTGGGGCTCCCCCAGCCTATATAAAGTGGGTTCATAAAAAAAGGGAGATATCCTGGCGGTTGATCGTAATCTAGGACAAATCCCCTCCCTGCACAACAGTTGTCCAAGAAACAGTATAGTCTCTACCATGTACTGAACCCCAGACCCGTTCATAAGTTGTAATGGTACAGGTTATAGTTACAGGTTGCAAAGCCTTAAATATTCTTAAGGAACAATTAACTAAACGTTTTCCAATCAACTTATATAATTTTTTTTTTCGTTTTATTATAAAAAGGTTCGGTAGTCGATGGAGATCAATATATTGGTTGAATAGTCAGGGTGTAGTCAGTAAATTAATTTTTTATTTTTAAAGGCCAGATTTCGACCATACCTGTCAGCTATTGTGAGGGCTTGCATTAAGTCAGTGTTATAAGAACAAATTGTATCAACAAAATAAATAAGATAAGACAGAATAAATTAGATTATGAATAAGAAGTATATAATGAAAATGATTTAGTATGGACGATGATATAAATATTAATGTTATGAATGTTAAGATATTGTAAAATCTACAGAATAATTTGGAATTATAACAAAAAGGTGTGCTAAAAACTAGTATTTATCCGATCTAGAGAAACTTCAAGAAGAAATGTGGGAGAGTAGAAGGATAACTATGTTGATGTAGGGAGTTCAATTGTCAAAGTGTTAAAAAAATTAATACAATATAAAGATATCACATGAATTTAATGTAATAGAAGGTGTAATTACTTAAATTACTAAAAGTACTTAAGTTAATTTATTTTAAATCTTATGTAATTTATATAAATCCTAGACATATACTTGTAAATACGTATGGTGAGTTACAATAAGATTGACGAAAACCAGGCAACTAAAAATAAATCGTAAAATTAAATTTCGAGGAGGCGGAAAATATTGGAATACGTTGGTAATATAACTTCATTGTCTCTTTCGTGGTCAAGGAGAGTTTTCATGTTAATATGTTTTTTAGAGGAGTGTTTTCTTAAAGTTGGGTATTTTTTTAATCTGTTTGTAGATGAGAACAGATGGAGTATAAAAATAAATTAATTTCATAAGAAATAGTATGGATGTATGTATTAGATCTATACTCAGAAAACTAAATATAGAATGATTTAGGATATGGCAGGAATGGATTCGGGTTTGGTGTAAAGATTTGTGAATGTCTGGTGAGATCAGGAAAGATTAGTTATTTGTTGGCCACTGCGTTGAGCGTGGAAGGAAATGAAGGTATTGATGATATTATATTTTAAACGTTTTGGTTGATCAATACAATATTACAAGAAGGCATACGTATGATGGAGGCGAGTGATTTGTTGAGAATTTTGGCTATTAGGTCAGGACGAACAGAAATCCCAATTTCCAAGCTAGGAATTTGATTGTGCTGTTTGCTTTGGAAACAGAGATATTCAGAATACCTCGAAGTTGGAGAGAATTGAAGTATGAGCATTGCTTAAGAGAAGTGTTCTATAGTAACATCTCTGTAGTTCTTTAAATATTTGAATAGTGCTGGCAATAGGAATATTGGTAAAATATTATAGGCAACAAAAGATGTTAGGATGAGATTATTTGGCATGTGTAAGGATTTAATTTCTCCCGAAAAGTGGAAAGAATTTTTAACATCATGTGGGTTGTTTTCATTTAGGGATTGAAGGGAGAAAGAATTTACCAAGACTGGAGGCTGGAGAATTAATATTTCAAATGATGCGGCGAAGGGGGTTACCTGGTTTATGGATTTTAGGTAATCCATAGCAACGGGGCGCGGCGGAATTATAAGAAATGAGATGTCGGTACGCAGGTAGCTTTATTTGTTATACATTCAAATTCGACAGCCCTGTAAGAATATTTTTTCAAAATGGATTCTTTCTTAATTTTTAACATTCAAGAATACCTATGTACTTCTAAAAGTTGGAAATTCTAGATTTACTTCTAAAGTCGATTTAATAGTTTCTGGACATATTGTTAGGGGATAATCTGTTAAAATATTTGTTATAAAAATTGAGCTCGTATTATATTTTATTAATAAAAAATATTATAAAGTGGCATGGTTTTAATAAATCTGAAAAAATAATCTATTTAATCAAAATTTTCAAATACCCTTTGAACTCTAAATAATTGAACTGTATATCACGTCAATAACGCTATAGGTTTTGATTAAAAATGATACTAATAAATTCTTATTTTGTTATTAATTATATAATGACAACATTTTTATTGTTAGTTTGGTAGTAATTTATGAGAAATATGCAAGGTATTCCAACATTATCTTTTTGTTGTAAAAAGAATATTAAATATTATTAAATAATATTTTAATGCCTTGTATATTACATTTTTCTTTTTTAGTTTATCTATAATGCGACTTTTAAGGAATAAAAACAGCAAATAGTAAGGTTTAAGTGAAAAATGTTACATTGATATTGACTCTATCCTCTCTATATATCTATAATAAATCCTCTCAAAATGTGAAGTTAAACTAACTTCACATTTAAATCTTACCTTAAAACACTGTTATAAAGTAGCCCGGCAGGTGGCCATAGGATTTTTTAAGGCAGTAAAAAATCCTTAGTTACGCCGTCCTTCGGAAGGGACGTTAAACGAGGGTCCCGAGCCTATACGATGTCAGGTACTCGTTAAAAATCCATATCCTAATTAAACCTGGATAGGCAAAATTTAGAGCTCCCACTGTAGCATCGTCCGATTAGCCATAGCAGCATAAAGTGACGTTGAATTAACAACTAACTAACTAACTGTTATAAAGTAAAGTCTACTATAGAACTAAACAAATGTTTTCTTATTTTTGTGTTGTTGACTGCTCCCCCTGATTAATTAAATCCATCACCAAATAATAATATTGGAATGGCTTATATATTATTTAACGAGACAGTGTTATACAATATATAAGTAGACTATAAGAGCGAAAAAGGGGAAAAAATCATGTTTTGAAATATAGAATTCTGCTTTAGGCCCTGAACGCTTATTATATAAATTTATCATACGAAACAACAAAGATTGGCCAGGTTGTGAATTAATGAAAATAAAGAAACCTATAATAAAAAAAATAAATATTTTATAATCTTCTATCATGTACATCAATATAAGTATTTTATTAGTAAAATTACATTTATCTTGGCTCTAAACTTTCTAAATATCTAAAAGAAATCCTCTCAAAATGTGAAGTCAGCCTAACTTCACAATTAACACGCTTTTTAGAACTCTACTATTGAGTAAAGTATAGTATTGAACTAAACACATTTTTGCTATTAAATTATACATTTTATCTATAATCGTTGTTGTTTGTTCATTTAACGTCACTTTATTCTGCTATGGCTATTGTATTCTCGGTCATTGTAGTTTGTTATGCTAACCACTAAACAGGTCGCCCATTTATAATCGTTATATTGGTCATGTTCGTAATTAATCTCTTGGTACATCATACATTTTTTTAAATTATCAAATGGTATAACAAAAAAAAATGAATTCAAAATTTTTATTAGTGACATCGGTTAAATAAAATCCGCTTATCCATTAAGAATCGTTAGATTTTTGGCTCATATAATTAAAGTATCCTACGGCAGTTATTAAGGGAAGGGTGAAGTAGGGAACAGAACGCGGGCGGGAGCCTAGCAACCAACTCCCGACCGACTGTTTGCATTATTAACCCGACCCGGGCTAATGTCAATATGGAACCCACTCCCTGAATTTGGTTAAACTAGCCATCTCTGTTTTCTTCTAATACCTCACTTCAAATATTTTGTTATACATAGTGCAAATTAATCTGGTTATGGATTCATACGACTGGACTTACCAGCTATTACAGTTCTGTGAACACAAGAGGTATTTATTTTGTTAAATCTGTTAAAAACCCACCATAAGGCCCATCCTTGAAACAATTAATTAGGTAAAAATATATACGTATATTATTCAGAAAATATTCGTATATACAATCATTACTGATTGGGACATTAAAAAAAAAAATTGTCATAATCACCTAGTCGCATTCATATCTCCGCTAATAGTGCTCATTTCCAAACGATTAAACTTGTTGAATAAACTACATAACTGAGTCATAATTATGTGCTCAGATTGCTCTCAGATGATTAGTGAGTGAGCTGATAAGCTCATATCAGAATTTTGTCCCATTATTTAATGTCCCGCTGCTACTTCAAAATTTTCAAGTTTAAAAACGGTAAAGCCCCGAATTCAAATGGTCAGGTTCTTAAAAGGATTGGATTACTATAATTTTAATGTGGACAGTAATAGTTTTAATAACGCCAATAAAACATTGTGAAATAAATTTCTTAAAACAGGGATACCATTGTCATTTTTGCCAGTGTCATTTTCCGAAAGAACAGTGTCAAGTTGGTAGGCCCAATAATCGTGAATTACTCGAAAACAAATGCAGTTTTTGATTGATATGAATATC
The DNA here is from genome assembly GCA_964056705.1 of Troilus luridus. Lineage (NCBI taxonomy): Eukaryota > Metazoa > Arthropoda > Insecta > Hemiptera > Pentatomidae > Troilus > Troilus luridus. The sequence continues at coordinate 85,839,281 of OZ057412.1, forward strand.
GGATTTTTTTAAGTGAATACGTCTTTAAAATTCCTTCAATAATGGGAGACAATTGAATGAACGAACAAATTCGGGGAAACAGTTTGGTGATGCAGCTAAATATCTATCATCTGTATCAAAAATTCAATTAGACCACTGGATAGCTAAAGGATCAAAGAATTCATTTGATAAGTGAGGAATATGACGCATTCCTTGCTGTTGACGGGAAGCGCCTACATTTTTAGGTCATTTTGCTGCGTATCAAGATTTCCATTCAATATAATTTTTTTCGTTTAACATATGGCACTATTATTGCTAAAGTGACACAACTCGAAAATCGGTTTTTTCGGTGATGAGTTAGGATCATGAAATAAAATGGTTAATATTTCTTCATCAGTCGTAAAATCTGTATTAACCTATCTACAGAACTTGTATTACACAAGGCACTTGTACCACTCTTATTGTCCTAATGCTAATTCCATGCTCACTAATAGTTTTCGACATCTATCAATTTAGAGATACTAGGGAGATATGATTACATTTTTAATTAAATGAGATCACATATAAAAATAGTTGTTATTGCCTGGATGTTTCTTCCACTTGTGTTTATTTACATCAAGCTATGTATTTCAAAGTATGTTGAAATTTTATTTCATAATATATTGTTACAAATTATAATAAAAAAAATTAATATTTAATCAATGGGGAAAAATTCAACTGTACAACTCCCTGTAACTCGTCCCGGACTGTGTCTTTTTTTTTTTTTACTTGAGAGGTAGTTATATAATTTTAGAATGACCAGCATTTTCTTGAAAGAGTATAATAATAGGTAAGGGAGTATAATAGGAAAGGAGAGAATAATGATAGCAAAAGGGGACTGAGGAGAAAAGAAGCTAGACAGATCGGCGAAAGGGGTGGGGATTAATAGTGCGTGAGAGTACTGGCAATATTATCTATCTCCCTTCATTTGTCATCCCTCCTGCTCCTGACGGCTATATTTGAATAACCCTATCAACGCTCTTATGAATGATACATAGCCCGTTTCAACTTCCCTCTTGTAGTTCGTCCACGTCTCCGGCGGTGTACTCCAATGTTTTCCTTTTCAATCTCCACTAAAGTCTTCTTATCACTCATTCTTATCATAATTAACATTATCCGCAATTAGTTTTGGAATAATAATCGACTTGGATGAAAATAATTTGCCGTATATTCGATTTCATTTCCAAATGAATATTTGCTTGAGTAAACCATTTAGTTACACCAGGAACCAGCGATCAAAACATTAACCCTTGAACAATTGAACGATTTACATAAGTAATCATCTATAAATAAACATCAATTAAAAATGTTTGTAGTAGTAGAAATTTTCTTTATCCAAACAAGTCTAGTTAGTTCATTAAATAAACGTCACTTTATGCTGCTCTGGCTAATGAGACAGTGAAAGTTCTAAATTTTGCCGATCTAGGTTTAATTAGGATAGGGATCTTATACCTATACCTGACACTGATCAAGCTCGCGACCCCATTTTACATACCTTCTGAAAAACGTCATAATCAAGGATTGTTTACTCCCTTCAAAATTTCTGGTATCCACCTGGCGGGCTACAAACCCGTGTCTTTTGGAACAGAAATTCGTTATGATTATCACTACACCATAGGTTACCCGGACATGATGTTTGTGTCCAATGAGTTTCATAAAAATAACAGTAAATGTTTTTATTGTCACGGAAATAATTTTCCGTAATAAGAAAACCTGCGGTCTTGGGCGTAGTTGGTTGTTATGCTAACTATTAAACTAGACTAGTAATTTAGAATTAAAAATATCATCCGAAAAATGCTCATTACTCTATAATAATTTCTAATGTGATGTGCACTCTGGTCAACTTCCTTTCATATGTATTGTGAGCTTGTAAATATGACTTTAATTTTACATAAAATGTAATAATATTATTTTATAAGTTGAGTATCTTCAATGTCACTGAGATATTTCAGATTTAAAAATGTCCATGTTGTTTTCATACATATTCATATTATATGGGTTCAAAAACATCAATGCATTATTTTTTTTAATTTCTAATATAATTTGTTACAATTTACAAAAGTAATATGCTGTACCAAACAGACAAGTCTCAAACTCAAAAACTTAATAGACAGATTTAAATGTATCTATAAAGAGTCACAAATACAATGAAAGAAAAACTACAAAAAAAAAAAACTTTCAGGTACAAAAAAAACTTTCAGATCGATGCATTATGAAATGTTTACCTTTGAGTCGATTTTCAATTCAAGAGTTCATCAAATTATATTGATTAATGTTGTAATTGAATAAATATTATAATTGAGCAGTGAATTGTTAGGCGATTAGAAACATGCCTGATCTAAACTCTTTCTATAAAAAAACGTTGAAGTGCTGGATTAATAGCTTATGATTTCAACTTCCTTGATATAAGGTGAATATTTATTTCAGACAAATGCTATTTACAATTCAGATATGAATGTAAATTATTCAATCTACATTTCTAAGAGATGAAACATTGTTTGAAGGGCTTTTTTACAGATTTATTACCAGCTATCTGTCCCCGAAGAACGGTCTCCTACAACCATTCTTGTCCACGGAAGCAACCTAGGTAAAGACATTGTTCGTACTGCAGACGAGATTAATCTGTTGTTTTATTGGAAACCAGTGGATGACAGTGGTTATAATACGAATGAATATACAGAACCTCACGTTCAGTTGATGTTGGTCACCAGAAAAATCGATGGCTGCACGATGTGGTCAGACGTAGAATACTTCCTACATATAGTCATCTTGAAGTAAGTTATTCCTTACTAACGACAAAAAATGGGTCTCTAGGACAAAGGCAGATAAATCCATAGGGTCAAAAAATGCATATTTCCACAAACGTGACTGTACCTGGAATATATATATATATATATATATATATATATATATATATATATATATATATATATATATATATATATATATATATATATATATATGTAGTGGAATATTCCTGATTATAATTTTTTTTTCGCATGCATTTGATTTCATATATTAGGTGGTGATGACGTTTGCATACTATAATGAGATTAATGGGAAAACTGAAGCACAGGGAACAGAGTTGGAAGTAAACACGACAGCTAAAATATGTTAAGTTGATTTATGGTGCGTTGCTTAGATGGGGTCATACCTTAACTCTAAGTTTGAACTTGAACAGGAGAAGGAATATTTGCTTAACCTAACTTCCAGACTTTGTGTCTCGAACTTTCAACAGTTAGAAATTTTCCTGGCATGATACAACATAATTACTTCGCTAAGAAGGTTTCGCAATCTATCATTTATTTCTTTATGCTCTGTTAGCGTGGTTAAATATAGGCAGATGAATGAGTTATTAACACTAGATTTGTTTAAAATTTCATCTTTTCATAATTTATTTTTTAAAGAATATTCAAATCAAAAAAATTTTAACATTGGAAATATATTTAATCAAATATCGTGAAATATAAACAGGGGTATTCAAATACAGTGGTATTGGTAAACTTATTAGTCAGAATAGAGAATTGTTATATCAAACCAATTTTAAAGTTATGAATTACGATATTTATCTACACTGTTTTAATGTTTGCGTGTCTAGTATTCAGTAAAGACGCCCTTTTCGTTTCGTTTTCATGTTTCTATATAATACTGAATAATCTCATTACTAAAACTAATTCACGAACCAGTGACTGAATCTTCTTCTTCTTTACGGCGTTCCTACTGGTGGCGAGTCAAGGCCTCCCGTAGCATCAACCGCCAGTCGTCCCGGTGCAATGCTGATGCTTTCCAGTTCCTCATTCCCAAGATGGAAAGATGGACAGCGCATCCTCTGCCACTCCATCGGCCCACCGCAATCTCGGCCTGCCGATTCTCCTCTTGGCGTACAGCTTTTCTTTGGGATTTCATCGTCTAGCAACACGCCAAACCCAGCGAAGCCTTCCAACCTTTATATATCTGACGACATCTATGTCATTATAGAGGCTTGCTATTTCGGTATTTGTTCTTAGTCTCCAAGCATTATCATCCAGAAATTCTCCTAAGGATCCGTCCCTCGAATCTATTTAGCAAGAGTTCTTGAGCTCGCGAAATTGTCCAGCATTCAGATGCATAGATCAGAACAAGCCTTACGAGGGTTTTGTTTATTTGTAGTTTAGTGTTGCGTGAGAGAATTTTACTTCTGAAGTGTTTTAGGAGCCCGAAATAACATTGGTTTGCAGCCAATAATCTTCTATTTATTCCTTGCTGTATATTATTTTCAGGGTACACCCAAATAAATGAATTCATTTACCCATTCAAATGTGAAGTCTCCGATTTTTAGAAGGGTATCCTGTTGATCCTGTCCTTACAGAGATGCTCGCATGTACTTGGTTTTTGCCTCATTCACAGTGAGGACTACTCTTTGTGCGGCTTCTTTGAGTGCGAGAAATGCCTCCTACACAGACGTCATATTTCTTCCAATAATGTCCAGATCGTCTGCTAACGCAAGTATCTGAGCCGATCTGTTAAATAAGGTGCCCCCAATTTGTATACCTTAGCCTTTTATCGCACACTCCAGGGCCATATTAAATAAGAGACAGGCAAGACTGTCACCCTGTCTGAGGCCTTTATGCATTTGAAAACCTCTAGAGAGGGCTCCGCTTATCCGAACTGCACATTCTACCTTCTTCATAGTCATTTGAACTAAACGAACTAGCTTTGGGGGAGGTCCCAATTCCAGGAGATTTTGGTATAACTCTTCCCATATAATGCGGTCGTAAGCCTTCTAAAAGTCGATAAAGAGGTGGTGCGTGGTAATATTGTACGCTCGGGGTTTCTCTAGGATAATTCTTATTGAAAATATCTGGTCCACAGTTGCTCGACCTCTCATAAACCCTGCTTGATACAATCTGATTTCTCTTTCTGCGATTGGACGGAGTTTCTGATATTGCACCCTAGAGAATACTTTGTAGCCGTTAGAGAGTAGGGATATCCCTCGGTAATTCCTGCACTCTAGAATGTCCCTCTTCTTATGTATGGGAGATTTGACTGCCATGTACCAATCATCAGGCATTTGTTCACTCTGCCATATGTCCATTATAAGATCGTACATGAGGATTTCTAATTTCTCTCCTCCATATTTCAAGATTTCTCCGTGTATACAGTCAGCTCCCGGTGACTTATTGTTTTTGAGGTGTCTTATTGCTTCTTGAACCTCCTCAAAATCTAGTTGCTCAACGTTCCCCTCCGGGATTTCTACCATAGGCTCTGACAATGATTCTCCACTTTCATTTAAGAGACCAGTGAAGTAGTCCCTCCAGCGCTCCAATACTTTCTTTTCATCGTTCAGTAGAGTACCGCCAGCGTCTCTACACGCTGCTATTCGTGGTTGAAGTGGCTTCCGGCTTGTATTAACCCGCTGATAGAACTTCCTAATTTCATTAAGATTTTTAAGGTTCTTGACTTCTTCCAATTGATCACATTCCCATTTCCTTTTCTTCCTCTGGAGCAGTATTTTTCCATTCTACGTTTTATACGGTAATTTTCAGTAGCGTTTTTTGTGTTTCTCCTGTGTACCATCAGTCGATAGGCAGAATTCTTCTCGTCCGTCGCGTGTTTACATTCCCCATCGAATGATGAAGCTTTCCTTAAGCTTTGTTTGTAGAGCAATCCCGGATTCCAGACTTGATCAAAAGCCTGTTCCGCGTCAAGAAAGACGCCCGAACAATATGATCCAGGTTCTAATGCAGAGGAGATTACATCCACCACACGATGAAATTTCTGAATAGTGGAGTGGGATCCTCGGAATCCAAACTGGTGATATTTTTAAAAAGTATATTAGAAAAGTGAATCTATTTTTATTTTTTTTATCCAAAGTAAATTCTCACCTAAACTACACTTTTTAAACACAGATACAGGAGTTTTTTAAAATATGTAAGCATCAGACTCATTTTGACTGATTTTTGTTACAGTAATACTTCATATGAAAACAATAAAAATTTGATGGAACCAAAGAGATATAAAAGTTGATAGAGTTAATGAACTAATAATCTTTCAAAATTTTTAGAAAATTTTCGTATCAGTGAAAAATGATGTAACCATGATTATTCTTTTGCACTAATGTGATAATGGCTACACTCATATTATTAAATATGTTTTCCCGATTGTCGTGATAAAAAATACTTTTTCCTCTCCGTAATGTATGTGTATTTAAGGGATTTAGACTTTGGGGTTCATCTCATTCATAGAAATTTTCCTATATATCAATCCATTAGAATAAAACCTATCCTAGCTTCCAGTGATCATGGATATTTATTAATGATTTGTCAATAAAAAAAGGAGTCAGGGAAGTGACGAATTTCCATTTTCTTCTTTTTGTAAGTAATAAAAAAAACAACTAAAAAGTTTCAAAATATTTATAGTACTAGCCTGCAAATTGAAAAGATACAAGTCGATTTTTTTTTAATTTTCACAGGGGCAAGACCAGCATAATTTCTAAAGTAAAGTATGTGGTTAAGCGTTAAGAGATGTTACATTAACCGTTTACTTTAATTAATGTTACATTAACGAATTCTTTATAGTATCGCACGGGCCCTAATACGTATCTGTGGTTGCCTGTCCTTGTGATGGAAATGTATTGACTATTTACAAAAGCCTTATGGTACATAATTGTTTAATTATTATCAAAAAGGATGTAAATATGTATCGTGTAGAACCTACGTATTCTAGAGAAGGATAGATGTCCTAGCGAGAATCCTCGAAATGGTATACTAGTTAAACAGAATGTGAATAATAAATTTTTGCTGAATCACTCATGCGTGATAATAGAAACATGTTTATATGTTCAAAAGTTTTACCCGGGTACAAGTTATCCTTAATTTAATGTATGAAACCAACACCTCAAGAAGATCCTAGATCCCATATGACCCATCTCCCGCCGCTAACAGACTAAATAAAAGTAACTTCCTGCAGCGGGTTTTGAACCAGGATTTCCGGCATGACAACTCAGTGCTCTACCACTTAGTCACTCTTCTCCCCTTTCTAGTGAAAAGAAACTACTGTTCAAACTAAAGTCCAAAAGAGACTGCGTGTTATAAAGAGTTATGCATAAGAAAGGGAAATGGGTTGCATGTTAATTTTATTAATTTGTAAATTCGAGTATAATAAAAGTACAAAAATATCCACAGAATAATCAAGGTATATTTAATATTCCTCCTTAAACCTACTAAACGGGTTTGAAGATGGAGAGTTTAAAAAACTACGAAGCAGGCTGTTTCTATGTAAATAAAATATAAATAGTGCGGTGGGCGCTGATGTTGCTGGGGCCGGCGCAACGCAAACATCTGCTCCCTGCTACCACAGCTGCTGACACCGCCGTCTCCAGTCCGCGCACTCTGTGACTTTCATTTTCTTTATTTCACAAATAGTTATAAAAACGTCCATTAAACCTAATATATGACCGCAGAAATAAAGTAAAAGTTTTTTTCCGTATTTTTACAAAATCTCTTGGTACGTATCCTCTCTGTATCTTGAAATTCTTTATATACCATGGAATTATTTACACGTTCCTGACCAAAATGTATTATCTGACAAATTGACAAAAATGTTTTTAAGTCATTCCATCCGTTTCTGAAAAGAAAAAAAACAACTGAATTCTTTCTACTTTCAAGCATTGATAATGTTAATAGGCATGTTTTTAAAAATCAGCGAATAAGGCAAATCGTAAATAAATTATTAAATAATATTGATTTAATACAGATTTTAGTACTAATGGATTATGCAGTGTGGCAATGGTGTTTTTTGCTAATGAAATTATTAAATATAAAGTTAAATATTTAATATTAGGAAACAGACAGACCAAGCTCTATCTTTATAAAACATTGGATAAAAATAAACCCATACTTCTATAAGGTTCCGAGTTCTGAACGATTTCAAGAGCTGCTGAAAAGTAACTACTGATTTTTGAAAGAAAGGTACTCCCGCATTTTTGGAGGTGTAAAGGTTGGTGATGAGTGGAAGCGACGCTCGAAACAACAACTGCACGGTAGTTTTACAGTAGTTTAAATCCTAACGTCGTAAGAATAATGAAGTTGGTGCGCTTAAGATATACGGATCATATTGGCAAGATGGAAGATGGAGAATGCCAAAAGTACTCCTTACTATCCTGATTCAAGGAAAAAGAAGAAGAGGGATACATAACCTGAGGTGGTATTCCTCGAAACATCCTCGGAGTTTGGAGGATTGTATCGGCAATCCAAAGATGTTTGGACCAAGCGGTAGGAGGAGGCCAAGACCTGTAACCGGGTCTTAGTGCCGTTATTATAAAATATAATTTAATATACAATTGGAAAAAAAACTAACAATAATTATTTTCGCAGAATAGTAAAAATAAACTACGTTGTGCTCATATAAATTTTAAAGAAAGATTGTGATTATATATATATATATATATATATATATATATATATATATTATATTTATGCAAGGAGGTGATTTGTCCTAAATAACGCTCAACCGCCAGATTTTACCCCTTCTTTATAGGGGCTAGATGAGCCCCAGGTTGCTCCTAGATTCCATATGATCTATCTCCAACTCCTAACCCACTAAACTAAATAAAAGTCTTGCCAGGAGCGGGATTTAAACCAGGATTTTAGGCATGGCTACTCAGTGCTCTACCACTGAGTCACACCGCTCCTCAATACATATATATGTGCAATAAAGGAATATTAAATAAGTTGCTTTTTGTGATAATTTTCGAGTCATTAGAAACTCATTAGTTTTCAGTATGTTCTGACTATCCAATATACTTAAGTTAAAAACTTAGTGGTCCCAGAGGAATTTTTCGTATGAACTATCTAATACAAAAATCTATTACTATGAAGGTGTTCTAAAATCTGAGACGGGCCCGGGGCTAAATGGTACCAACACATTTCCCTATCTCTCGATTACACGCCTTCCTTGAAGAGCCCTTTTTGAGCATGCTGTCACTAATTTAGGCCCTTCTGGTTAAATAACAGAGCCGTTTATTCACCGTTTTATTCCTCCAGTGAGGTTGGATTCTAGGAAATATACCCCCTTGATTACTTCTCCCTCTTTCCAAGGGCGGAATTAGGTCTGATTACAAAGTGAAGTCTTTTTTTCTTCTCCTTCTTTTATTTTATGTTGTGGTGAAGGTACACTTTTATCCAGCTATGTTTAAACCCTTGTTTATCTTAGCAATGTAAGCTGTTCGTGACTTAAAACATTTTTTAGACAACTGAAACTTTTTCGTTCACTTGGGTATATAAACATATGGTAATTACGAGGGAGACTAAGTAGGGAACTCAGAAAGCAGCCATCAGAGTTCAATGCCATCTCCTGTAGAGGTTTTGGACCATACCTGATATATTTTGTTTTTCCACCGTTGTTAATTTTAATTATAACATTTTATTGTACTATGCTACACTCTTTTTAAGAATGTTTTTTAACCTTTTAACTTGTACCACAACAAGCTATGGTCTGTTGTTCAGTACACCATAGAGACTGAACTGTATCTTGGACAACGGTCGTGCAGGGAGGTGATTTGTCCTTTACCCACTTTATCGAGGTTGAATGAGCCCCATTAGGGTCCTAGATCCCATATAATCCATCAACGGCCGCTAGAAGATTGCATATAACTCTGCCAGCGAGCGGGATTTAAACCCAAGACCATCGGCATGGCAACCCAGTGCTCTACCACAGAGCCACTCCGTTAACCGAAGAATATTTAATCTTATTTATTTACAAGATTTAATCTACAGCCACGGTGAATTAGTGGTTACGTCAAATCTTGTCCAGAGACAGTTTATAATATAATATAAGCAATAACTTCTTTTCTCTACATTGCCTGACTTAGACCTTTATTCAGTACTAAAATAACACGATTCCACTTCCCTAAGTACAAGAAAATCAGTTAGGAGAAAATCCGACTTAACCACTTATTCTCCGAGACTGTAGAAATATTCTTTGGTGAACTGATTGGCTACCACAAGGCTCTACGCACTGAATTGCCATGCCGACGCGTCTTGAGTAATTATTGAAGATAATTTATAATATTGTCTGTAAATGTTCTCGATCGGATTCTTACCCAAACAACTTTTTTAGTGTGTTTAATAATATACTACTCAGTAAAACTTCATACTTAATAATCAATATTGTAATAATGAATATTTGGGGATTCAGAACTAAGTACACACCTAAATTATTAAATATCGTTATTTTGGATATAATGAATGCATACATTGTGACATGATTATTATTGATTCAAATGACTAGAGTTTTGGCATAAGTTACTTCATCAGATAGGCCAATAATAGTAGTAAGTAATGACATTTCCCAGATCTTCTCACCTGATGTCTCTTCAAGACAAGATGATCTTTTCGGCTTTCCTTGAAGGTGTCATTTTCTTCCAGGCATATCGGTTCTTCCTTGCTCTGTTGCTTCTACCTACGGGACACGTTGTATCTGATTTTTTTAACCGTCATTCCCCGTATCCTCTGTCTCTGACAATTCTTCTATTTTATAGTAACTTATTTATTTTAAAATATAATATGGTGTGTATGTCGCAGAACAGTTGCTACATTAATTCTATGTTTTATAATTCATAAAATAAAAAACTTACATTTTTCGTATTTCTTAATTTTATAATTATATTAAATTATTATTATTATACTGGCTCCACGGTCTTACAAGAACCCGGGTGTCCTCCGCTACAGCCTACAAATCTCTGCGACCTTCCACTATTCTTTATTCTTGTACAGCCAGCCGCTTAAGACTTCCTTCACATCGTCCAGTCATCTGATTCGAGAACGTCCTCTACTTTTTTTCCCATAGAGAATTCTATTTAGTATCCTGTGGTCTGGCATGCTTTCCACATGTCCAATTCATCTAATTCATGCTTTCTTTATCAATGCCACCATGTCAGGTTCCCCTTACAGCTCTCTCAGCTCTTCATTCCTTATTCTTACCAATACCCCGTTTTCTTCTTAATATTTTTGTTCCCAGAAGTTGATCTTAAGTTATGATTTTTTTATAATTATATTAAATTACGTAATAAATCATAGTGCATTCAATTTAAATATGTAAGATATAATATATCAAATTATTTAAATTTTGCGTCGAATGAACTCCACAACAATATCAATTAATTTGACGACGGCGATACGATTGTATTTTGTCTAAAACTGAAAGAAAATATTGTTTATGATTCTGTGACATATTACAAGTTCTATAAGTGCAACTTATAGTTATGCAAAAGTTATAGAGCATAAAGATCTGAGTTACTCGGGAGATATAAGAGAGTCGGGATATTATATTTAATAGGAAAAATTGTAGTAATTTTGTTTTTGGGAATGTTCAATTTATTCCTTCTCACATTTATCAGGGGTTTCCGCCAACTAAAAAATATGCTATGGAAAATTTCTTTTTCCATTTATTCCTCAGTAGTTCGCTTCCCGTAAGATATTCCATCATTAATTTTAAAGATTATTACATTTCCTAAAAGTTTTCAATATAATATGTTTCGAAAATCTGAATAGCAAATTGGAAACAGAACTTTGCAAATCAGTAAAAAAACTTCGAACGATAGCCGCCGAATGTCGATTTAACAGTGAAAAAAAAATCACAATAACCAATCTGGTAGAAGAACAATGATTTTCAACAAAGCTATTTTTTAACGATTTTTAAAAATAATTAATGAAATGTAGTCTGAAAATTAAAAATACTACTTCTTTTCCAGAGGTTGGATGTGTGTTTACCAATTTACTAATTAATTGAACCATCAATCTATTATTCATAAATATATAGTGCATCTGGTTTAAGTAAGCAACAAAAGAATTATAACGAATATACTTTATTAATACAGTTTGAAATACGATTAATGATCCAGATATAAAATATAGGATTGCCATAAAATACATACAGATCTTAAAGTACAACTTATCTTGTAAAACAGGGGTAGATTACGTCTATAGGTTGGGTCTCGGCCTGGCCGCCTTTCGATACTCCGGCACCAGCATCTTTCGCCGGCCTCCCTCTTCCGTATCCTCGCTCCTTCTTCTTCGGGATCTTTTCAGAGAGTCTCTTCCCCCCTTGGAAAGAGACTTGGTCTTGAATCCCCCTCTTTGGTAGTTCTTGACCCCCCTTGTTCATGGGGTCTAACCATTCTACCTGAGTGGCCTATTTCTTACAAACGGTCATTTCCTCTTTATGCAAATGTATATTTATTATTATAATAACCCCCGGTACGATACATACCAATACAGAACACATATATCACAGATTAAACTCTTCTTAAAGTTTTGAGCATTAAAAAAATATTTTTAGTAAGATGAGTAAATGATGTAGTTCTGGGTAAGGGGTGATATATGATTTTTTTTTTTTTTACTACTTGGACAATCGATTTTCAATAATGCTTTCCGTTCGGAGAGTCAAACGTCGCTTGATTTTGTTGCTTCTAAATCAAATGGGTGATTTAAGGGCTATATTAGGGTCTTTGTAGGACGTAATAATGGTTATAATAATCGTCAGCGAAGGTATTAATGATGGTATTAATATCACAGATGAAAACATAATAGAAAATAAGGCTTAAAACACTGCCTTGTAGTAAACCTTTTTATTGAGGTATGAAGGAGGAAGTTTAAGTATTATCACAATTACAGAAGAATCTATCTTGGAAATAAGATTGAAGAATTAAACAGTAAGTATGTGGTAAGTAAGGTTTTATTTTCCAGAGAAGACCCTTATGCCAGACACTATCAAATGCTTTCTCGACGAAGGTGGCAGAGCAATATTCTTTTTTCTCAAAAGTGAATATAGTCATAAGCGAAGGTATATATTGCATTGCAGATGGTGCTGTTAGGGTGCTCCGGAACATCAGGGGGGAGGGTTAAAATACGATAGAGAATAGGGCTTAAAACTCTGTCTTGTGGAACACCTTGTATTGGGGAAAGAATGCGAAAATTGAAGGATCTACGGAAGTAGAGAAAAAAGTTTAAGGGATTCTATTTTTTAAAAGTTTTATCAATATAATTGAAAATACACGACAAAGAGAAAATAAAGGTTCAAATATGAAACGTGATATTTTTCTTCAATATTTTTATTATTGAAATACAAAATATGTGGAATCAATTTTTTATTTTTTTTTATTTTGAAGGAAAAAAATAATTAAAATGCGTGCACAATGTAGGTTAAGAAGTATGATATTGATAGAGCCAAGGAGTGGACGTGAAAGAAGACTGTTTTTATTCTGGTTGAGGGTTTGTAAGGACAGGGTAGTTAGGGCGATAATTGGAAGGTATATAATTGGAGGGAGTACAATTAGAATAGCCCTTGTCATGGCCCAGTAATCACATTTCCCTGGCTTCCTTCCTCTCATGGCTGTATAGTAAATGTTCACTGTCACCAAGCAGGCTCTAGGCTCAAGTTGTATGGATACTAAGTACATAAAACATTCTATTGTTTAATATATCTTTTGTCGAGAACTGTTATCTTTTTTTTGAATTAACATTAATTATAACACGTATTAAGTGTAAATGTTCGACAATACTTAAGTGTTTCTCGTCATCGCTAATTTTTAATTTTATATAATATATGTACACTAAAGTATGTTATTTAGCGTTAAATACTTAATCAAATTTAGAATACTAGATGCCTATGAGTTAATAAATGTTTGAATGTTTTTATGCAACAATCTATGGAATTATTCGACCAGCATTTCAAATAAAACCTCCTGAATACCTGATCATTGTGAGCCGGCAGAATGATCCAATTAGATTAGTCAGTTTGCATTATTTTGGAGCGTATCGTGACTTTGTAAATTGATTATACGAGGCGTATATGATCATGATCGTATATCTCCTAAATTACAATAATCGACCTTTCTCCAATTCTTTAGTGCGTTTTGCTAGTTTAGAAAAGAAGTTTTGTATTACACGTCATTTTTCCAAGTTAAATTTCATGGTCTTAATCTGGTTCTTAACATTAAGTTTCGGATTTATAAAGCTTTACTTGACTAAACGAGTGATAAATGAGAAAAAGTTAAGTAATGAATTTTGGAGCTATCCGCTTTTTATTTAAACTCATTTGTACTCTAGGGGATCTTCTTAATGCCAGTTCACCACCAGACAAAAATGAAGTTATCCAGGTAATTTTTTTTAAAAGAATATTTTGGTTTTAAAAATAATTCATTTCATAGATCACCAGTTATTGTTTCTTTATTTAAGAAAATAAGACGGGAAATAATTAATCGCAGTTAGAAAATTGCGATACATGCAATGTTCATATAGATCCCATAAAATTAAATTGAACCAATCATGGCTCGGTTGGAATCCAGAAATTATAACTCTAGACAAGCGTTCATACGAATTTCATTTGCAGGCAATAAGATGTCTTTTTCATAAACAGAATATCTGTATTTAATAATGTATATAATTTATTAAGTCCGATCCGTCAATCGTATAGCTTACGTTCTATACAAGTGGCCATAAAATGCAATTGTCCGGTCATTTTTTATTATGACATTTTTTCAATAAACTTAATCTATTAGTGGCCGGAGATGGATTTTATGGGATCTAGGGCCCTCCTGTGGGTCACCCAAATTATATAAAGTTGCTACCCAAAACAAAATGGAAAAAATCTGGCAGTTGAGCGCGATCTAGGACAAATCACCTTCCTCCACAATCGTTGTCCAAAAAACAGTACAGTCTCTAGCATGTATTGAACCCCAGATCCTTCACGGGTTGTAGTTGTACAGGTTTTTTTTATATAATTAAAAGGAAACGATAGTGTAAGGATGGTAATTAACATAATTAACCAATTCTTGGTTATTGGGAGTTTCAGTTTGCCCTAACTCGACCTACCAGAAGAAAGAAAGAAAAAAAAGGAACAGCCTTCTATTTTTATGATTGCATTAAGCTATTACCAAGTTGAAGCCCGTGCCGAAAGTTCAGATTTTTAATTATCTCCCTTAAGAATTCCTGGGAAACTCGAAAGAAAAACATAATTATCATCGAAGGAGGAAAAAAGAGCAAAAAAAAAGTCGGAAATTAAATGCCCCTTGACCCATTCGGCAGAAGTTATGTAATTCTATCTAGAGAAAAGAGTGGGAGGAGATGTTTAATTTGCCAAGCAAACTGGCCCTGACGAACTCACCGCCTCCAAATTAGTGCCCTTCATTTTCTTCCTTGAGATGTTTTCGAAATAGAGCACTCCCTTTTAATTATCGGGAAATGGGAGCAATTATGGACGACTGATTGCGAATTATTTCACCGTTTCTGTCCTCGGATTTATTAATATTATGAAAATAGTTAAACAGAGTTGGAACTGTTAAGAAAGTTATAAAAGTTAAATGTTATATTATAATTTACAAAACCTACCCATCAACAACTCCTTAAAATTTAGTTATAAAATAGTAAATAAAAAAAAACACGAATAAGGTACACAAATAAGTGTACAAAATCTTGTATCAATAATAACTATTCACATATAGGGGTTATGAAAAAAAAGAGAGAGACAAAATTTACAAACCAGTTTTAAAAATTAGTATTTTGATGTTGCACTGTGTTGCATACAAAAAAAATAAGAGGAAAAAAATGGTCTGGGTGGAGGGGAAAAAATTATGTTATATAAGGAGAACTGTTTATTGGAAAACCGAAGTTTCGACCCACATTTCAGGTCATCTTCAGGGCTAATAAGATCGGGGGTTGACACTGAACTGAGTGCAGTCAGTCAGTGAATGACTGAGTCAGGATAAGAGACCATCAATGGTTGCTCGGTAATTTACTTTATTACAGCAGATATAATTTTTTATTTACTTCGAAATATGTATACATTTTAAAATAAATTAATTTTACTGAAACGGGAAGGAACTGGTCGCCGTCTAAGGCTACTTCAACATTTACAAGACAAATTACAGAGTTGAGCACCCCTTGAAGAATGAGTCGGATCACGTCAAATCATACAAATCACCTTTACCCCTCGTCGGAAAACGTAAAAAGTATCTTTTGATAATATTCCACTGACTCATGTAGGACAGATCCTATACTTAGGATTACATATTAACAGACGTTTAAATAAGAATCCTCATACTAGACTGAAAAGACAAGAAACTGCACCGTTTCTGACTTCTTCAACAATTACTTGACAAAAGCACTATGCTCCCAATTAATCAAGAAGTACTCATATACATAACTATTATTAGAAATATTTGGACTGAAGGAGTAGAGTTTTGGGCTCCACCAACCTATCGAATTCCTCCAGTATCCACTGTTTCAATTCTAAATCCTTAATGCTCATTAATTTGTTATGAATAAAATCATCCCTAAACGACCTTAATTTCCCATTTGTTGGTGGTTTGTTGGCTGATATCAATGTTTTCATGAAAAAGTTTTTTCCCAATCAAATCCACTAATTTTAAACCTAGCAACCTCTTCTATTTCCAGTAATCCTCGGAGGTCTTTGAATGTAAGATGACCTCGTGACCTACTAAGTTGAATTTGTTATTTGAGTACGAGTGGGTGGCTTCTCTACTTGCCTTTATCTCATTACATTATATAACACTTGTTCTATTTATTTTTTATAATATGATTGTAAGTTTTAATACATAAATTTAAAAAAAATAGTGAAAAGAAGAAACACTCAACTATTCAAAAGAGTGATTTGTTTTATGTTAGAAATTGATCTAACATAAAACAACTATATACATATCGAGCACTTAAATTTTACATCATTTGTTAAAATAAATATATGAATCAGTCAAAAAAAACCTGTACCACCTTTTTGTTACACAACCCGTGAAGGTTCTGGGGTTCAGTACATGGTAGGGACTGTACTGTTTCATGGACAACGGTTTGAATCACTCAAATTAGTTGATAATTGGTAAAGAGCCTACTTTTTCTGAAATATTAAACTTATTCATTTATTTTGGTAGATTTCTTGAATATTATCTTAGATTGTATTGCACAGTTTATATCTACATTTATAAATACCCGAATTTTGCAATATATATATTTGTTATTTTTTGTAATAAAATATGGAATAATATATTATAGGAATTACTCAATATTTATTTATTGAAATTATTACTATTTTTTCATATTTTAAACAGTGAAACCTTACCTCTAGCGTATTAACCCTGGTCATAATAGTAACAGTAGCTTTCATTAATATCCTATTGTTTTTTTATTAATATAGATAAATATTTCAGACTAATAAAGTATTATTATTTAATTAGTTGTTCTGACAATAATTAGCTTTTGCAACAGTTGATTGATACATTACTGATTGCTCCGCTATTGCGATTGATTGCTAGCAGATAGCTTGATTGATTGATACAGAACCCGAGGCTTCGTTAACTTGCAATCTGCCCTCGCAAAAACAAATCCTAGTTGATCCTCAACTTATGAACTTCTGATATTGCACATGTTAAATATTAAAGAAAGGATGAGATCCATCTAGCACGATAACCAATTAAATACAGATCAATGATGCACGCGTTATCAGCTCAAAATTAGACTTCAGAAATGTTATGAAGGCAAATGTAAATTCTATTTAAAAATAAATGTTTAATCTTTTTCCCCAATAGACTAATATAAAACAAAAACTACGGCAGTCAAAACGGCTCTTGTTTATTTATAAAGAGTAATATTGAAATCATAAATACTCTGGTTATTAACGTTATTATTATTATTTCTTATTTACTTGTATTTTAATTACTCATAAAATCTAATCTTAAATAAATGTTTCATGCACTAAATAAAATAAGTAAATTTCAAATTCACTGATCCTAGCTTGCAAGTTGAAATTTAGATTGAATCACGTATTTCTGAGTGTAAAAAATGTTATAAAATTTTTCTATCGCAATAATTGCAATCTTGTTTCTTTATTCAGGCAACTTCAGGATTTTTCAATAAATTAGTGTGAGCAAAAAATTATTCTTATTTCCTTTTTAAAAAATATATAAATTCAGAAACTTTACAATTCAGTGCCTGATTTATTGTTTCTTCTCTTTCGTTTGAATTATACCATTTTCTCGTGTTTGTATGGAAAAATTCTGTTTATATTTCTTGTTGACAATAGTGTGCGTCAAGGTGGAAATTACTTTTTTTTTTAACTAATACTTTTACAATAACCGGTTGTTATTAGGACGTAAAAAAACAGTTGGAATATATAAACGTTTAAATTATTTCATAATGGTAATTTCAATAATTTTCTGTAAATATAAAATGCCAATGTTAGCTATAATCCGCATTTGAATTTTTTTTAAATTACTTATTATCTTGATTGGTCAGCGTAGAATGTCAAATGTCTATTAGGGGGCGAGTGGTCAGCGCACCTGTGGTCTATTGGATAGCTTAACAAACTACTAAGCCCAAGATCGCGGGTTCATAGGCCAGCAGGTTGCCCTAGAATTTTTTAAAGGGACTAAAAATTCCTTGGTTACACCGTCCCTCGAAAGGGACATTAAACGGGGGTCCCGAGCTCCCACTGTAGCATCGTCCGATTATCCATAACAGCATAAAGTGACGTTAAATGAACAAACAACAAAATATCTATTCTATTTTTGTTTTTGACTTCCTTGACAGAATAAAAGGAATAAATAAAATTAAATATTGATTCAATTTTTTTTTTTATCGTTAAACTTTTTTAAATTCACTATTGTGATTTAACAGATATATTGGAATAAATATATAAGTTACATATCTTTTTGGCTTCTATTAACTTATTGACGGCCGGGAACAATATTTCTCGTTTTCATTAGACATTAGATGGTGACCGGGAACGAGAAATCTCGTTTTGGTGATAAGCTCCGATCACATAGTAAATTGATATCATAATATATATGATAAAAATTATTTCTATAAATGATAAAAACACCGGTCTTATACTAAATTTCAGCAATTCATTAGCGGGCGGCAATGTGTTAAATAAACTATGTTGAATAGTTACTTTTTCGTGTACAAATATGTGTTATTATTTCTTGTTTATAGGTGTTTGTTTTTTGTTTTATTTGGTTCAAGTAGGTGGAAACCAAAGTTTAGCAACATATACATTAACAAACACTTGTAAATTATTTAAATAATGTAAATTAGGCAAAACTGTACAACACGTTAACCGACCGCGCGCATATCAGTGGAGCACACTCAATAACATTTTAGTGTTTTTAATTACTGAATCAGACCGGATTTAAGCTAATGATCCGTTTAAATTCATAAGCCGGCTTGATGTAAATGATTTGTTGGAACTAACTTTTTAATAAAACCAGATGGAAGAAATACTGAAGTTAGAATCCAAAAGTTAGAACGAGTAAACATATCCGCCTTAGTTCAGAATTTAATTCAGCTGCGTAATCTTGCTTTTTTTTCTTTTTGTTTTAAACTGTTCCAGTGTTTGTTTTTGTTATGTAGGTTTTCCCTAGTAAGCCGACATGTAAGTGATATATGAACCACTGCTTTCTTTAGAATGATTGTTGTTAGTTAATTGGATACAATGCATCCTCAATTGATCACCTTATGTTTTCTCTGGGTAGTTTGTTTGTACTTGTCAATGATCCGCTAAGTTTTTTTTCTTAAAATTCATCCTGATAGATCGCATTGAAATGTTTGTGAAAGCTGCAGGTGCTGATTATTATTTTATTTTTCTAAAGTAACCAGATAAATATAGTGATAATGCATTGCTACAACAAATATAGAAACTTTTTTTTTTATAACTTGTTTTTATCAATCAGTGTTGAATATTCAATAGAGGATAAACTTGTATCATTTACTGGTATATTTTTGTAATTTTTTATTTATTTCTTATACTCATATTTATGATTAGGATTTGTTTTCAATTTTTTCAGTTGCATTAAAAATATATTTATTAACAAACAACAAACAAATCTGAAAAACATTCTAAATCAATCTCAATATCAATTGCTCAAATTAGCAGTGGATTATACGGTTGATTTATAGGCGTACGAGTGCCCAGACAGACTAAAAATCATTTTTTGTTCTATTTTCTCCTTATAAGAATATTTGTAAAATAATGCGTATATTAATGAGAAAAAAAGACGAATCACATTTTAATAAGAAATATTCATCTCTAGAAAAGATAATAAAAATTTATAAATAAAATAACAATATAAAAGTTTAAAAAAACCAGCCACCCAAGGTTGTACAATAAAACCCGCAGTTAATCGATGTCAGCTAATAAATTCTGAATTTTCTCAAGCAGCGAAATTTTGACCCTATCGATAACACTCGTCACCGATCCTGACCCCCCCTCCTAATTTTGTTTCCAATATTTATATATTTTACAGTTTCGATCAGGAAATATCAGAACTTATTGGACAACCAAACTTAAATTACTTTGTCAAGAGTGAAAGGCACTAGAATAAATACCTAAAAACAAGAGTTTTATTAAAAACTAATTAACCATCTAAAGGTTGAAAACTATGATTTTCACTGCTGCAACTTAAGCTAGAAAAGTCAAACAAAGTGGTTCTTAATGGGCTACACTTATTCACACCCACATAAACAATTAAAAGTGACCTAGAAGAAATAGGTCAATATGATAGAAATATTTCTTCTTAGCAACCTCTTCAATTCCTGATAATCCTCCAGCCTGGGTAATTTTTCTCATACCATTATATCATTCTATTTATCCGAATTATTATTACTACACGCTTGTAAATTTCAATAAATACATTACAATAAAAAATAATACTAATTAAAGAATACTAATATATAACCCAATGACTTACACTGGTTTGAAGATAAATCATATACCTCCCGTTGGGTTTTGACCGTGTTGCCATTATAAAGTGTTCTTTAGACTTAAAACACATATAATTAATTTATGCTCATCGGATTACAGATTGGATATCAATGCAATCGTAAATTAAATGTGTCGTTAATTTGAATTAATGTAAAAAAAAAAAAGTAATGAAGTAAATATCGTTCATTTGACGTCAAAAAATGAAAGATTACCTGCGAGGGGAAAACTTATGGAAAGCAATCGTCTAAAGATGAAACTGAATATTCAGGGTGGTTTTCAAGAAAAACCAAAGCTGAAGACAGGAAAGAGATTTTGGGAAGAAAGAAGGTAGCAACACCGGCGACGAATCAGGGACTACTGGGCGAATATCTAGGCGAAATACAAAATAAAAATGTATAAATGACATGATCCTTAGTAGGACTATATGGGGAAAAAATACTAACTAATCATAAAATATTATTCAAGAATAAATAACGAAATTTACCGTTTTAATGTAATAAAAGAGTTAGAATTAATTGGATAGCGTATCGCATTGTTGCCATGTTGCCCTCTGTGGAAAGAAGACAGAGAAAAGATGCTCAATTCCAGCCATTGTCCAGATCCTATCCTGGGCGATTGCTGGAACCACGAAGGTACTGACCGCAGGCATGACAGGCCTCTTGGAAGGCTTGTAATAAATCAATCCTTTTAGGACAAAAAGCCTGATGCTTGTTCTCACCTCGACTTTGGTCGACTCACCAGAAGTGTTTCCACAATTTATATTGCCTACTCCTTCCAATATACCAATCCATCATACACTGACAGATTCTATTCTGGATCATCCATTTTCCTTCCTGTCTTGAGAATTTCATTATAGGAGCAACGAGTTACTCAACTTTTATCGAATGACAATCTCTAACATACATATTATTATTTTTATAATTATTATGTTGTTAAATTTGTATTTACTTATTTTTTATAGTTATTTTTCTGCTTTTATAATTATAAGAACATATTAAATTAGTTTAAAAAGTGAATAAATATACAGTCCTATAATATAAATATATATCCCTCAAGTTGAATCTTATCCAATATGAGTTAATTGTACTGAGAGAAGCGGAATCGTCTAATTCTAAAGTTATTAAGCATGAGTTGGCATATATTAGAACTCCATTTTAACTTTAAGATTACTACAATGACACGATTCTGCTTTTCTAAGTACAATTAATTAGTTTTGGACAAAATTACACTTAACAACTACTGATATATATAACTACTACGACTATACCTCGATCTAACTGTGGACCAACCACAAAATATAATTAAATATACATATAAATATATAATATAAACAAATTAACTATTCAATAGAGATACCCAGATATTAATCTGGAAATAAAAGTTCAGTTTAGTAGGTATGTTGCACATCGTAGGCTAATAAAATATGGCTACCCGCATTGCATTGTTGTAATATGTTGAGCATATTCCATTAAATAAAATTACGATTTATTTTTTTACTTTTAGGTTTGTTAGATTTGAAAAAAAAACTTTATAAGAAAAATGTCCTAAACTTATTTATTTAAGTTTAATATGATTTAGCCTGATTTTTTTTTTACCATGTAGCCTATCAATTCCATTTAATTTTTTTTTAAATGCTATATTTTGAATCTATTTTTATGGTAAGTATTTTTAAATATTTTTGTTTTGAAGAGAAAATATATTATGAATCATTAGAAATAATGTATAATTTAAAATAAAATGATTTAAAACTTTGTGTGGATAGTCACGCGTATTCCTGAGATACAAAACACATTTTTCTACGTTACTGTTTTTGTAGGAATTTTCGGTAAAGACGGCGCTAATTCTAAGTCGAATGTAGATGGTAGGGAAGTGGGGAAATCACACAACCGGTAATGATCAAGGAAAATAAATGGAACATTTCCACTGCGTACCTGGTAGATATGCGGGCCTATTGAAAAGTTAAATTTAACCATGTTTTTTAATATGTTCTCCATTATAAGAGCAAGCAAACTCAATGAAAAATCATAATTTTGAATTCGGAAATTGTCTTTTTTAATTGTTTAATAACTTGGTAATAACAGGAGGTCTTCAAATTCGCATTAAAAAATAGCTAAACAAGTATATCTGCAATACTTTCCTCATACGACACCTAATATAATAGAACTTTTTAGAATTTTATACGGAAGGTTAATTCAATTTTATTAAAGATGTATTGGACTGGTTATAATAAAAAAACAATTAAGTAATATCGGTGTTTTTATCAATGTAAAATTATACCTTCCGTATTGCTGTATAAATTTCAGGAGTATCGAAAAACAAACCCACACTCGATCTATATAGTCCAAGGTATTTATCTGCAAAATGTTTGTAATAACTATTAACTGCAACTGAAAATCGTGTAATACAGCATTATAATATGGTCTTTATAATGTCATATGATCTAGATCTCTCCATGTCAGAGAACTGCTACCATAGAACCATGAAAAAACTATTAATGATTACTACACTAAAATTGTAACATGGTGAATGGGATTAAAGAAAGCTATTTTTATTTATTTATAATCAACTATTTTGAAAGTCTGAAGGGGTTTATTTAAAAAAAAGCAAGCTGGTAGGCAGTGCCAGGTCAGCCTGCACGGATCCTCCTCGAGAAGCAAAAACCGCAGGAGCCGCATCAATCTTTGAGGCTAAAGTAAATCTCCCCCGCTAGGCATTTCGTCGATATACGAGGCCTTGGTCAGCACCGCCGGATATCGTTTAGCTAGGTGTTATTCGTTTAGGGGTCAATAATTATTCCATCTTATGAATTCGATAAGCGCCAACATAATAATAAATAATGTATATAATGCCCTTGTTCTTGCCATAAAATTTGATCTAGGAATGAATTATCTCTCACAGTACTCTTAAAATTACTTCAAATCTAATGTAAATTAGTATAATATTGAAAAAAAAATGCCTGAGTGAAACTTACGAGAAAAATAAATTATAATTAAAACAATATTATATATCTTTAATGGAAAACTTATTTAGTGGTAGCAATAACCGAAAGTTATGGAAGTCATCAGAAATTATTGAGCTTCTATTGGACTGAGTTAATGAGACTCATCTTGAGAAAAAAGATGTAAAATAAATTATCAGCCCAGAAACATGAACTATTGACCTGGGAGAAGTGTACATGTGAGCATTTCCCTCTCATGCATCATTATTTAAGTATTAACATTGATCAAACAATCCTATTCCATTGAGATTTTGTCTGGCTAGACCCGAATAGACATGCTGTGGACAGAAATTCTCAAAACTGTCATATTCACACTACGGGTTGAGTGATTTAACCTGCATCTTGAAGTCTCAAGTTTGTTTCAAGATCTGTACGGAATTTGAAATTTTTCCCTCAGGGCTACAATTTTTAAGTTCTAATATTTTTACCCATTGTACCATATTCCTCGCAGAGAAAATCTTACCGTTCCATTTTTTTTTTTTTTTCATTGCGGCTGATTTTTAATTGTTATAAAATTGTAGAATATTACGTTGTTTATTTATCTAGAGATATTTTTATTCTATTTATTACTTGGTCTTTTGTCCAGAATTAATAAACGTTTAATTAAAGCACCGTCTGGGTCAATTGCTCACGGGAACACATTAAGTAATTGAATGACTAATATTTAGCGATTGTTGCTTGTAGTTTGAAATATTGAGATCAATATTAAATGTCTTAGGAATTCTCAATATATTTTTAGATCTTTTTGTTGGACCATCTTTATCTCTTGGGCCAATTCAATCCACGTATTGTAAAAAAAAATCATTTAGACCGATAGAGGTTTATATAAGTAAAGTTACAAACGACTGATATTTAAAAAGTAGCTGTATTTTTCAGAAACATTTTATCTAGGTTAGAAGGGGTTTCATTTATAGACCAGAAGACAGTTTAGTTCATCTGAAGACGTATGGCACTCCAGTGTTGGGCAATTCGGAAAACCGCAGATGTTTGCGAATTCTTCTAATAAGTGAAAAGCCGGAACGAATATAGCCACCATTTACAAACCGTGTATTATAAACACATTAAAGACTATCCCTGAACTACCAAGACATCAAGGAACGGAACAACAAAGTATGATTTCAGTTTCAGAGGGTATTGCGCAACCATCACTCGGAATGGATTGGTTCCTTAAAGAAAATGCTAAGAAGTATTAAATTATTATTATAATTATGCTGTGAGTCTGAGATATTATTCTGTATAGGCTAGTGTTCCAATTTAAATTACTAAACCCAATATCTCAATTTCTAAACTTTAAAGATAAATACATTGCTATGTTAAACTTAACTTGAAAATTGAAAGACAGAGTATTACTATTTATGAGTATTTCGCGTGAGAATTAATTCTCTAAAAGAAAACTTTTAGAGAAATAAAAAATAAAAGTTATAGACAATAAGATTCTGTATTCACTTGTCATCCTTCCTTAAAATCCGGTCTAATAATTTCTCAAAACTGACAATTGCTGTAATATTAGCTTATTAGTTCAATACAAATACAGAAAATAAGATGTGTTCTGCTGACCCTAGGGCACTTGTTCGCTGTTTAATGGCCCCATCTTGGAACTTTCACAGGTCCTCACTAACATATGTTCCTTTTTTGTGTTTATATTTACCATTATTTATATTTTATTAGTTAGTTAATACCTTTAATTTTACATCACAATCGGCTAATCTTGGACATATTGTAATTTTAATTTTTACATTGGTTCATCCATTAAATCACGCTTTTCTTACAGCACCTTCTCTTCTCATTCTGATAATTCCTGGATTACTAATCCCATATGTCTAGTCTCCTGATCTCTTGCTAAGTTAATTCCCAATCCTTACTTGCCCATTTTGATGAATTTCAAGAATATTTCACCCACAACATTTACCACAACTATTGCTTTCTCTGAAACTTGGCCTAAACCTCATATTCCTTCCTCCTCCATCACCCTACCTGACTATATGTTTCTTCCCCATGACCGGGTTAATTGGAACGGTGGATGTGTAGGTCTTTATGTCCATCAAAGCCTAAAAGCCCGAATCCTTGAATCCTCTCGTCCATCTGAAGACCCTCATGTTGAATTCCTTTTCACCGAAATATCCTGTAATGGACACCCGCTCCTTTACGTAGTTGTATACCGCCCTACTCTAGTGCATTTTTACTCTACTTTTGAATCTATCCTTTACTATTGCATTCCTTACTACAACCATATCATTATTTCTGGAGATTTCAACACCAATCTACTTGTAATCAAATGACATCCTATACCTGGAAAATCTCTTCCTCTCCCTAGATCTCTCCATTGTTACATTTTCACCAATCAGACACATGGTTAGATCTGTACGTCATCAATTCTCCTTTGAAACTACTCTTCTCAATGGCATGTCCCGTTTATTTCCTCTCAGGACCTAATCCAGATTTCATCAATATTCATCAATATCCAAACTCCGAAGAAGCTATCTAACACTAAAACCTTTACCTTTCGCATCTTAGATACTATCAGACGTGAAATCATCTGGCCTTCCCTCGAATCCCTGAATTGGAGCGAAATCTATTCCTGTCCCACTATTAATTCTATGATTGACACAATTACTTCCTATCGTATTAGTATCATGGACACCCATACTCTCAAACAACAACCTCCCATCGATTACCTGCTCCGTGGATGTATCAAAACATAAAAGAAATTCAGAGGAAGAGCGACGCAGCCCGCAGACGCTATAGACGGACAAGATTGACCGACGATTATCAAGTGTTTAGGACTCTTCGCAACTTAACGCAATCTACAATAAGGCAGGCGAAATCCAAATACTTCCATGAAACCCTTTCCTCCGCGACCGATTTTAAATCCAAATGGCAGATCCTCCGGAACCTCTTACTTTATAAATCCCCTTCCCCTGTAGTATTTCCGGTCTCAGCTGATGAATTGAACGCACAATTTTTGTCTTTCTCAATAGCACCATCTTTAAACTACAACTTTTATTTCTCCGACATATCACCCACTGACCTTATCTCCTCCCTAATGAAATTACACTCTGATTCCATCAGTTCTGGTGACATTTTAGTCAAATTGTTAAAAATCAGCTATCCCTACAATATGCAGTTTTGCCGTGGATTATTAATGGGAGAGTTGCGGCTATGAATTGTATATAATTTTTCCCGGGCACAAGTTGGTACAAGTCATTAATATAACTTTAAAGTTATACAATGAGGAAAAATCTTTCGTGCATTTAAATAACAATTATTATAGTTTGATCTCAGCTCCTTATTAAAAGATTTTTTAAATTGAAAAAAATTAGCACTTCTCAGAACATATATTAACGATATTCAACAATTGATTCATATAAAATTAGTAACAATTTAATTATGTGTGGTTGAAATGATGCTTTGAATACAACCGATTTATTCTATTGCAATGGATACATTACTTTGGGATGGAGTGTGCCAGACATGAACAAATATTATATTTCTACATTTTGAATAATTGTTTAAAATATTTTAGAATTCTAAACATGACTTTTGCTCACCTAGCTTGTATTAATCGAAAGAGTGTGCGCCGGGAAGATTCTCCTGGAAGATAAGGGATTCTTATCACCATTTTTTCCCCGCAAAGGTAATCCCAACCCTAAAGAGGAAGCAAAGAGGTTGTGAAATATAATAAAGACTATGAGAGGAGGTAGAGATTGATCGGAGGAGGATGAGAGAGAGGATGATACTGGAACAGTAGAGGCCGAGGGAGCTCATCAGACCTGCCCGGCCAATAGCGATCCATCTCCCGCCTACTTTGTCATATCTGTCACACCCTCGTCGTCTCCTCTCAACTTCTTTCTATTCCTTCTATCTTACCACCTTTTTACTTACTCCAACTTTCATATGCATCCTTTTATAAAACACTTTTAATATAAATGAAAACTATATTTTATTTACTTACATGAACATAGCAATGCCTATAATCAATATCCTCACAAAGCAAGAGTTTATCAATTAGTAGAAGTAATTGTAAAAAGTCCGGTATAAATTCCGTTGGTTGTCACTTCGAGTTAAGTAACTAAAGTTTTAACTTTTCCTTTGTTCCCTTTCTTTCTATGGTTATTCTGGTTAATGACTGCATATAGTAACTATTACTGACTGTATATAAATATATATATTAAATAACCGACTTACACATACTGTTTAGGCTGTATCATCAAATATAGTTCAAAATGATTGTTGAAACGTTCAACGTTTCGTGAAATAATTACCAAAATATACATATTTTTCATACTAAACCGAATATTTTTACTTTGACAATATTCAAGAGGAAACGAACGACAAGCCAAAACTTGTGATTCGATGCAACAATCTGCGGACCTGTTATCCAAATTTCTATTATTAAAATGTTTTATGAGAATTACTTTCGATAGAGAAACTAAAGCAAGTTTTATGACATAAACTATAATTGATTTAACTAGCGGGCCCTAGAGACGTCCTATTTAAACGTTTTAAATGATATAATTATAAAAATTAAAAAGTGTACTTATTTGGACCGTTTTGTGGGAACTATATCTACAACCCCGGTGAATAAGTGGTTAAGTCAAATTTTCCCCAGAGTGAGTTGCATTGAGGGAAGCAGAACCGTGTTATTTTTGGCTTAAAATGGAGTTGTAGTGTTAGTAAAACTCCTTTTCAAGCCAATGCTTTACTTAGCCTATTATTCACTACGAAAATATCATGACTAAGCTTCTCCAAGTACAAAAAGCTCTTCAGAAAAATAGACTTAACCACTTAGTCACCGGTGCGGTAGATATTTTAAAAGTCATTAACGTAGCTGACGCCATTATTTGTAAATTTATCATAACTTACCTATAAATTACGTGTGAGTACATCAGTATATTACAAGCTTAAATGTGTTAAATATAAACTCAAAACTGTTTTGACTAATAGCATAAAGTAATATCAAACCCAGAACATTTTTAGGACCGGTATATTATTTTAATGAAGAAAAATAAAATCTGAACTTGAACCATTCTGATAAAAAGATAAAAATAAAAATGATGTTAAACCATATCGCATGCGTAAGTAGACTACAACACAAAACAAGTACTATTTGCCAGAATAGCATACGTGTGGGATGCATACGTGAATTTTTTTTTTATATAAGGACTTCTACAATCTTAATGTAGCATGATAGCTGCTAGTCTGTTCTTTCTTAAATTTTTATATAATTAAACACCTGATAGATGAAGGTGATTTTTTATACCTAAATTGTCTTCGTACAAATATGGATTGCTTTCCAAATTCCAAAAATGGTCATATTATGTATATTTAATCATATTATTTATCTACTCATGTTTGAAAATATATTTCGGAATAGTAATCGTATCTAGCAAACATTATGGTTGTAATTTATTATATTGTTGTTATCTATCTCTCACTCTTAAGACTTTTTTAATTTTGTACATTTGAGTGAAATCCGTTTTATTCTAAAATGATGTTTACTAATTTTTATTTCATAGCATAATTATCGATGGTTATTTGATATCTACACATTTCTTGACGTTATTGATGAATGGAATTGTTGAATGGCAATTTATAAGGATGTTTTTGTTTCAGATTAGTTGCCTGTTATTCAAGAAATCTTTACAATCAGGTGAGTTGATGTTATTTTTAATATAGTTTATTTTATACTATCATTTTGCTTCATCAATAAGCATATCTATCAATTCAACCTGACTATCTTACACCGTAAAAATGAGTTGTTTTATTGCAAAAATATTGTTCAGTGAACTATTATTTGGTTGTATCGCAAACAATAACAATAGGCAAAGGTACATTAATATTTGTTGATGACGGTTTTTTTGATTTAAAATCCTAAATTTGTAGTATTTTCTCTGCTGTATGGAATAACACCCATTAGTAAATTACTATGTGAGGTAGAGTAGATCTAAACTAGGAGCTCCGTAGGGGCTAGCGAGGTCTCCCACTGTTTCAACTAAAAGGCCAACAAATTCTTTCCGCAGACTCATAATTCTCCCGCCGTAAGCTTCCCATTACACGAGTTTATTTTTTCTCTCGGGAAATAATCTGGAGGATGGTGCAAATATAATCCTACCCATCACTGCTAATGGCCATTTTATTCGATTAGCTCGCTTTTGCCGAGGGAATTTACCAGTCCAATCGGAGATTGATTTTAAATTGGAGGAGTTTATTCTTTCCTTTATCTTCATCGACAGTTATCTCTTTTCTTTAAATGTACGAATATGTGACTAATGAAAGAAATGAATTGCCACGTTTGGTTACAAGTACACTACTATATGATTGCGGTTTAGTAATTCAAGTGTACCAGGTTTGGTAAATTGTTGGATATCTAGGAACAGAACTATATTATTATATTAGTGACATAGCCAAGGTTAATGTAAATTTTTAAATATATAACAAAAAGCAACCTTCTAAAATTAGTCACTACCAATATAATCAGTTTGGTCGATGTAAATTCAAAGGAGTGTATTGAGATTGAATGCAGAGATTTCCTTTCGTGAATCTTTACTTATGCTCCGCAATTTTCCAAGACAAACTCCACGATTTTATTTATTATAAAGAAACCGCATGGATCTACCTCCATAATGTTTCCGAAACTCTCTAAGGAAGCAAAATAGAATGCCATGATATGAAACTACGATAAATCATGATTTATTATTAATCTGAAATCCGGATGGGACAGATCAGTTAACTAATCTGTTAGCAACCACGGGTGGACACTGTGGAATCTACAGACCCTCCAGGAGCTCACTCAGCCTCTATAGAGTGGGTATCTATAATGTGGGAAAAACCTGGAGGTTGAGCCTGGTCTCTTGCAAATCACCTTCCTCCACAACCATTATCATAGAAACTGTACAGCCCCACTGTACACTGAAACCAGGTACTTTTCAGAATTACTTAGTTTAATGGAAAGCTATTGGAAATGCCGATTGGAAAGCGCTTAGTCATTACTTGCAGCAGGCCATGTCGCGAAGATCGCTGTTAATTAGCCAATAGATGGATGGATATACGTTGATATGATCATAGATTGAAGGGGTAAAATACAAAAATAGGGAATCATACGAGATATATATAAAAGAAATAAAGTTATATTTACTGAAATATGAAATATGCTGATATTGATTTATGAACTATTAAAGGCTTTAATTGTATTAAAGCATTATTTATATTATTAATAGATGCTTTAATAGAATTTATGTAATAAAATTTTAATTTCTTTAAAACTATTAATTTTAATTTATTAAAAATTTATATTTATGTTGTTTATATTTATTAAACAGTTATATTTATTTATATATGTTACGACAGACGGCTTACCCATTGTATAGTGTTGTAGTTAATTTTTTTATAATAAGCACGTTCAGTCATTAATCAATAAATATAAATAACATAGTTTTATAATTTAATAATATTAAAACATCCTTCAAGGATAAACGGCCACCATACTGAAGTTTATAATTATAAAGGTAAGGGAGAAAAACCGGTTGGTACATTTCCCAGGGTGCTCATTGGAGGACCGGGATCTTCCTAATTTCTTGATTTGTCTCGTTAAGTAGCCACTTGTTGAAGAGCACCCAACGTGCCGAGGGTGGAGCCGACTCAGCATCCAAGGATCGGCCCAGTCAGTTCTCTTGCCCTGCTCCCTCATATTGCGCCTTGGATTCCTCTGCCTAGCGCAGCAACTTATTCATCTTAACACTTTTCATAAGGGAAGAATATTATGAAATTTATATTTTAATATCGTGTAAAAAGTATCGCAATAAAAGTTCAAGAAAATACTAAGCCCTATATAGAGGTTGGTTTATCTGAATAAAATAAAATGGTGGTTTTCTATTGTAATTAGAATTATAACATGACATCAGATAGAATACCTAAAAAAAACTTTCATTCTAGATAATAAATACGATAAAGAAGTGACAGTAATATACGCGTAGAATTAATTCCCCATACTTTTTTCTTACTTTAAAAAAATTTGTATCTGTAAACCCTTGAAAGATACCTGGGTTCAGTACATAGTAGAGACTTTACTGTTTCGAGGATAACGGTTGTTGAGGGAGTTGGTTTGTCCGAGATCACGCTCAACCGTTATATTCCCATCTCACAAGGATTCAAAGAGGCTGGGTAATCTCTAGGAGGGTCTTCAGATCCCACAGGATCCATCCCCGAATGTAAACAGATTGCATAAATCATCTGCGACAACCGGATCTGAACGGAGTTATATGCTAATTAAAAATAACAATTAGCATATGCAGTTATCACAAACATTTGAAGGTTGTCTATTGACTGACAAAAAAAGTCTGTTGACCATTGATATTAAGGAAGGGCTACATTTAATTTCGGTCGTTAATATTCTTCTTCCGGGATGGACCGTGCCATGTCGGTGGTAATAACCAAGTTTTCGCTCATCGTGCTGTGAGCTTCTTCATGGTAATTCAGTTAACTTGAACTTTTTGATTTTTTTTAATGATAACTTTTTATATATAATAATTGCTTTATTGAGAAATAATACACTCTGCCACTATCTTGGGCAATGAGTATTAGAGCTAAAAGAGATCATTCATTCCATATGTACAGAATAAAAAATAAAAAATAAAAAAAAATAAATAAATAAAAATAAGTAAACCTGAATAACAAAGAGAAAGAAAAAAAAATATATATATACATATACATAACAATTAATAAAAATAAAATAAAATAATAATAATCTTGGCCACATTCATATCTATATACAATATTTACATACTGCCCCTGGGAACTCCGAATCGAACCCCTACACCCATAAGTGGGTGCCGAGGCACAATGCCAGGAGATCCCAGCGCCTCTCAGTCAGCCGCGTCACCAGTCTAGCCAGTGGATACTGAGTGAGGACGCTAGAGCCACACACTCTCAGGCATGAGTGGAGAAGCTGGCCATTGCCAGCACTCCAGATGTATTTTCATAAGAGATCTCTCGGCCACTGCCGCCTCAACCTACGAGGAGGGTTATAAGGATGGTTGGTACTAGATAGGGATTGTGCCAGGGGGTTAGGAAGAAGAGCAAGTTTCTGGTGGAAGGTTGAGAATTTGGATGGGATGAGATCAAGGACATAAGGGATCTTGAGGTCGTGATGTAAGGTCTTGTTTGTAACATAAAAGGGAGCATTGACTATTGTTCTAAGGACTTTGGATTGAAAGGATTGGATACGTTTGATGTTCGAAAATTTAGTAGTTCCCCATAGTTCAATTCCGTAGGTCCACATCGGTTTGAGAATAATCTTGTAAATTAATAGTTTGTTTTCAACGGAAAGTTGTGATGTTCTGTTCAGTAGTCTATATAACTGTCCGTATCTTCTGTTGAGCTCTTGTCTTTTAAGTCGAGTATGTGGGTTCCAGGTAAGTCTTTTGTCTAGTAGGAAACCCAGGTACCGGACTGTGTCGGAACTGGGAAGTGGTATAGAGTTAAAATGAACTTGTGGACAGGATCTGCGACGGAGGGTGAAGGTGACGTGCTTACTTTTGAATTGGTTGACTTTGATACGCCAATTGGTGCACCAATGTTCGATTAAGGAGAGGTGTCGTTGTAGATGGGCAGATGCCAGTTCTGGGTCTGAATGGGTTGTTAGTATGGCAGTATCATCGGCAAAGGATGCAAGGAAGGTATCAGGATCTAAAGGTATATCGGCTGTAAACAAGATATAGAGGATAGGACCTAGGACACTTCCTTGAGGTACGCCGGCCTCGATTGGATAACAAGTGGAGAACTCTGGACCACAGCGGACTCTGAAGGAACGGTTTGAGAGATAGGATCTAAGGATTAGATATAAGGATTGGGGTAATTGGGTTTTTAGTTTGAAAAGCAAGCCATCGTGCCATACCCGGTCGAATGCCTGAGCAATGTCCAGAAAGGCACCAAAATGATAACTAAGATAGAACAACATGAATATAAGACCAATTGTTATTGTTTGACCCCTGCTTCATTTCTCTGTATGCCCTTTCCTATCCTCTGATCGAGATGGAATTGATGATTGCCAGAAATCATGATTTGTTGTAGCTTCACTTCAAGCTATTTTATTTTGTTTTCTTGGAGGGCTTCGGGGAACCTTTTTTAAGGAAAGGGAGAGCAACCCGAATCCACAAAAGAAGCACGCACGCGGTTTCTTTACAATAAAACACAATCTTGGATTTTTTTTCATCTCCACGAAAATTGATGTCATAGAAAAGATTCACGATAGAAAATCCACACATTTCTTTGAATTGATGTAGAATACAGAACACATGAATCACAGATTAAACTTTTCTTAAAGTTTTGAGCATTAAAAAAATATAATTTGTAAGATAGTTTAATGATGTATTTCTGTATAAAGGGTGATATATGATTTTTTTTTTCAAGCACTGGTTTTTACGATTTTAGGACACAGATATATGAGACGGCCAGGATCAAAAGCGGGTAACTCAAAATTTCAAAAATTTAATTTTTCACTTTCTTTTTTTTAGATTAATCAATACTTTATACTCTCGAAACTTCATGCTAGAGAAAAAGAAATTTTTTTTTAAATTTTGGAGCTATCTTATTCTTGTTAATATTCAAAATTTTAGCTCAATTAAATAAAGAGTATGTCCATTTGCGATGTTTGTATGTATGAACGACCAATTTAAAAAAAAAAAATTTAGAGTCATGAATTTCATGAATATGAATATCATGAATTCATAGACCAAGTAAATAAAACGAACTTTTTGATTTTTGACTTGGATGTAATGTAAACAGTTGATATGCATGGAAGTTGGTAAATTACATATATTTCTTATATGCAATCATACATCTATTCCTGTCACGTCACTAAATGTATTAATAATTTATCAATTATTTCAATAGAACAGTATATTAATCATTATTATCAATCAGATTCCTTTTAGGAGTCGACCCAAATTTTATGGGGATAAAACGAAAAATGAATATCATTTTTCAAGCTGCATCGAATTAAAATTCTGAACGTAAAACCTAAAATACGTCCAACTACCCACGAAGCTTCGTAACCCGAACTTACACATATATTCAGTTAAATAGAAAAAGTTGTTATAATGTTGAACAATTCTAGGATTCAACAAGCCTGTACACAATATCCAGTGTATTGTCTTGAAATCGTTCTAATTACCGGCTGGCTATTGCGAACACAGTTCTTCTTATAATTCTATCAAACATACAAATTAATATAGATGTGAACGTAACATAAGATTAAACAAACATTTGAAGTAAGGTATAGCAAGTAAAGTTGGAGACAATGTATGTCAGCTGACTGTGAGTAGGGTTAGATATCCTAGAAGTGGTATTGATGGTTATATGCAATTATAAAATTCAATTATAAAGGTCATCTCTATTGTTTGTATGTTTGATGGAATCATAGGGAGAAATCTGTAAAGGACAACGTGAAATGTATAGGTGTGAACAGTTGGTTGCAACACCAAATGATTCGTAATAGCCAACAGGTAATTGGAACGATTTCCAGACAATGGTGTGGATATTGTGTACAGGTTCTATTCTCCCATGATTACGCCCTCTTGTTAAAGGCTAGAATTGTTCAACCTTATAGCAATGTTTCTATTAAACTGAATATATAAGTTCGGGATTTACGTATTTTTGGTTTTACGTTCAGAATTTTAATTCGATGCAGCGTGAAAAATGATATTCATCCATTGATGCCACAACTTTTTATCTGCATAAAATTTGGATCGACTCCTAAGAGTAATCTTGTAAATTTAGTTGTCTAAAAGTGTTCATGGTTTTAGGAATTTATACCCAATTCTTTTTTCATGTTTTATATGCCGTTTTTTTTTGTTATTTTAGTTATTGTATTTGTCAAGTCCATTTTGTTTTTTTATCTAAATGAAAAAAAAGTTAAAGTAACATAACGTCCGTTAGCTGCGCGATTACTACATTTTTTTTTAAAACTCCCATGAATTAAAAATTTGAGCTACATTAAACAAAAAAAGCTTAAGTAAGGAAAGTTCCGTTCTTAATTAAAACAGCTACTGGCTACTCCTCGCTCCTTCTTTATTTTCTTAATCCTCCTCGGAGGGGAAGAAGGGGAGTTGAATTCTCCCGACGCTGCTAAGTTCCGAATTAAGGACTTGTCCGATCTGGCTAAGTTTAACAAATCCCCTGAGAGCTGGCTGCCGGTGACAGGTGTTGTCCGATTGAAGATAATAGCCTCCAAGTGCCCAGCCTGAATATTCAAGACCGTCTCAAGTCCTTTTTATTCCTGACCACTGCTCCCTATCCCTAATCGTCCCTTCTTTAATGAAGGATTACAGCCTGTGATATTTTTAATACTTAAGGGATTAATCAGGCAGTTCGTTTATTCGTTATGATCCGGCCGCATTGAATAAATGTTTGCCATCGGGATTTGAACCTAGGACCTCCTGCATGTTACTCAGTGCTCTACCACTGAGCCACTCCACTCCTTTGTAAATTGGATATTTTAATGGAAAATATCCATATCGTTCTTCAAACGAATTATTATATTATTACGGGTAAACTTTATTATTATTTTTTACTTTACATATGCACCTGCGCAGCTTAGCACCCAGCAAATTTGATCTCATGTCAGAAAGCAGGGGGATCCCTGAATTCGAGACTAAAAGTGGTTTATGGCAGGGAGATTCCTTCGCATGTCTATTAATTACTATTTTTTTAGCAAAGATTGTTAGGAAGTCAAAATTCTAGACCAGCAATACGCTGATGATCCATATGTCACTCGCTCATTCAAAGCACTGAGCACTGCATTCTTATCAATGATGGAGGTGTCAGAAGAAATGGGCCTATATATCAATGAGGAAAAAACCAAATATATGAGGACAGGTGAATCTGCAAGCAATTTAGTACAGGAATTTGTAGAAATATGCCCTTACAAGTTTCATAAGGTTGTTATTTTGGGCTGAGGAAGCATCTAAGGATCTCAAAATTATCACGGAAAACAAAAATCAGACCCTCACTAGGCCTGTCCTGACCCACGCCTCCGAAACATGGACATTATCTAAGACCAATGAAAAAGAGTATATTGTTTTCGAGAGAATTCTGATCAGTAGATTTCTGGGTTTTATTAATGTTAAGGGCCAATGGAGAAGGCGAACCAACCGAGAAGTGTACGAAATGTTCGGTGAGCCCGAGATTTAAGTGGGTCGGCGATGTGGGGAGAACGAGTGTGGATCCCGGAAAGAACTGGGGGGAGTGTTGGACAGTGCCAAAGGAAGAGGATGATGATCAAGGCTCCGATGAGCTGATGGAGTGGCACAAGATGCCAGTATCTTGAACATCCGTGAACGGATTAGATAGGGCTACCTGGTGAATGCTTATTGAGGTGACAAAGACCCGTACAGGGTCTTACAGGAAATGTAAAGTACCAAAATCCAAAAAAGTGGGTCATGGTGATTTTGTGTGAATAATGAAATTTTAGCGTAGTTGAAAAGCCATGTATTTTGTTAAAGCAAACTAATATATCTCTGAGATTAACATAAAACCTGTTTAATCGTTTCACATAATGGCCGCCAGTTAGGGGTTTTATGGGCCATAACTCGGCTAATTATGAATATAAATTATGATTTTTATTTCAATGGCTGATTACTCTACTCCTCCATTTATACTTTGCTCATCGAAAGGACTCCTTCCTGTCTCTTCCCACCAGCTACCTTGCCTACTTGAAAAGCCCATTCCACAACCAGTAACAAGAATTTATTATTGCCTCTTGGTAAAACAACTATAGTTGATTTAAATTTAGGTACTTATTCTGCAAGATCCCAGTTTGGTGGTAGGGGTGGTTAGAAAAGCTTAGAAATTTCGGCTTCATGATCTTATACGTTTATAATCTATAATATTGGAGTCGTTAGAAACAAATTGCCTTGAAGATACACCTCAATAAAGTAACAGCTTATTTGAAAAAGACTAATTAAGCTAGTATGGGCAATTCAAGATGAGAAATTTCTACTAGCAGAATTTCCTGTTATATGATAAGGCATATGTAGCCTTTATTATATGAAATAAATGGGAAATTATTTCAGATCCTACTACAAAAATGATTACAAATTGGCCAGGTTAGTTCTCCTAAATTATTGTTTTTTTACTTAATGTTTCTTACTTATTTATTTAGAACAACTTGTGGGGGACACCTCCAATCAGACAGGTGGTGACTTGGAAAAGAAGTAAACTGACATCCCTGCCCCTACTGGCAACCTGCGGAATAAGTCCCAAAAATTATCATTATTGAGAATATTAACTAACTATTAACAAGCAGAGCCTAGACCCTCCTTGACGAGCCTCCTCTCGTCCGGACCTCTCGGTCCATAGCGTTCTCACTTCCATGTTTTTCAGATATCGATCTACCATTGAAGTGGTCTTCCTCGTTTGCACTTTCCTCCTGGTTCCATTTTCCATAGAGAATTTTCTTGGGGAGTCTGCTTGGGTCCACCCTTTTCACACATTTGAGAATACTATTAGAGGATTTTGAATATTGTTGGAACAATTTTGAGTACTGTTAAAAAACCTCACTATTTTAACTTTATTATTAATCCAAAGTTTATCTGGCTAGTAGGTATAGACTTCTATACTTGATAACATTCTAACTCTACTCTATTTTACCTCTAACATTCGAACCTGCAGGAAAAGCGAATTTCTATTCATTTATTAACAACAGTTAGTAAGACTCAGCTGAACACTATCGCTAAGTGCAGATTATTCATTACTCGTTCCTGATCCAAGAGTGTCTGTCCCCTCCGCATTATAGAGGCTGGGTGATCCCCAGGGGTTAGTAGATCCCATAAATGTTGCCAGCAGCGGGATTTGAACCCAGGACTTTCTAAATGGCAGGCAACTGAGCCAATCCGCTCCCCTTCCTCGACGAATTCTTTTTAGTTTTAACTTATAAATATTCAGACACAAGGAGGCCAAGGAGTAAATAGAATATAAATTTATTTAGGGAAATGATAAATCAAATATAAAGCAATTTTTTTTTGCTGTAGTAACAAATAAAAATCAGCCGCAGTGAAAACAAATATTGGAACGTTAAGAAGGTCTCTACGTGGAAAATGTCGCAGTGAATAAAAATATAAAATTAAGTGTAGCCTTGAGGGAATCCCCGCGCTTCCTTATTCCCGCACAGATCTAAAAACAAACTTTAGACATGCAAGCCCTTAGAGAAGTGGTTCCCCACCTGGGTGCGTGCGTACAAGTCAGGGGGGGGGCGGCCGTGATACTAGTTGAAAATGAAAAAATTCTGACTTAATTTTATTTTTTTTCTCTTACTTCTAGTACTTCTATTCCTTAAGTTGCGACTTACAATGGTATATCTTGTGACAGTAAAACTAGATATTTTGTTATAATCTAATACTTTCCTGTATTGACTTGTCCACTCTCCAATCAATAATCTCAAGAATAACATTATATTTATTGGACGCTGATCATATCTACAGGCTAACTTATAAAACTACTTACAAAGAAAAAAAAGGGGGGCTTTCGCTAAATGTGACAACTACACGTTGAGTTCTTCTGGCCTACGATTGGCAGTTCTGTCTCTTAAGAGTAAAGATACCGATCCCAAGGGATATTAAAGCAACCTGCCCGATATTCCTTACCCTATTTACATAGGTACTCCTAATGTTTCTAAGTGTCAAATATAGCAAGTTGAGGTTTTTGTTCCCTTGTTTTTTTTTTATGGGTTTTCCCCATACAATGTACTGTGTAAAGAGGGATGTAGTAGGAATTTATTTTGATAGCAGAGACGTGGAATGTTTTCATTTGAACACGGGGCGTAGTACAAAAAAAGGTTGGGAGCCACTTTCTTAAAGTGATTAAGGCTTTTTTGAGCATGTCTTTTTACTGCATGTCTATTTAGGTCCAGCTAGACAAAATATCAATGTAATAGGATGATTTTCTCGATATCCCTACTTAAATAATGGATTTAAGTACCAAACTTCTTTTGGTACGTTTTGGGACTTGGTAGGGAACAAACTCGTAGCTGTGCGTCAGCAACATGCATGAGATTGGTGGCACCTAGCCATGATTCATAAAAAAATTTAAAAACTAGAATTCCATTGATATAAGAATGATTTTATTTATCAAAAAAATCGTTTAATAGTTGTGCAATTTATACGAATAATATCTTACAACGTCAATAACTGGTTGAACCTTTCGTTTTCCCATAAACATTTTATTCTTAGCAATTAAATGTTTTGTTTCAGGAAGTGATTGAAAGTACTAATGAAATAATGTTACAAAACAATGATATTTTTGAAATTGATAACAATGCTAAAAACGAAAATAAAATCTATGTAAATACAAATACAAGGTATAAATAATATAACTAAATATTAATTATTATTGCAATTAAATTATTGAGATTTTGTATTGAGCTTATGCCGCACATCATCTGTTTTTTAAATAAATAAACCAGACTAATGTTAATCATTTATATTTAAAAATTTTGAAATTTAAATAATTCAGACTCTAATTTACTAATAAATTCAAAAAATAATACAGTTATTCCAAAGTTTTGAGTTTTTACTTCTATCGGAAGTACTAATATCTACCTATTTAAATTTTTTTAATTATGATCTACAACTTTGATGGTTTTCAGTGAATAACAATAGCAGTGCCTGACAGCTTCTAAATTAAAAAAATAAAGTTTTGCGTCCTGAACAAGGAGAGTTTTAGTTTTTTTTTTTTTTTGTAAAGTCCGATATAGAAAGTTTCGACATAACCTAAGACCCGCTGACAAAAAGCGCTGGCGATGCAGACAATGGCAGGGAGGACACATATGCTGATGAATAAAGATGAGGAAGGAACGGGCCTGGCCAGCCTTGCCCGGACCCAATATGGCCCTAACTGCTCCCGATAGTTGTTGTTCGCCCTAGTTCTTGCGGCCATGGTTATGGCTTATGGCCTCTCGTTATATCATGGATTATCAATAAAAGCTATGGTAACGATATTTTGTCCTTCCCCTCTTGCTGGCCATCATCTAGTTTTTATTGTTTCAGCAACTCTCAAGTTGAGAAGGGAAGAGTACAGAAGAGTTTTATTTACTGTTCGGATTAGGGATAAACTCTAAGATAAAAAATGTATCCGCCTAAAGTCAGAAATTTGTAGTTGTTGTGAATCATTGATTTATGAAGAAATTATTTATGACATTATTTGTATTTAAGCGGGTACTTATGATGCGTTTGGGATTTCAGCAATTGCCTTTTTCGCTCTTTCGAAGCAATTATATGCACTCAAAATTTTTGGTTTTGAACCGGGCTAAAACCATGAGGAATTAAATGGCACAGTGTTGTGTTTGACAAACTTGCTTAACTAAGCTAGCGAAAGAATTGCTTCAATAGGACCAGAACCATCGTACGGAGCCCCCTCTCCCTGGGTAAGAATATAGTTAGCAAATTAGCCAAGAGGAAGATTATAATGCGTAGGGATAGCGCCAATATAAGGCACACCAAACTTTTTAAAAACGATCCCAATGAGAAACTTTCTTATAAAATCAAGAAAGAACCCGCTCGCATGCTGAGAACTGATCTCAAAAGTATGGTAGAAGCTATTACTGGGCATTGTAAACTCAGGAAGCACCGCCTG
Source organism: Troilus luridus (assembly GCA_964056705.1). Lineage (NCBI taxonomy): Eukaryota > Metazoa > Arthropoda > Insecta > Hemiptera > Pentatomidae > Troilus > Troilus luridus. The sequence continues at coordinate 85,880,670 of OZ057412.1, forward strand.
GGCTTCGAAAAAGAACCCTGGTGCAGATGGTGTACAGAGGAGGACGAAAGCCTCTGGCAAGTTCGCTTTGAATATAATGCACTATGTCGAAAGAGAACATTAGACCTTGGCCCTGTAGGACATGAAAAACTTCAAGAACTGATATTTGAAGATTACCTAAAACATCTCAGAAGCCTAGACCTACGATAGGGATTTTAGGACTCAGCACAATGGGCCTCTTTAGGCCAAGGTGCATGGTAGAAGAAGAGTCATTGATAATAATCACAATAAAAAGGTAAAGAAAATCGTGAAAAAATAAGATTTTGAAATTTTAGGGTTATCCGCTTTATATTCCAAACGCCTCATGTAGTCGTAATTACCATAGCTATGATACAAGTGCAATAACAACTATTTCGTATCTATGGGTATTTAATAATAGGTCCTAGTACCCTCCCCAAACTCATTACTTTTGCCATAAATCTAAATGATAATTGTTATTATTTATTGTATTGGAATAGCACAAATGAAAACTATTTACATATGAAAACTTATATCTCCACGTGATCTTGAGCAAATCCATCGCTTCCGCCACCTCCTTTTCTAGCATACTCCTATAGTTCAAGTTCGGTCATCCATAGAGTTTTAGACTAAGATTTTCAAATATAATCGTATGCATTTTAAAGGCAATGCTGGAAATAAGAAGTGATCCATTGACAATATTTACTTTTTTTAATTTTCCTTTGTATAGGGTGGCGCAATAGAACATGCATATTGCATCATCTTTTTCCGCGGAGTGCAAAGCGCGCGGGGGGAGGAGACCCTTCATCGTTTGATAGGCGGGCTCATGGAGTTCTAGTCGCTATGAGTCACTTCGACGGGAAGCGTCGCGCATTTTGCGTACGCGCATATTACGAGAATCATCAATGGTTTCGTAAACCGTCAAAATTGTCGTTACTGGTACAGTGAGAATCCTAAACTCAAACATCAGAAACCACTGCACAGTCCTAAAGTGACAGTATGGACCGCAATCTGTGGCAGAGGAATTATTGGTCCTTTTTTCTTTGAAAATGCGCGGGGGCAAAACGTCATTGAACATTATTGAAGAAAGTTTTCAATAATTTCCGTTTGCAGTTAGAGGAGTCCCGTCGAAGAAAAGGTCATCATTTGGATGATGTAATTTATAAAAAATAAACTTCAATTATTATATTACAATGCCTCATTTTTATTTTAACTATACCTTTTGTATTTATTTTTTAATATTTTTTAAAAATTTGCACGTTCTATTGCGCTCTATTGTATTTGCACGTTCTATTGTATTTTAACACATTTCTTCACGCATAACTCCAACATTGTAACCACCACACATTTCATTGTCAAATTATGTAGTAAATAATTTAATTGCTTCGAAATTTTCACTGCATAAAGATTTTTAAAATTTAATTTACCTCCCTATTAGAATTTATATAAAATCAAATTGTACCAATTAACATACTTGCATATTGTTTAACACATTCCATTTTAAGCTGAAAAGAAAAATGCCCTAAGCCAATTGTATAACTTGCTAACAATAAATTCGCAACTTTAGCAATGCAACATTGGAAGTAAATAAAATAATACATTTTAAGTCTACAATATTGTGGAAAACAAATTTAAACGACTAGTCAACGCGGTCACTTTTTCAAGCTCTTGATAATGTCAACTTCTGTCTGAGTAGCTTCGATGTGACAAGTTATCTGATTGGCCCGAATGACTTCTTCTGAGAATGACTTCTTAATGATCTAGCCATCGGTATTTCACGTGGAGTTGGAAAAATGATTTAGTTCGGAATGACATCCCACAGTTTGAGGTTTTACAGACATAAATCCTTATGAACCTAAGAACAAACCCGGTTCCAAGTTTACAAATTATAATGAAGTATAAATAGTGCTATATACAAATGCTATTTGGGAAATAGTGTATTTCCAAACGTGGAAGCGTGTATGGAGAAACCTCCCAAATAAAAAATAAAATAATTTTAAATAACACATGCAACACATAATAAATGTATGTAAATAATTTTAATAAATAATATTTTAGTTAAAATAAAAAATAATTATTTTTCTTGAACAAGGAAATTTAAAAAAAATAAACTAATGAAAATCATAATTAAAATTATGCATTTCAAATAAAAAAAGATAAATTAACTGTGGTAAAGGATATTCAAGTTAAGTAAATCATATTTAGCAATTATGTAAGTGAGAGGTTTGTCTTGTCGTAGTTGTTTAAAGTTATAAGTGTCTTGAGGCGCGTAACATTTTCTCCATTGTGTGCGCAAGAATACAAAGTTACCGAAATATCACATCTCTCAAGAAAATAACGTAACCGAACAAGGTAAAAAGCCACCCACGGCGTCACCCATCTCAGTTATTCTCCTATGAATTATTCAAAGGGGGATGAAAATCTTCAAAGGAAACGGTTTTGTATTTTTTAAAACCCTCTTAAATAAACTTATTTCCAATACTTTTTGTGAAATTTGTTTTCCAGAGTTTTGGTTCATATCTCTTCAAAATATTGAAGTTGTTTTTGTACTATAGATAACCCATATCTAGTTATAAATATTTTTTTAAAAAGGTCTATTATGTATCTATTGTTGTTGTTGGCTTATAATAAATTAAAAATTAACAAAACAACATTCTAGGAAGAGCCTTCAAAAGCTCTGTAATACTTCTAGAGGTTTAGAATAATTCCAAAGATCATATTATGTAAAAAAGGTCATAAAATGGAATGAAACTGATGCTTCCGTCAAAAGTGTAGGAAAACAGTCTGCGAGGACTACTAAATGACCCTACATTGTTTATCACCCGAAGACAGATATCATTGTTACCCATATTAATCGAAACAACGAATATGATATGAAAATGGAAATATAGCAACGAATATCTATTCTTTTAAATTTTATTTATTTTTTAGGACAAAATAACTTATAGACCAGTCATAAATAAACTTTAATGCGATTAAAATTTTTAATCTAAGCTCCTCTAGCAACGTTCCTTTACTTATTAATTTCCAAAGTGTCACTTAGTTCGTTTTTATTAATCAATAACAAAATTACAACCATTAAAAAATTAACAGTAATAAATAGCAAAGAATATACACAATGAACTAAACGGTAATTTAATAACGTATTTACAAAACAAAAACATTTAAAAACAATATGGAAAACAATTCAATAACATACAGAAATAACTGAAATAAGAGGAGCGATATAATGAGGTTAGAGGAAACAAGAGATATGATGATATAAGAAGGAAGGTTTTATGAGGACTGGCTAATACACAAGAACCAAAAAAAATATATAATAAAATATAATTATAATATATTATAATTTATCGAACAATAAATTTATATAAGAATGTTGCTAGTGATGTCTATAATTGGTATTTTACTATTACCTTTTGTATATTTCAGTTTTCATTAATATGCATAAGAAGGTATACATTATCAGTATCAGAATTATTATTGTTGAGGTTATAAACAATGGTGGATAACAGTCCATGGCGATCAAAATTACCAAAAATTATAATAAGTTAATATTAATCATATATGATATTTAATACCTCAATATATCATCACTAGTACACCTATTATTCATTGGTAACGTACTAAGATTATAACTCTTAAAGGCGTATTAAATTTGAAAAAAATAATAGAAAATTGTCTTGATTGCCAAAATATTTTGTGTCTTATTTTTTTTTCTTCTGAGTAACCTAAATATTTTTTTTTTATAGATCTAGATGTGCTATTTTATCGATAAAAAATTGGCATTAAAAAAAACAGGTAGGTAGTGATGAAAAGAGGTTGGGGATTAGACTGATTGGCCCTGGTATGTATTGGGATAAGCGACCCGTTCATGGGTGGAAAAAAAGCTTATCAATATTCAGCTAACCGCCTGGAGAAATCTATAACCATTATTAAGTATTCGCCCTACTGCCTTGAATAGGGCCTACGTGCATGGGCTCCCTAACGGCGGTATTACATTCAGCGTCAAGCAGATGGGTCTCCGCCACCCGATAATTTGATTGGCGAATTTTAAACTACTCTACATTCTCTTTTCTTCAGTGTATTGTTTAAAGAACAAATTATACAAATAATATCTTCTGAAATTTACTATATATATATATATATATATATATATATATGATATTAAATTATATCATCATATTAAATTTATTATTATTATCTATATTTTCTTCTCGCAATTGCGGGTTCAAAACAGAGATGTGGGACAAGTCCAACCATCTGCAGTTATTATTTTTGGATTTTATATTTTTTATCTCTGAACATTCAGAAATTTTCTAACGATCCTGGCTGTGTCTAGGAGAACTGCCTGATGAGACTCCTTTAAAACCTCGACCGGAATTCCCAGTTTCTCAATACCCTCCACCGTGGATTTAGGAACCAATCCATTCGTGGAGATTATAATAGGTGTTACTACCACGCATTTCATATCGTATAGCTCTTTTAGCTCAGCCGCAAGTTCTTGATACTTCCGAAGTTTCTCTCCAATAGTTGAGTTCAAATTATTGTCGTTAGGGATCGCGATATCAATTATACTTGCTTTCCTCTCATTTGACTTTATAAGGAGGATATCTGGCCTATTATGGTGCACAGTGTGGTCCGTTATAATGGACTCATCCCAATATAGCTTAAGGGGACCTTTTTGTAGTAGTCTATTGGGTTGATACTTATAATATGGTGCCTTTACATCTAGAAGGTTGTGTTTCACCGCCAGGGCTTGACGCAAAATTTTGGCCACATTGTTATGCCTCTGAAGATATTCAGTGCCAGCCAACACTCCACATTCACCAGTGATGTGTTGGATTGACTCCAATGTAGCCGAGCATAGCCGACATTTATCTGGCGTTGATGCGTCTTTTAAAACATGCCTTCTATATGATCTGGTGGCGATAACTTGGTCTTGAATGGGGATAACAAAGCCCTCTGTCTCGGAGAATATCTTGCCAGCCTTTAACCAATCAACTGACATCTCCTTGTCAATGGAGTTATCATTTAATTTGTGATAGAATCTACCATGTAAAGACTTTGTTTTCCATTCCGTCAACCGTTCATTTTCTGTAAGAACTATTGATTCCGCATCTCTTGTTAGATTTAGTGCAGTTAGACCAGAATCCAACCTTGATTATTATCATTATTATTATTATCAATTATTCCCCATTAGGAAAGCACTAGAACTTGAATCAATCACAGATTTTCCTCTCTTCCTTTCTTCCCAACACCTCTTCATTAATTCACTGTGTTTTTTCTTCCTTCCCACTGTCCACTTTTTCGATGCTGTTTCTTTACTTGTGTCTTGTTCAATTTTCTTGTTCCTGATCTTATTCCTGAGTTGTTGTCTATTCTGAATTTCATCTTTGGAGATTTTAAACAATGCAATATCTTCTTATGTTTCTTTCATCCAATTATACTTTAATTTACTAGCATTGGCAATATTGAAAATTTTCTTAGTGAGTCTGCTCTCATCCATCCGACATAAGTGTCCGTAGTATTATAGCCGTATTTTTCTAAATTTATCTGTGATGTTTTCTGAATTTTCATAGAGTTTCTTAGTAGGTCTTTTGATCCAGATTCCATCCCGGAGAACAGCACCATAAATTTTTCTAAGAACTTTCCGTTCTTGTTTCTCGATGTCATGAATTGTTGTCATCCCTTTAGTTACTGTAGTTTCTGCTGGATACAGGGCTTCAGGTAAAACAACTGTGTTGTAATGGCGTAATTTGGCATTACGAGATACTACTTTTTTATTGTAATGATTCCAGGTCAACTTTTATGCCTTCTGCAATTTGAGCGCTCTTTCTGTGTTGGAAATCGTCTTCAGTCCTGTGAGTTGGATGGTTTCTCCTAAATACTTGAAGTGAAAGACCTGTGATATTTTCCCAAAGCGCGTTTGTAATGTTAATTTTTTCTGTTGATTTAGTATCCATATACTGTTTTTTTTAATAGGAAATTTCATGTCCAGTCATACGGGAGATTTTATGTAGTCTTTTTAGTGCTAGTTTGGCCTCATCTTTGTTATGTGTTAATATAGCTAAATCGTCTGCAAATGCCAAGCATTTCACAGTGACTCTCTTGGTTTTCTCCTTTCCAATTTGGATATATATATATATATATATATATATATATATATATATATAACATAAATTTGTTCAGATATATAAGAATAAATATTAATGGTGTTATCATGGTGGCATCACGACTGAAACACACATTTTTCAGAAAACCCCAATACTCGGTTCAGAGGTTTTCATTTCCCACTGTGACCAGGTTGTGGGGTTTTCGGTCCAAGGCCCAAATTGATTAAATAAAAATAAGTCCAGAGAAAAATGTTGTATTCATATACTTTACATCAAACTGTAACACCAACTACATAACCATAATATAACATAACACCAACGTAACATATCATCAACGCTGAGCAACAAAGATACGATAAGAAAAAAGTAAAATTTGGCAATTACTTGGCCATTTAAACCACTGATATTCATCTAAAGGGAATGGCAGTCCATAGTAGAGTGAGGTCAGATAGGTAGAAACACCTGACGGACGAATTTAGCGACAAAAAAAAAAAAGAAACGTGTTACACCACTAAATGATACGTGAAGACTTAAAAAAATGTACAATTAAAAAAATTATAGCTGATGCCTTTAGTGAGAGTGTGTCAAAAATATTTTTGAAATAACCAATTCATTATAAACATCATAAAATTTTCTAGCCTCTCGTTAGATAAAAAAAAAAATGTAACTATACAATCCAGATTCTTATTGGATTCAGCGTATAACTTCTAACCGTTCCTGATGTATATAGTATATATTTTACATTGCACATGTTGGGAAGCCAACTGCTTTTAAGTCGACGGCTTTAGAGGAGGTGATATGGCCGAGACCGCACTCAACCACAAGGTTTTTTTCCCAATCGATCCCATAGTTCCTATAAACGTGAAGTTAGGTAGCCCTTTCCTGGCTATATTTCTCCTACTAGTAATGTACATTTCAATGTTAGAAAACCAAAGTAGTGCGTGAATAAAGAATTTCCTCTAAACACATGAAAAAATCCCTTGAAACTGATTGCCATTAACGATACAGCGTATTGAAGTCATGCTCTCCTAATGAATCTATGTCGTTTTTTATGGTTAGCATTCAGTGAATCTACATGTTCCTAAGTCACATAAAGAAAAAACAAATAATGCTGTTGGCTAATGGATGGGAGACATGGTTATATGAAGAGATGAATTTATTTTATATTATAATTTGATCAATAATTTTTAAGTTTTATTTGCCGCTTCAACTGTAATAGAAAAAATTAATGAGCACTTATTGCAAATATATTTCTTTAAAAAAACCCAAAACTTATTATATGTTCGGTAGAGCATATCTTTTTTCAAACTTTTCAATAGACTTTCATTTGAGTAATTAGAAAGTTTCATGTGAGTTAAACAAATTTAAATTTATGTATTAGTAAAGCAAAGCATTCCTATTGCAATGATGGTATTGAAATTTATGTTAATAAAACCACTATAAAATTTTAGAAGACTTGAAACCTTTTTTGATTTTAACTTATATTATGATTCCCTTAAAACTTCAAGTTAAAACATGATACAAAACAAAATATGACTTTATTAAAAAATAAATGTAGAAAATAGAATATCAGACATGTCGTTCCTGAATTAAAAAAGCTTCAGCCAATACAATCGCTACTGAAGGCTCAACTCAAAAATGCTAATGTTTCAGTTATTGTTCTTTTGAAGGAGCAATATTATACAAGCGATTCATATTTATTTATACTTTATATAAGCATACAAAACTGATTGTTTTGAACAATTTGTTCTTTAGGTAAGCAACTCGTTATATTTTCAACAAGTTTACTCATACAATAAAATCCCTACGGGTAAAGTAATGAGCTAAATAGTAAATTGTTTACCATTAATATAGTTGAATTATTTATTAATCGTTTAAATGTCCAATAAAACGATTTAAATAATATAACCCCTAGAATTCATCTTCAATTTGTATTTGAACAGTGTTTAATGTTGGAATAAACTGATTCGAATTAGAGGAAGTAAGATAGGCGGGAACAGAACAATAGCTGCCAGGGAACGACGGATGTCGTACGCGCCTAAAGACATGACAATAGTCAGTTTAATTTAACTCCCTTCCTAAGAAGGTCTAGCAAAGCAGATAAGAGAGAGTCTCAGCTCTTACACTATCTACGTTTGCAAATTCTTCAATAAATTTATTTTTACAACAGAGATTGATTCCTGAGAACATAGCAGTTGAAGCATGCAGGAATACTGAGCCCTATATTACTCGTTAAAATCCCTGTAATTCCTTTACCAATTATACCTAGCGTTTTCTTATAGTTTTTATATTACTATAATTTCTTCACTTCATTTGCTATTATTTAAAATTAAATAGATATTTCAGTTATCTTTTTAAAATAAAAAAACTGGCGTCTTAATACCTAAGTATGGTGCTTATCTATCTCTAATAACAGTACGGATCGCCCACGTGGCCAAAACCATTATTTTTTAGCCAGATTGATTTTCAAGGATGAACGTATATTCTCGAAAAAATATTAGTTAAAATTTGAATTTTAAAGAAATAATGAATAAATGAACATATGAATTAACTAGATTTTTTATTTGACATTTTATTCATCTTATATCAAACTATAGCATATAGTAATTAATAATAATAACTGCTCAGACGTCCTTACAACATATCAAAAATGCATCATCATCAAGCGTCTCTGGTACATCCTATTCTCAGACCTACTGACTATACACACACAATTTCATAAGAACCGGTCATGTTTTTTCGGAGGCGACACGACAATTTTATATATTAGATAGGGCTGAGATTCCGGTTAATTCTTATATTATTGGAATTTAACTCAGGATCTGTTAGACGTACAGAGCTGCATTTGGGCTCAAATTGTAGCAAATTTCATCTTCTTTAAAAATGGTTATTTATGTTTTTTCCCTAAAACATGCGCACCGATTAGGAGATACAGGCATAAAACTGAAATAACTCCGAAAATATCGAAATTTTTCAGCCACCAAAAGTATTCCCGTCCGTTTTTTCGGTTGTAAACTTCGATTTACTTTACTCAGACGTGCCCTTACAACATATCAAAAATGCAGCACCATTAAGCGTCACCGTTACGATCGACGCATAATCAATAATAATGGCCGACTCAAATCACTTCGGGGGATGAAAAATAGTTTACATCCTATTCTCAGACCTACTCAATGTACACACAAAATATCATAAGAATCGGTGAAGTCATTTCGGAGGAGTTTTGTTACAAACAATGTGACACGACAATTTTATATATATTATAAAATATATATATATATATATATATATATATATTTAAATGTTAGGTTTTTTTTACATAGTTCTCCGTTAGAATATGCAATACACGGAGTAAGATGTGAAAAAAAACTTATAAGGATAATATGACTAGATACAAAATAAAAATAAACAATATCACAAGCTACTTATTTCTTGATATTCTTTTTGATTTCATTTCAAGCTGCAGCAGGATATTAACCTTCTTCTTTCTAAGTGGCTGCCTTCCCTGGGTAGTTGCAATATGGGGGTGTCCCTGCATCCAGGCAAACATTGCATCTTTCTACATCTTTCTCTCTCTCTCTATCTCTCCCTTTCTCTCCCTGGTCAATTCCCTTCTTCTTCAGTAATGTAATCCTTTTGTTGTGAAGACTTCCTTTATACCTTCCTTCCATCTTCTCCTTGACCTTCCTCTTGGTCTATGACAATCAGCATTATACCTCAAAGATAGGTGTGGCCATTCTACTTTCTACCATTCTGATTACATTTTCAAATCATCGCAGTCAACTATTTTTAGTCCCGGTGCAAAAGCTCTACATTCTCATATTTAAATCATGTTCAAATTCTCTAGAAATGAAATTATTTGTGTATATAACCACCTTTGTCTCTGTCAATACTTCTCTCCTATTGATGAAACCACTGGTAATAGCATTGAACAATCTTAAAGTAGAACATATTCTGTTTGCTTGTCAGTTCGAACCTGTAAAATTCAACAATGGTTAAATTTTCTTTTCTCTTGTAAAGACAATTTTATCAAATTTTAATTTTTCTAAACAAATGTTCTATTAATAATTCATTCACTCAATGAAAACCTATTTCCAGTCGTTTTTTTTCATATAACTTTATTACGTGGATACGTTTTGACTATATGTCATTTACAATCCATCAAGAACTTCTTTAACTTCTAAGAAGAGTTATAAGTCATCTTTTTTCTGTAAATTATTAATTACATACAATCATAACAATATAACAAATATACATTTCTTAAAATCGTCCATAAATAGAAGTAAGTATAGATACCTTTTTTTTTATATTATTCATTGTCATTAGCTAACATTTTTTCTTTGAGGTCCATTGTCCTCCATGGTCCTTTTGTTAATATTTTAAACTTTGGTCTCTATTTATACTATATTTTATTTATATTTACATACTAAAATTTTTCTCATTTAAATCTATCATAATTAAATTACAAATCAAAAATTATACGTAAAATTTATTAAGTTTATTATTTGATTTTTAATATATTTTTATACGTTCTTAATTAAAAAAAGTCAGATAGGCCTGAAATTGGGATATCTAGGTAACTGTTAGGAGGTTATATTGCTAGGTTATCTCTCTGTGTTTTTAAAGTAGAACATCCCATTTGTTATTTTGTCTTTAACTTCAAAATAACTGATGCATATGATTTACTAATTTCTCCTCCCTCTTTCCTATCATTCACCAAATTATCTATTTGGTCGCTAATATATAATGCTTCAAGGAATCTTCTTTTAATTACATTATTTTTTATTAATTAAAATAATTATTTTATTCATCACAACCTTTAATCCTAATTAATAATCTTTCTGAAAAAGATTCAGTTCAATTATTCACTCAGCTAAATGGGTTTTAACTTTGTTTAAAAAATAATTGTGTAAATGTTATTTGGTTTAAATTGTATGTAACTTTTTCTTCACCATTTATCAATCTATCTTGTAATGAATTTAAATGTGTATGTAGGTTCTGTGAAGCTATGATCGGATTAGTACTCGTCGAAAATTTTAGTGTCCACATAAGATGCACGTAGTATTTCAACTTCTGCGGCATGCCGTGCGTGTGCAATAAGTGTAGAACTAGGCCTCTAATACTGCCCTGCAGCACTCCTTCATTAATTCGACAATAGTCCGAACGTTTGCCTTCCTGATTAACTATAAAAAACATGTCCTCAATATCCTTATCAACATTTTTAACCAAACGAAATGCACCTAAAAGGTTAAACGAGTGATTTTTAGACCCTTTATTCGTTAGTGAAAGAATAGTAAGAACCATGACATTAGTTATTATAGATTATTGGTAACGCCAAGATGGAATACTGTAATTATTAAACTCCTTTTCTTTAAAGATCCAATAAAAGTACTTTGCCACCCAAAGTTCGGGACTGCCATTATTGCCTTTCGGAACATCAAATGAAAAAGCAAATATCAGTTGTTTTCTCTCCCCCTTCTTAGAGTTTACAAACATTCTCGTGCCTCACTTTCCAGGCCAATTTCAACGTAAGGCTTTGATGTTTATAGTTTATAACATTTTTTTATTGGTTCGTTCCATACTCAATTCTTACCTTTCCGTCGACTATTCCTTTATTATCTTCACATATTTCGTATTCACATCATGCATGGCTGAAATTGGCGGACTGTACTGAATTGAATTGTAATCAATACTTATTTTCCATCATCCACGATAAAAACGAGTGTTTATTGATGTTTAGAGCAACAAGGAAGAAAATATGACTATATGATTTAAAAAGCCGCATTTCAGCGAATAATATTCCCATTCAGACACATGGCATGTGTTTTTATTTCAAAATAAATGCGAGACTAAGTCTTACTACTCAGAAAATATATTAAATTCTAATTTTAGGGAGAACCAAATATAACAATATTTTCAAGATCAACCTTTCAAAGTTATTAATTATTCAATAGTATTCCCATAGAGCTGAAAAATTTATGTATATAACCACTAACTTCAAACTATATAACCACAGTATCTTTCAGCACACCACACTCCCTGGCAAGTTCGCGAATACATGTGGACGGATTTGACTCAACAGCTTCCTTCAAAACCTTATCAATATCCATTAATGATCGCCTGGTGCCCTTCTTCCTTTCCAACGCCTTATCTCCACTGCTACAATTTTCAGACCAACGCCGCGCAGTGCGCTGGTCTAGGACACCTTCCCCTTCATATTTAATAATTTTATGAGTTGCTTCAGCGGCTGTGAATTTTTTTTCCAGTTGGCTTAAAATCACGAGAATTTCGTTGGACACTGTCATGTTTCATCTTTGAAATAAATAACTAAACTGAAGCTTTTTTTGAAGAAGTCCAGTGTTAGTAAAAAAGCATAGAGAATGCTCTAAAGAGATTAGTAAGTGTTGGTAAATAATAAATAGCATTAAAATATACACAGGCTTTTGAACTCTGAAATTTGATAAAACGGTCATTTTTTGGATACACCCCATTATTTTTAAATAATTTATTCAATGAAATTTACAACTGTATTATACTTATACAACAAGTAAATAGAATGAATGTACACATTGACACGAAAAGACAAGTAGAGAAAAGACAAGAGAGACCCAGTGGTAGTACTGAAATAGCAAGTTAAACTTAGAAGGTCACGAGTCCATCTTCTTTTCAGACGCCTAGGAGGATTATCAGGGATTGGAGAGATTGCTAGGTTTGAAACTAGTGGGTTTGATTGGGAATGAAGTTTGTCATGAAAATATTGATATCGGATTCGTGCCAAATCAGCAACGAATGGGACATTAAGTTCTGTATGGATTACTTTGTTCATAGCAAAGTAAGGAGCGATGATGAAGCAAAGGTAAAGAGCATTTTACGAACGATTTTGGACTGTAAGAATTGAATACGACAGGAATTCGATGGTTTAGTGGACCCCCAAAGCTCTACTCCGTAAGTCCAGATGGTCTGATGACTGTCATGTATATGAATCTTTTGTAATTAATTGAGAGCTTAGAGCGTTTGTCTAGTAAATGTAGACGTCGCCTGAAACGACGTGACTATAAATTTAAAGGTTCTTAAACTATTGAACACGAAACTGAAAAAAATATTTGCTGGTTAAGTTTTAGGACACTCAGAACTGATTTTTTTAAATAATTGTTTGAACTGGTTTTATTTATATCTATGCAAATAGAAAAAAAAATGTCGATGGATTTTTCTTAACTTTCCTAACTCATCATAAGTTCAACATATTTTTTATTTCTTTTCTCAAAACATATCTAACAAAAACAAATATTTGAACGAACATAGTTTTCTTGTTCAAAAAGAGTAGTTTAATCGAACGTTGTAAAAACAATTTTTCTACTGCACACCTATGCGTACAAAAAGGTGCCAATCCAATATTTCAATCTTCCTTCTATTACGCATATCAAACGATTAATATGCAGGGCGAAAATTGGTTCCCCGTTAACAAGATCGTATTTTGAATTATGTTCATTTACGTTCATTCATCTGTACTTTTAGGAATATGATAGCAAAAAGTAAAATCAAATTGTATTTTATCATTCAAAGTAAATTACTTAATTTAATAATGTATAACTCGTATTCTTCCACTCTTATTAACACGGGAACGGGAGTGTTGATCTCTGAGTTGTGCTGAAGGTCCCAAGTACATATCCAAGCGTAGGCAGATAACAAATTTAAAGCTTTTAACAGCCAGTGATGAATAATGTAGGGTCTGCGACTTTTCTGGGGGTCGCATAGCCTCTATAATGTAATTACTCTTAATTGGGAGAAAACTTGGCGGTTGAGTGTGTCTCCCACAAATCACCACCCAGCACAACCGTTGTCCTACCTGCACTACACACGTATTGCTAAACCCAAGACACTTCATTTTTTTTTTATATTTTTACATTTGGTTTTTATTCTTCTATAAATACAGGTAGTCAAGAAATGTTCGAATATCACTTAAATCTTCTTCACACTCTCAGCCTACCTTCTACTCCAATATTCTCTCATCTTCCTGGACTGTTCCTCTCGCTCTTCCTTAGTCCATTTTCTCACTCATCTCTCCTTCCTTCCTGCAAGAACCCCAACTTCTTTTAGTTTTTTTTCCCGAAAAGCTCTGTATCCAAGAAGTCGTTATCATTGATTTTTAGCCTATTCCAGCTCCTCTTATATTTGTTTCACATATACACTTATACTCTTATAGCTTAAGACTTTATCAAAGATTTTTTTGTTCAGCCTCTTATTGTTCATTCTTACCAAGCGGCCGTAGAACCTCAGTTCCTGGTCCTGATGACTGTTTCAAGATCTTCCAAATTTCTGTATATTTCTTCCTTGGATTTTTTCCTATACACCTCTTGTGTTACTTTGGGTCCATGAATCTTCCTCAGAATTTTTCTCTCAATCTTCAGGACCTTTCCCAGACTCGGAAGGCTGACTGTTTCCATACCATACAGTATTACTGGTCTTACTGCTGTACATTGGTGCCTTATTTTTGCATTGGAGGACAATTTTTTCTTGTACATGTTCCTAGTGGCTAAGTTCAGTCTTTTCAGTTTGGCTGTTCTTTCTTCTACGGATGCCCTATCAGTTCCGTTGTTACATATTATCTCCCCTAGGTATTTAAACTTTTTTGTGACTTTTATTTGCCCATATTTTGTGTTCAATATTTCCTTCCTTAATAATTTGTGCTATCAATTATTATAAACTATTAATCTATATGCAACAATTTGAAATTTAATTCATTGGTCAATATTACTCCCCTTTTTTATCTGGTCATTTTCTATTTAAAAAATTGTTCATGTTGTTGCAATATTTAATTTTAACTTTGTAAAGTGCGATAGATCGTAAAGGAGACACTTCACTTATTTAGTCTCAGAATTATTTTTGCCTTGGAATGTTTTTTTTAACCTCCTATGTAACCTCCCCTATGCTTTACCGTAGTAAATATTAAATTAAAAAAAATAAATGATATAACTATTGACTTCTTATATACAGGTGGTTGACAGTAAAAATAGATGGATAAGAATTTTTGAATAAATAAAAATTTGAACTTATATAAAATTAAAACAACATATCATTGTAAACACTAAAACATCCTAGGATGTTTAAAATGCATTTATTTTATTTTAGATTTGACTTGAAAATCATAATTAAAAGTTACTTCTCATATGAATAATTACTTCATTAATATTTTCGGATTAAACTTGGCCCATTTGACAGAGGAACAAACATCCCAAGATAGAGTGGAGGATATAATCGGATGACAGGGAGGCGGTCAACAAGTGTCAGCAAAGGTTGATTTGAAAGTCAAACGAAGCAACAGTTAAGTAGACTCTCATTAGGGCAGGTATCAAACCCTTCGTTCCACGCGAGCTAGTCTTGGCACACTTTGGAATCTCGTCCATGTTCGGGGGGAAATAGAGTTAAAAATTATTATTTGATTTTTATTGATGCTACGTATTAAGGTAAGGGAGCGGTGTGGCTCAGCTGAGTTACCTTGCTGAAGGCCCTGGGTTCAACGTATGAAGTTTTCCTTGATGATCAAGTTATGAGTTTTTGTTTGATTAGTAAATTAGTAAACATGCAAACTACCTTCGGAAAAGAACACAACCTAGAACATTTATGGACACTAAAATAAGTAAAATAAGTTAGAATAATTTTCTTCAATAACTACTCATCACACCCCTAAGTAAATAATTAAGATTAAATATTCTTCGGGGAGTGGAGTGGCTCAGTGGTAGAACGCTGAGTTGGCATGCTGAAGGGCCTAGGTTCGAATCCTAGGTTTCTAACCTGCTCCCTGGCAGGTTTTTATTTAATATGTTAGCGGCTGAATATGGATCCTATGGGATCTAGGACCCTCACGGGACTTATCCAAAATACGTTCAATAAAGTAAACCTACAATACGGTGTGGGTCTTAAGCTATGGATATAGAAACTTCCGTGATACAAGTAAAACTATTGCAGACCTGTCTGTATTAAATGTAACGAAAATCTAGTAGGTCATTAAATAAAACAACTTTTTGTTCTAAGTCGAAGATATGTGCTTCTCTCCAGAGACTGACGAAGTTCAGCCAATCAATTGACAAAATCATTCAGTAGATTTATTTTGTTCAATAAATGTTACATTAATCGACAGTTAAGTGGTCGTTTTTACTATTGTGTGCTTAATTGAATCTTATATTCACTTTTGAAGTGCTAAATATTTTAAACTAATTTTATTTAAAAAAGTTTTGAATTTCTTTTTTTAGCGGATCAATAAATTCAGTTATTAAATTTAGAATGACTATTATAATCAAATTTAATCTGTTATGGATGGACGCTATGCGATCTAGGACACTCCTGGGGCTAACCCAGCGTCTACGAAGACAACACAAGAGGAAAAAATCTGTTGGTTGAGCGCGATCTAGGAAATAACTTCGCTTTACAACCGCTGTGCAAGAAACAATACAGTATTTACCATGTACTGAACCCCGGACCCTTCACGGGTTGTAGTGGTACACTTTTTTTTTTTTAAATAATAAGGTATAATAAACTGAGTCATAAAATTTCCCTTTTTACTATACACTTTTTTGGGTTTTCTAATATAACTTTACATTCTCATACTGATTATACAAACTGACCACACTTCAATACACGTCACTAAGTAAGCCCATTCAAGAAACAGTATTTTGAATCATTCCTTTTTGATAATAGCATTTATATAAACAAACTATACTATAAATTAAATACCTTAAATAAATATTAATGTCAATGATATTAAGAAATATTATGTTATATGTTTGTGTGGTTACTGAGAAATCTTTAAATATAGTTTTTAGTGCGTGTTGTAATAGAGTGTAAACAGGCGGCCAGGAGGAGGCAGTTCCTTTCAACGTGCCAGGGAAAGAGCTCTAACTTCTCAACAAGATTTACTAAGTCAACGGTGAACTGTTAACAAGTTTGAAACTTTTTTTATGAATTCCTCCTTATTTACAAAGTTTAAGTTTATGTATTTTTCTCAAATATAAAGAACAGAAAAGATGTAATGAGGGTTCTTCTGAAAATTGTGAATTTAATTAAAGAAATGATTGCAACCACGTTTAAAGAATCGATATGAATTCTTGAAATCGTTGAGATAAAAAATATTAGGGATTTAAATCCTTAGTTATACTGTCTTTCATAAGGGACGTAGAATGGGTGTCGAGCCAGTGCGGTGTTAGATATGCGTAAAAGATACTTATCCTAATTATACCTGGATGTGAGCCCCATCTAATTAGCCATAGTAGCATAAAATGATGATAAATGAATAAACAAAAATATTTTAATGCAAGAACGAATATGTAGATTAACCTTGTTGGTTTATGAAATTAATATTTCTCTTCACAATGTTTATTGTCCTTTTAATATATACAATTTTATTTGTATTTTTCCCCTAGAGTTGTTGTTTAAAGTAACAATCACTGTTGTAATTTGTATTGTTTTGTTAATTAGAATCACGTTGTAAATCCTTCATATTCACATCAGTCAGAATTGTTCCCAGTATTAAAATGGCTACGCGATGTCAAATTCTGAACTCCTAGTTTTGGTATATGATAGTTCATGGTAAAAAGAACAGAAGAAGCACTTTAATTTTTCGAAAAAAATATTTATTGAAATTTAAAACTTAAGTACTATAACTAAGGACCACAAAGAAAACATTAGGTCATCTCCGATTTCGAAAATGTAAGAAAATATGAAATGTTAAGAATTCAGAAAATAAGATGGTTTCTAAAGAAAAGGAGATTTTGGAAACCTGGAGGAAGTTCTATGAATACCAGTTTTCATGTTTTCCTAATTCTACTGCTTGAAATTCACTTGAAAGGACACCATGGAATAATGACACGATTGAAGACAGAATAGAGGAGGATGAAATGAAAAGAGCTATTCTCAGGATAAAAACTGGAAAGGCCTTGGGGAGGGACAACATTGCTCCAGAATTGATAAAGTATGGCAGTATGAAACTTATAAAGATCCTACAAAACCTTTTTCAAAAGGTATGGGATGAGAAGAAGATTCCAAAAGATTGGGCTTTTAAGATTATAGTACCAAGTTACAAGAAAGGCTGCCAAAGTGAATGTTCCATTTAGAGGCCTAATTGTTTATCCCCTTTTGTGTACGAAATATACACTTATATCCTTGAATGTCGTCTAAGACGTCTAGTGGAAAATCGCATTGGTGAAGAACAAGGAGCATTTAGACCTGGGAGTGACCTGGGATTATTAACCTACATGGAATGGAGTCTAAAGTATTTAAAATAGAAAAGGGGGTGAAACAAGGAGACTGCCTGAGCCTATTACTAGTTATCCTATAAATGGATGAAATTTGCCTCAATATGTATCTGGAGAACTCATCGAACGCATTTAGGACAATGGAACCTTGGGCCTGTTGTCATACAGACTCTTATTTATGCGGATGATATAGTGCTAATTTCAATACTCACAGGAAAAATTACAAACAAGCGGTCACAGAATGGAATGAAGAGCGTGCAAGGAAAGGCATGAAGATTAATATAGATAAAAGTAAAATCTTGGAGGTGGCTAGGACACAAAATGAAATTCATATTTCTTGCAACGGTGAAGAGATGGAAGTTGTGCCGGACTACACTTACCTGGGATCTGTGATGCAAGATTCTGGGAAAGTGGACAGTGAAATTTAGCACAGGATCGGAAAGGCAAACGCTGTCTACTACTAAATATGTAGCACATTGGTAGGAAGGAGAGAGGTGGGACTAGATGTTCTGATGATACAGCAAGTTAGGTGATAACTGACCGACTCTGTAGTCGAATTATCGCTGCGGAAATCAAGTACCTGCAAAGAACATCTGGAAAAACTAGAAGGGATCGTATATGAAATAAGCGATTTACAGGAGTGTTCAATATGTGTTCGATCATGGTAACAATAGAAAAGAAGCAGCTAAAGTGGTTTTGGCACATCTGTTGAATGGAAAGACATAGGGAGCCTCTCAAGACAATGGAGCACCGTCCATCTGGTAGGAGACCAAGAGGACGCCCAAGATCGATGTTTCATGATCAGATAGAACGAATAGGGAACTCCAGTGGCAAAACGTAGGATGGAATAAAAAAGCTTGCCGCTAATCGGGAGGATTGGCAGGCCTGACTAAATGTGCCCCCACGCTGAAAGGCACTGAGGGTGGAAGAAAAAGAAGTGAAGAAGTATTATAAATATACAACAAGTAAGAAGAATGAGTTATACGTATTAGGAAGCGATAAAGGCAAGTAAAGAAACTATCTACTTGTTTTATAATAATTTATATGCTAAAATATTACAACTGTATTATAAGAATAAAACAAGTAAATATGATGGCAGAAATTATACATAATGCCACGGATGAAGACTTAAAAAGCCTCGAGGCTATCTTCTATTCAGACGCCTAGGAGGATTATCGGGAACTGAAAGGGTTGATTTGAAACTAATGGGTTTGAGAGCGAAAAATGTTTATAATGATGGTTTGAGCGGGCCAACTCAGCAACAAATAGGGCAGTATGATCTTTTTTGATGACTGAATTCGTAGCCAAATAATGAACATTCAGGATTTTACGAAGAATTTTTTATTGTAAGGACTGGATACGGGAGGAAGTCAATGGCTATACTCCGTGAGTCCAAATAGTTCTGATAATAGTAATGTATATGAGTCATCTGTAATTAATTGGGAGCTTAAAGCGTTTATCTAGTAATGTTAGTAGCCTGAAACGGCGATCTGATTGTTGTTGTTTCAGTCTAGAATATAATTATCCACATAATAGACTGAAACGACTTTGATAATTTATAATATTGATTGATATCCTTACCAAAACAATCAATTACATTAACCAAATAGCTTCATGTTTTAAGTGTGTTATGGAAATGAAGAAAAGGTCTATGTAAATCCTATAATGGCTCTGCAGTAGGGACGCATTCAGATGAATTGCTTTTAGATCGTGTAGCTCTTGGACGCGAGCCAGGTTCGAATCCTCTGGGGCTCCTAGGTTCGATGGATTAATGAACCCTGTTGTGGTCTTTGGTTTCCTCCCCCTGATGTCCATAGGTTGGCTCTAAAATGAGGGTGGAAAAAAAATAGTTAAAATTTGTTGAGTTTTTTTTTTTATAAATTATCTACCTATGCAATTAAGCCTCAAATATCTACCTTTAAAGCTATAGAATTGAAAATTAGGGTCTTAAAGTATTTCTATATGAACCCAGATGTTCAGATGGGCCACAATTTCAGTTTCAATACAGGAATTCAGATTTCTATTCCTATTTAAACGATTCAAAAGTAAAATATATGAGTAATGGTAATATTATTACAATCTGGTTGAGTTTTATCATTAAACTTCACAAGTTTTGTTTTTTAAATTACTTCACTTGAACAAAAAAAACAACTGAATCTGTATAACAATAGGGAGCGGAGTGGCTCAGTAGTAGAGCACTGAGTTGCCATGCCGGAAATACTGGTTCAAATCCCGTTGCGGACAAGAGTTTTATTTAGTCTGTTTGCTGCCGGAGATGGGCCATATATCTAGGACCCTCCTGGGGCTCACCCAGCCTCTATGAAATATTATAAAAATGGGGCATTCGAAATAAGGGGGGGGGGAATCTGGCGGTTGAGTGTGACCTAGGACGCCACCTACTTCCAGGAACCGTTGTCCATGAAACAGTACAGTCTCTACCATGAACTGAACCACAGACCCGTTCACGGGTTGTAGTGGTACAGTTGTTTGTTTTGTTTTTTGTATAACAATAGCATTTTCAAAATATGCCATTTCGATAGGAGTATAAGGTTGAGCTGAGTAAGTAAGAAATTCGAATAGTTAATACATATAATTACGCGACGCAAGGTCTTAAACTTTAAAGTATTTTCAAAAACCTTTACTCTAATAAATCAATAGCTGAATGAGTGAAACGAATTGGAAAATATAATTATATACATATTTGAGAGTGCGACATTAGAATGGATAGTACTATTCAAAAATGCAACTTGAATTATGAGGGAATTCAGAAATCTGAATGTCCTAAGTAATAATAGTACTAGGGTCCAGAATAAAAATTTGATTCGAATATCAAAGCAATAAATTTGACATTTAGTAATTTTATTAAATTAAGTATTGCAGTTTGTTAATTTTTTAAAAATTTTCGATCATTTTTTTATCCTCCATGCTTTGACACTATACTTATGTATAAAGACAAACCCCTTAAAAAAAGGCAGATACCCATTAAAATCTGGGGTCCTGCCTAGTAGCTTAGTACGATTCATCCACTTCGTTGAAAACTATCCTCACGAAAATCACTGAATATCGGATAAAGCTGGTATATAAAAGTTTCCCTCTTAATAAAGGAATTGTAGTTTAATAATGGTACAATAACCTACTAAATAACTTTTTGTTTATTCATTTGACCTCACTTTATGCTGCAATCACTAATCGAATGAGGCTACAGTTGGTGCTATATATTTTGCCTATCGAGGTATAATTACTATAGTTTAACAAGTAGCTGACACCTCACAGGCTCGAAACTGCGATTTTATTTCTCCACCAAAGGACGGCATAAATAAGGAATTTTTACTCCCTTTAAAAAATCCTAAGGCCACCTGCCGGGATGATAATCTACGATTTTCGGCATTTTATATAGGTTTGGGACATATTTTAATCGGGTTACATCATATTTATATTTTATTATGGTTAACGATATCTAAACAAAGAGCTTTTATAATATTGATTTTTATTTACCAGGATTACACCATCAAAATGACCTGACTACGTTCCCTTAAATCGATACTAATAAACTGCTGGCCACTCTATCGGCCACTGATTTCTTTCTTTCTTCCTGTTGTTGGGTGCTCATTAAAATAAATAAATTAAAGGAGGCTCTTAAGAAGATGGTTTAGTCCCTGTTACATCAATGTATTACAAAATGTAGAAGGACACAGTTCCATAAAATTAATTATTTTTCTTCCCTGCCCCGAGAGAAGACTAACCAATCGAGGAAATGGAGTTGGGAATTAGAAGGAGACGATGCCGGCCTGTCACCTGTTGAGTGAGCCTTCTTCTCCCCTACTTTAGTTCCTTCCCTGTTTCTACCAACCCCTTTGTCTTACTTGAAGTATTTTGTTTTCTGTTATTTCTATTGAGCTACATTATCAAGCAGCATCTTTTACTTCTAAATAACAGTCGTTCGATTGATGGAATGTTGTTTCTACTCACATGGATTATAAATTAAATAAGTTACTTGTGTTTCAACTAGTGTCCAGAACTGTTTTCCGACATCGTTTGTACTCTTAACGCTAGTAATTCTGGTACTGATAATAGGCCAGTGGCCAGGTGTTTGAAGGTCTCAATACATTGAAGAGATCTGCATTTTTGATATGTTGTAAGGCATGTCTGACCAGTGAAAATTAAGTTTGCTACTTAAAACGGCTGGGAAAACTTTTGGTGGCCGAAAAACTATTATTATTGTTATTTTTCCTCATACTATTCCTCTTATTTCGGTGTTTTGCATATATCTCCTTATCGGTGCATTAATGATAATATTCTTTGGTAACCATTTTAATGTCGATTAAATTTTCTATAATTTTAGCTTAGCCGCAGCTCTGTACCTGTAATAGATTCTGAGTTACGTCCCTTTAAAAATAATAATAATATTTGTGTGTTAAGGATAATAATAATTGTGTGCATTAAAATAAGGAAACATGCGGAAGTTCTACACCTCATAAACGGAGAAGATTCTGTACGTTTATGATTTAAAAAAAAATAAATTGTTTTATTTTAATTGTACAATGGTAAATAAATAAATAAAATTTGCCGTTTTCTGTTCTTAAGTTGGTTTATATGAATGTGACTAAAACTGTGTTTTACTTTCTCATATATATTCTAATTTGTTTAGCATAGATTAGGATATGATTAATTATTTAATGTATGTACTTGGGAATTAGCCGGTTTCCATGAAACCTACCTTTTTATCTCGTGTATTCTCTTCTCATCAAACGTGACATTTGAGTTAATCGTGTAAGTGTTATTAAATTGTTTTCTGCATTCTTTTTTAGAATTTCGTCTTGTTTATTTTGCTTATTGTCTATTTAAAATGAACGGAATAACACTTTGAGAATAACCCTATTTACAAGAAGAAAATAAGAATACTTCCAGAAGCTCGAAATAATTTTAAAGATGAAATAGTGGTGAAAATGTCATCAAATGGATCTATTCAAGGATATAAATGGAAATATTTTCTTCAAAAATGTAGGGAAACCATTTATATAAGAAGAAGAACGTGGTGTAGAATTATCATTTTATTATTAAATTTTGTATATTTAAATTTCTATTAATGTGAATTAGAAGGTAGGTGTTAGAGGCCAGCGGTCAGGTACCAAAAAAGGGCAATAGGTCGCAATAAATTGAAGAGAGCTGCGTTTTTGATATGTTGTAAGGGCATGTCTGACTAGTGAAAATCCAAGTTTGCTACCGAAAAAACTTTTGGTGGCCGAAAAACCTTGAAATTTTCGGATTATTTCTGTTGCCTATATCTCCTAATTGATGTCTTTTTTTTTATTTTTATAAAAACCGTGAATGACCATTTCAATGCAGATTAAATTTGTTATGATTTGAGTCCAACCTCAGTGCTGTAGCTTTAATTGATTCTGAGTTACACCCCTTTGAAAATTGGTCATTTTTTCCAAATTTTATGTTTTAACCGACTTTCGTGAAGAACACCGCCCGAAGGAGTGATTCTACGATGAAAGTCGTAGGGAATGAAGCTGTAGTAAATGTAATTAGCTTTAATGTAAGCACAGACCGAGGCCTGTAGGCCTAATAGATTCTGAGTTACGCCCCTTAGTCATTTTTTCCAAATAGTAAAAAACAAATTAAAGAGAGTTGCATTTTTGATATGTTGTAAGAGCATGTCTTAATAGTGTAACTCCAAGTTTCCAGCCG
This sequence comes from Troilus luridus, assembly GCA_964056705.1. NCBI lineage: Eukaryota > Metazoa > Arthropoda > Insecta > Hemiptera > Pentatomidae > Troilus > Troilus luridus. The sequence continues at coordinate 85,904,722 of OZ057412.1, forward strand.
AAAAACCTCGGCGAGACTGGGTGGCTCCCTCCCCCCTCCTGCTTAGTAGTGCCTACTAGTACTACCATTATTTTTTGTATAGGTAATTTAAAAGTAAATATTTATACTTTACAATAAACAAGCTGTTTTAGATCGATTCGTAGGGCACAAGGTCATTTTCTTAAAACACCCGAATTCCCCGATTTTCCTTTTTTTTAATTAACAAGAGAAGTATAACAACTACAGGCTTCGGTCAGTGCTTAAATTAAAGCTATATTAATTTACTATGGCTTCATTCCCCATGACTTTCATCACTCGGATCACTAGGATCACTCCTTCGGCCGGTGTTCCTCATGAAAGTCAGCCAAAACTAATCCTTATTCTTTGCCTTATTATCCCATTTTATTCTCGGCTGTCCTCTTCCTCGCTTTTCTTCTATTTCGAGTCTGTTGATTCTTATGTCCGGCTTGTTTAACATCGGTCTGATTGGTATTCTTGCATCTCTTCTTGCTTTCCTCTTATTGTTTGTGAGAAATCTTGTTGGTGCTCCTTCGAATTTTCTTTACATTCTCATCTTCAGTATCTTCAGATATAGATTAAGGTTCCTAAAAGACATACTTGGCGGTAGATGATATCTGTGCTATTTATCTCTTAAAGATTAGGAATACTTCTCTTCCTTACAAACTTTTCTTTAGTTCAACCTAAGGCTCAAAAGTGTGCAGATTATCCCTTGGAAAATATTTATTTCACTAAAATATTTATAATTTGTTTCTTTGCTACCATCATATTTCCCCAGCTTCATAATTCAAACTTCCTCTAATTCCTCTAATTGTTTTTGGTCGATGCAATCATCCACATCAGAAATAAAAATTTCCACATCGCGTTCCTCTCCCTAGCAGTACCTTTATGCATTGACTGTCTATTCCCAAATAGTTGTTAAGGAACTTCGGCAGAATCTGAAATCTTTGGAATACACAAGTTCTTCCGTGACAAGTAATTGTTATCCTGAATTGAATAAATGCTACATCGCATTTGTAGAATGGAACATTCATTACCTAGCCTGGGTATTATGGTATGAAAAAGATCGCCTTAGATCTACCGTTTTTGTAGGTATAAGTTTGATTATTTTATTACATTATGATTGGTAAGTTTGTAAGTTTAAGGTATCTTGCAATGTATGTGTACTAAGCCAAATTTTTTGTTTAATTATTGTTTTCTTGTCTATTCTAACCTTATTATTCGACCGAAAAAGATTTTAGATGAAAGTAACTTTTATAATACTTACGTTAGGAAAACATGGTCCAATTATTCATAGCTAATAAACTTTGGTCAATCTCAGGTACCTACATTAATTCATACAATACACTTTCAACAAAGCTGTATATCAATTAGCCTAGCCTTAAGAGTTTATAATGGTCGGACGGACATTTTTCGCCAAGTAAATCATCTTTTTGATGATGTTTTTATTTTTATTTCTTAACATCAATTGCATATTTAAATGACTTTTACTACAATCATAAATTTACCATGAACATTTTCTTTGGTACGTAAAAAATCATTTTCAGTTTACAGAGCCTCCTGGTATTATGCATTATTTATCCAGTATTGTCTATATTATTTACATATTTATGTTTATTTAGTATTGTTTGTATTTTATATTAAGTATTTATCCTTTGGTATAAAGCACTCCCGATGTCATAATTTATATAATTATATTGTCAAATTAATTAGATAATTTAGGTTTATTCAGATTCAGATTCGATTTTTTTAGTGGATATAAATACGTAATATACAATATTAAATGCCTATGTTTACCATGTAAAAACTTTAGTATAATATCAAAGGTATATTTTATGCAGAGGTTTTATTTTCATGCTGAATGTTATTTAAACCACGGAAGAATAATTGTTAACTTATTTTTACATGGATGGAGTCAAAAAAAGAAAGTGATGAAAAACACAAAAAAAAAGAAGAACAGTAGAGTAGTAAAAAAAAAAAAAAGAGAAAATAAGAAAAATGTAGAAAGGCTGTATTCAGTTCGACACATGTCGGATTGCCCTAATAACTAGAGAGCTGGCTGGGGCTTATGCTTAGAGAAAAAAAGAAAAAAAAAAAACTAACGCGGGGAGGCTTTTCTGAATATTTGATGGCTGGGAGAAACGGCCCCTAGCTTGGTCGGATTAGGTTGGCCTAACAGAGCATTCACCCTCACAACATTATTAAACACTCCATACTCTATATCAAACGATACTGCTCCAGGGGTGATTTCTATTGAACCAGGAGTTACAGCCTCACATCTCTTGTAACTTTGTAACTTTTCGAATGATATAAATATTTTTATAGGTTTTATTATAATTATAGGTATGTGTGATTATATTGTAACGAATTTCTTTTTATCTCTTATCCGGTCCGTCTGGTGCTGCTACCTATGTGTGTAGACCGAAGTGATTTGAAGCCCACCATCCGTAAATGCGGTGAACTATCTTCATGTGTGGATTTATTCTTCATCTTCATTTAATTTATTTATTTGTTCAAAAGTAACTGTCATTTTCTGATATTAACTTTTTTTTTTGCGACTCAGCGATGATGATTTAGTGTTATGCTTGGTTATATTAAGTTCCTTAGATGAATTAATAGAACTTCGTTTTATCTGTTGTTTTTTTCGTCCGTTGGCTATAAAGAAAAACTTTTGTACTGCTAAGTGCTGCTGAAATTTCACTTAACTTTATCTAGGATCGAGAGATTGTATTTCTACAAGACCAAACTGATCCATTTTGTGTGCACATTGTCAATTCAATGTATAATAACAATGTATATAAATTAATTCAATGAATTAATTTATAGTTTCGTATGATGGTCCATATTACTGTGAGAGTTCATAAAAATATGTTGAAACAGTTTTGGATACAAATTATCAAAATATTCTGTTAAATAGACACAAATCCAAAAGTCATCTAACAGATTTTTAGTGGTGTAGTCGCTTTCCTTCTACTAAACGTTATCTTCAAGCTCTCAAGTATATTACGTTAATTAGGACCTGATAGGATCATTAGGAATCTTAGGACAATCTTAATAGAACATTCGAGGGAGCTTCTCAAGTTTCATCCTAATGTGTTGTAAAGGATGTACTTATCTACAAATAGCTTCTGTGGAATCGTGGTTAAAGAACTTCATCTTGATAACACCGCAGATAACACAAGCTAGGGGAGATAGCAGTGAACTTCAGGGCATGTTAGCATATTCTACCTCTGCATCTATGTAAAGATTTCAATTGGGATTTTATGATTAGTGATGTAAAGTAGAAGTTCACGGTAGATGATAGCTGTGATCTGTGCAGGAACTATAATGTATGAATATTTTCTTTGTGTCCTTAGGGAAATTTCATTTATCACAGGACGTATCAACATTTCATATATCATAGGGACATTCGATAGGTTAGAGTGAATAACAGATGATTGGTCGTAAGATTTTGAGTTTTTCTCTCTTTGAATATTTGGCTTAGAAGGTTGTTCTGCTAACTACTACGCCAACATAGATATAAAATCCATTACACATTATCTACAATAGATATTTTCAAGAAAACAAAACCAATTCAGGAGTTGGAAGAAATTACGTTAGGTTTTCGGTTATAGATATTTATATAACTGTAAGATTAAGGGGGATTTTCAAGTAGTGGCGAATTTTGTTTTCATTTCTCGTTTTCCCATTCCAACAAATCTTGGACGTTTATTATTTCTTACAATCTCTTCATTGTTTCTTGCTGATGGTTGATGATGTTGCTATTTTTATTCTTAATATATTTTAGAGTAGCTGTTTTTTTCTTTTCTGAGACCCTTTCTGCTCAATTTGATTCCGGATGCAACTGTGATTTATTTTCACGAATGCAGCGGGCAGCTAGAAACTAATTTTTAATATGTTTTCTCTAATAATTTTAAACATAGAACAGCTTAAAATGTTTTTTAATTGAAGAAGACACGGTGAATGTTTCAGCCTAAAAAGTTTGTCTTTCAATGTTTAAGGTTCACGGTGTTCTCCATGACCCTTCTCCATCGCAGCAAACAGAATAAAATATTACCTGCCACACAGGTTTCAATCCCGGTGCCTAGAAGTTGAGCTGGAAGTAGCGCCTTACTCACTGTGCTATTACGCTCCAGTAACAAATATGAAATGTATCATAATTGTAAAATTACTAAATGTATGAAATATTAAACTGATTCCTACCGAACCGTTAATTTTATTGATATTTTCAATGTTTTTATTAAATCTCAAATTTGTGCATTAGTTCTACGTTGAAAATTAAAGGCCTCCCTTAACCTATATGCCATATGACAGTAAATTTAATAATATATGCGTTAGAGCTTCCATTTGGGATTGATAAATGGCTTTGCAGTGAACAAAAAATATCACCGGAATTTCAGGAACCTATTAAAAAGTTTTCAGGAGTTTTGCTTCGTTCAACAGAAAATAAATCGACCAATACATGTGTGTAAGCACGAAATAACTGACACTAGATAGGATGTATTGAATGAAGTTGTTTCACATAGAAATAATATATATATATATATATATATATATATATATATATATATATATATATATATATATATATATATATATATATATATACATCGTGAACTATTAACAATTATTCAAGTCAAATATATTTGTAATCGGCGTACAAGTGAGCCAATTTTTGGTTAATTATTTTCTATACGTAACGGCTAAGCCATAGATTACTAGAGCAATATTTTTGTTTTTCATATTTTTTCGAAAATGGCGGACAGTAATAAGCTTCGTAAGACTATATCTTGGCTATTTACGGTTGTAGAGGAAGAATAAAGATTAATTCTAAAATACGTCTAAATACTACCTTAAGTACTACGACGCAATATTAATTACATATAAAAAAGCAAGATGTCAGTCGACCCAGAATAGTGAGATGTAAAAGAGAAATTGATAATATACTGTAGCCTCAGAAGGTTGAGTGTTATAAGATAGTATTTAATATTCATAGCATGAGACTATATGATATTATTTCGATTCAAGATTATATAAGGGTTAATTAAATCTATGATAATAGGAAATCAAAAACACAAAGAAATCACTGATAAAATGTTTTATGATATTGGTTCAATTTTCAATATCTACAGCCCCAGTAAATAATTGGTTAAGTCTGATTTTGTCAGGAGGGAGCTAACTGCATTCAGATAACCGGAGTCGTATCATTCTCGTAGCTTTTGGCTTGAAATGGAGTTGTTATGCAAGCAATAGCTCCTTTTCAAATCAATGCTTTACTTAGCCCTTTATTCACTACGAAAAATACTCGATTCTGCGTACTTAAGTACAAGAAACTCATTTGAGAGAAAATTAGAGAACCACTTATTCACCTGGGCTATAAATATATTTAAGAGATTTATATTTTCCCTTAGTACGGATCGCTAAGGGCATAACTATGTTTCATTTTTATTCCAAGATCTCAAAGTTCAGAAAACAGTTCAGTGATTTTTTTGTTCGCTTTTGAAAAAATAATCCTGTTCCATTTCGTTGGTCATTGTATTCTATAATCCCTTTGAACTGCTCTCATTTCCCTTTCTTTCCATTCGGTCGCCCCATATTTTCACATTTTCCCACAAAAAAAGAAGTAGTGGATGTTGAAATAAATATCGTGTTCTTTTTTTATCCATTCTTTACCTACCCATTTATTCTACCCTTTACTTTTGCGATTCATGGAATTTTAAAGTGTTTGCGTTTGTCTTTTTTTTTTTCGTGCCATCATTTTCCAGTCGCTCTAAATTTGTCTTTTCTCTTGATAAAGTAATTGGACAAATTAAAGAAAAATTTCTATGTAAAATCATAAAGTAAAACAAATGTTTTATAAACTAAATTTACTATAGAACTAATGTAATAAGTATAATTAAATGATAAACAGATATTCATTTCGTTTAAAATGGTTAATTAATTGAGTCTCAATGATAATACTAGCAAATTTCTCCATAATTATCAGTAAGAATTTAAATTAAGAGTGTAAGGTGTCTATTTGTATGCTGTGCATTTTCTAAATATGTTTAAATGCTTAATTTATTGATAAGTCCCAGTTATTTATTAAAACAAAGCGAGTTTATTGATTGCAATGTCTCAACAAATAAATATTATACAATAAACAGTAAGGTTTGATACATGGTAGAGTAGACTTTACTGTTTCATGGGCAACGGTTCTGCTAGGAGGTGACTTGTCTTAGGTCACGCTCAACAGCCAAATTTTTTCCCCTTATTTTGGGTACCTTTTTTTTATAATATTTTATAGAGGCTGGGTGAGCCCCAGGAGGGTTCTAGGTCCCATATGATCCATCTCCCGCTGCAAACAGACTACATAAATGTACTGCCTCCAGCGGGATTTGAACTAGGATTTCCGGCACGGCAACTCTACCACCGAGCCACTCTGCTCCCCAGGCATTCAAGTGAATTTATTAATCTGAAAAACAGAAAAAATGTATTTGTTTTTATAAAAATTCAAAATTATAGTATACGTGTGTGTTTTTATTATTCTAATGTGCATATAAGCTAATAGTGGCGGATATTCCTTGGATTTTTTTAAATATTAATAAAACTTATTAATATTTAAAAAAAAATAGAACTAACTAGCTAACTAACTATTTTTTTTTTTTGGTCTAACGGAAAACTAGGTAAATATTTATTAATATATATTCAAGCAAATTTATTATGATGGATAACACAGAAAAAAGTCATTAAACTTATTTACAAAAACTTAAGATCTTATTGAACCAAAATGTTTATTGTCTCTAAAAAAAACAGTGTCTTCTCTGCCAGTATTAATGCAGAATTCAAAAAACAAACATTCTGAGAAGTACTTATTTCTGTAAATTAAATAGCAAACAATATTTGGTTTGATAATCTATTTTCAAGGAGTCGGATGTTAGCATCAATGGCACATATTGAAATCTTAACTCAAGATGCGAGAAGAATTAGACTTTTTCCTTTGCCTACATTTCAGGCTGTATTACAGCCGTAAAGAAAATGGCGACATATTTGTAGTAATCGTACGTTAATGTTGCATATATTTGGATTATCCGGAAGGAACCATTTTAGAAAGAAATTTCTTAACCATAACTCAGTTTGATATTGGGCATGTTTGAAATGTGTGTTTTATCTTTTTGCATCGTAACTGACGCATCGTATTTAATAAAATTCGTTTAATGTACACAACTGATCTTACTCCTGACTCTGCTTTATCTCGTTGCCAAGGAGGTAGAGTTATCTATAATCTGCTAGGCCTGGTGCTGGGACAACATGATCGATCAGAACTGGTTTAAGCATCAAGCACACATGATCTATAAGTAGCCAAGACTAACATCACTTCATGCTGTATAAAGCCCATATCAGAAAGCCAATAGAGTAAGGAGCGACCCAGCAAGCCAACTACCAGAATTATGCAATTCATATGCAGCAAAGAGATATGGGAATCATAGATGTATTTCCAACAACAGTTACATAGACAAGGTGATAATTGAATACTACAGGGAAAAGCGATGTCACTCCCTTTTTCCTAAAAGATTAGAATACCAAAGTAACCTAGGAAACATTATCATATCTTTTACTAAAATCCACGCCGATTGCAGGTATTGTCAATCTGGCAATGTGAGAATGCTTGAAAAAAGATAGCTCTAGGATTTTTTTTCTCTTTACATTTGTATCCACACCTGTCAAATACAAAAAATTGACAAATAGACGATTGGCTGTCAGTGAATTAAACAAAAAGTCATGAGAAGCAGGAAGAAGAACAATACCCAGCGTTACCTCTAGTTGATTTAATTTCTTATGACAGCAGGACCCCACATCCACATTTTTTAGTCCCCTCCTACTGTTATCAGGCATGAGAGACGTCATCAATCGGTTTGGGTGTCGTAGTAGTTTTTCTTGAAGGCATCTGTTCGTATGTGCATCAACCGCTGTTATTTTTATGTAAAGAGGGTTTTGTTATAGGTGCTTTTGTGACAACTAGTTTCGATTTTAAAGTTTATAATCGTTTTCTGGAGTTGCATATGTCCAAACTGGTTTTATTATGTATGTGTATGTGTTTATATTTTGTCTTGTTTCTAATTTGGATTTATTTCTAAATAATGAATACATTAAATTGATTTTACTATTGGTGACTGGTGTTTTTTTCTTAATGTGATGTGATTCTCGTTCTCAGGTTTTAGTCTAACTTATTATAGTTAGTCTATGTGTAAGATGTGTGAGTTATTGAGGTAAATGGGGGGGGGGCATGTTTCACATCTAAGAAAATGGCTCGAATCCCAACTCCTGGAGATAAACTTTAAGTCAGTAGTTTTTTCCATTTACGGACATAGTTCTTTAGCCGTTTTGAGCTGTATGAATCCGTTATTCTACGGTTTGGACCACACCATCGAAAAATCTATCAGATCTCCTGTTGCTAAATTTTGAAAAAAAAATCGAATTGCATCGTTTTTCCTCTGTAGTCTTCAATTACTGTTAGTAATAAATTGATTATTTTATCACTATTACAAAATATTTACATCATGACTTTTCTTTCACTGATCACTTACTCAAAATATATTTATGACATTGAACGCAGTCCACAATACAACTGCGAGAATGTACTATATCCCCGTAGGGAGTGGCATTAAAACAAAAAAAATTACACCGTTATTTCTACAGTTTATTCTTAATAGCAAATACTAATAAATAATTTTAAGATGGCCTAGGGAAATAACTACATTTTTTATTAATGGTATTTAGTATTTACTACTCTGCGCGCTCTCAACAAGTTTTAATATCCACGCCCTCTACTTAAAATTTATGGAAGGTAATTAGAGAGAGTGGGTGAGGGGGACTTAGCGAGGTATATGTTAGGAGGCAGATTGGCCCGGGAGCTAGTTAGCTAGGATTATACTCCCCGGCTCCTGTCAACCCTGAGGCGGTTTCACCGGATCAGTCTTTCGGTCTCAGGCGGTTATACGAGTATCTTCTCTCTTACCCGCTCAAAACGGAATCAATGCTTATTTCCGTCATCCTTCTTAGAACAAGGACGAATAATATCGGGAAAAAAATGTGAACTTGTAATTAAGCCCAAAGAATTGTAGAATTTACAACCTCCTTCTCGTCTGGATTTATCTGGATTCAAACTCTTCAGTTATTGGGAAAAAAATCAAATCCTTAAGATAATCCCGATAGAGCAAACATATTCCGTACAATTCTGTACGCTGATGCACCTAATGGAGTCATTCAACTAGTTTCATTCGATTTCTCAAAACATAGCAAAATGGGGTTTCCTTTACACGAGTCAGCAACTTCTAAAAAACTGATCGTGGAAACTGATTGGGTGGATAACTCAGGAGATTTTGTTTTTGAACACTGAACAATGCAGTGTATCTTAAGCTAAATATCATCCTCTTAATTATAATATTACTTTTACTTTATTACAAAACAATTTTAATTTTATAGATTTATATTTATTTATTTATTATTATATATTTAAATTGCATACATTTTAATTTGCTTACATACGTTATTTAAATATTATATTTATTTATTATTTATTATTTATTTTTTCATTTGCACCTGCGCGATTGTGCATCCGGCTAATTTGATCCAAGTGTTTGTTTTTATCTCTGCTTTGTTGTAGGAACATCATGTTTTGGGAATGATCTATAGTTAAGCAGGTCTCTTGGCCACGTCTTTTTAACCATTTCCGATCAACTAACAGAGAGTAGGGAAGAGGAAGAACAAGTGGATTTTGGTGAATTGTGTTGATGATTGGAATGTTATTTATTTGTTGTAAATAAATTATTTTATATATAAATAATTTATTTGTTATATATAAATGATATTTTTCGTAGTGAGAATGTTCATGTTATGGTTTATGGTATGATTCGATATAAACCTAAAAGTATTAACATTTTTTCTAAGAATTTTGGACTGTGATGTTTGTATCTCGTATATGTGGACTTGTTTTGCTGAAGCCCAAAGTTCTGTCTCACACGTTCTATCAGGTCTTAGTATACTGTCATTGATTATTGAAGATCTGTAGTCCTGAAAATGTGATGGTTGTAACGTCTTGTCAGTTCTTGTCTTTTTGATTTTGTATGTTTCATGTAAGTATAGTCTGAGATAACGTACATAGATACTTCGCCGTTGTCAAAGTTGAGTGCCGAACACGAAGCTTTTCGTAGAGAGAACCTTACATGGTTCGATTTTGAGACGTTTATTCTGAGACCTTTATTTTTATACAATTTAAATGTTAAGTTTGATATTTAAAAAAAATGAATTAAAAATATTCAAAATCAAAATTCTAAGTCTGATTTTTAATGAACCAAAGATAATGTATAGATATGACTTCCAATTCATTCTTTCATGGCCGAGGTTGGGTAAAATTTATGTAATCGTTTCATAAATATACCACTCCCTTGATAGAACAAAACAGCTCGTACACAATGGAAGTGTATTGGGTTTCAGTACATGGTACAAATATCATTGATTTTACCGGTCGTGCGAGAGGTGATTTGGCTCTTTAAATAAATACATTAAAGGATAATAAATGATAGTTTGTCTCGAAGGTAAAAATAATTTGAAATAATAATTTTTCGTATTAGTTTTACGAAAAACGTTTAACAATCAGATAGTCCCGAATTCGGAAAATTACCGGTTTATAGAGTCCGTTAGAAATAATGGCTACCGCAGCAACTTACGCAGCAAGCGACCAACAGACTATAAGTTGGTGAGAGCCTGCCGCGACCGCCCTGTGAAATGTGACCCGCACAGCGCCCACGGCTCTGATATTAATTATCTATTTGTCTGAAGCAGCCAGGGCTAGTTCATGAATAATTTACTGCCTCCCAGATATTCGCTATTCGTTACGGTTCTCTTCTCACCCGATTTCCATTTCAGAGCAAACTGCCTGCCCTCTCCCGAATGTTATGTTAACTCTCTATTTCATCCAGGTAGTACGCTGTAGAATAAAACACTAGTTACAGACACCAGCTTTTGGCTGCTGTGATGTGAAGTAAACTGAATTAATACATGAGATATTAATTTCGTTATTTTTTTATGAATAAAATAGTGAATTTACATTTACTAAGAGAAAAAGAAAATCTTAATATTTGTTTTTTATTCATTTACTGAAATTTACATCTGTTTTATACCGATACAAGTAAATATTTTTTACTTGTACATGGAAAAAGGAAAGCAGAGAAACTACACTGTGGTAGTACCGCAATAAGAAATTCCACTTAAAAGGTCACGAGGTCATCTTATTTGCAGACGCTGCGGAGGATTATCGGGAATTGGTTGCTAAGCCTTTGGGGTACCCATCACATGGTAATAGTGAAAATCAATTTTTGTAGAAGACTCTTGTTATTTAAAAGAATTTTACTCATTTACATTTGAAGTTTGTCCAATCAGCTCTGATATTTCCGGATCAACGCTATAGAAATTATAAATAGTGGAAACAAAAATAGGTGATTGGTCAGGGTCAGGTTTCTGGTTCTCGTAACCAGCGTTATCGGTGAGGCCAGAATTATTTGGCTTACAAACTAGTGGGGTTGGAGTGGGAATAAAGCTTTTCATGAAAGGACTGGTTTGGGTCAAATCACTAACAATTGGGAGATGGAAATCATTATGAATAATATTATTCGTAACAAAATAAGGAGCATTGAGGATTTTATTGTTTCAGTATATGCTGAAACACTTCTGGCCAAGTTTGGATATAAAGCATGCTCCATAGGACAACAATTGTCAGACCTACAGGCAAGACACTGAAGTGGATTTGTGATTTCATTAAAATGAGCAAGGTCAGTTGTACTCTTCAGGGAAACATCACAGTTGAACTCATTAAAACGGAATTTTCCAAGAGGATGTTGTGTTCCAACTCCATTCCTCATATTCATTAATGATATGCTGATTGAGCGAATAATTTCGGTGCTTCGTTGTATGCTGATAATATAACGCTTAGGTGAAAAACTACATCAATTATATCATTTAAATACCGGATACAAGTCGTGCTTAATTCGTTAACGAAAAATATGGATACAAACAGTGAATTTAAAATAATACTTATTATATTTTAAAGTGTAAAAATAGATTATCGATAAATATTTATAAGTAGTTTTTTTTTACATTAATAGTTTTAAATTTAAACTTCATAAAAGTATATAAAAAATATATATGAAACCATATACGAATTATGGTGCCGAATCGGAACTGGAGAACAAAATGTATTCATTTGTGTAGTCGAAGAAGGGACCACAATCGAACATAAAAAAAAGGTCAGATTAGCGGATCCAGTTATTGAATATTCAGATCTCTGATTGACCGGTTTCTGATTAAAGCTAACTTTATTAAACGATGACCTGTTTTATCTCAGTGTGGAAGGTGGAATTGCTTTGATGGCAATGATGGCAATAAAATGGTCTGTTTCCTTTTCATTCCATTCTCCCCATAATGGATCTGTTAAGATAATATAATGTTTAATATTGAAGATATTAAATACTAATTTATATTTTATAATTAATTTTGTATATATATATATATATACCTCACCCTCACCTCACCTATTACAAGCTTTATTCGTACTCACATTCACTAGTTTCAAACCTTGATACTTCTTCTATTCCCGACAATCCCTCCAGGGGTCCGAAAAGAAGATCGCTTCGTGACTTTCTTAGTTGAATTTGTTATTTGAGTACTACCAATGGGAAGTTCCTCTACTTGTCTTTATGTATGACATTATGTATCATTCATTATATTTACTTGCTGTATCGTTATGATACAGTTGTAAATTTCAAAAAATAAATTTAAAAAATAATAAATAATATAAAAATAATAATAAATGCATGAATGAATGAACAAGGTCTAAACCAGAAGAAACCACTGAAGCCTTTTGTAATAAATAAATTGTTGTTACTTCTCCTGATCAATTATTTAGTTATAATGTTATGTATATTATGTAGTTATTACCTACCATGCTGGTCGTTTATTATCTTATATTGACTTAGTTATTAGTAAAGCGGGTTGGAGCAAGGTAGTTGTATCTATTTGGTGAGTCCGTTTGGACTGTTAGTGTGAGATGTGTTGCACTTTGCCATATTTGATTTTCTTTTCTTTTGTTGGTGTCCTCCTGCTAATGCCTGATTTGGGGAAACGTTTATAGTTTGGTTTTTTATATTAATTAAAAGACCAAAGCCTTTGTTTTGGGAATTTTCCTATTGCATTCTATTTACAATCTAAGTCTATTTTTATTGGAGTGCTATCGATGGGTAGTTTCTCCACAAGTGTTTTCATGTCATATTCAACATTTTTGCACATTTACTTGATATAATACCATTATAGTTGTAAATATCATTGAATTAAATAAAAAAAAAAAAAAAAGTCTATTTTTGAGTTTTTGCTTACTTTAATTGATACAAATATTTATTTGTTTTATCCTTAATCTTTGACACATCGGCGGAGAATAAGCTACTAAGCAAGTAAGGACTAATTACTGATAAACAAGTGATAATAGGATACATGAGGATCCATAATGAGAGAAGTTTGATGGGACTTAATGAACAAACCGCCAGCCTAGGAGGAAGGTCCTGGAGGATGTAATACCCGACATCAAAGCTAACTAGGGACAATTACTAATTCTAGCGAGCTGCGGCTTCGGCTCTATCAATCTGTTAGCGGATATGAATTGCATCGATGAAGTAGCTCAATCTGATATTGATATTTATCAACTTAAATTATAACAGATTCATTATAAATTAGTGATGGAGAGAAAATGTTCCTTTCTAAAGTGTCAAAAATTGCATTAATGAAGGAACTTTTTGAACATTATATCGTAGGACTACAAGTGAAATAAAACATATTTTTTTTCTAATTGTTTTTTTCTAATCTGCTACATGTGTGAATTTTAAACAACCCAAATGAAAACTAAACTAAAATGTTTCATTACGCAGTTTCTTATTATTTTATTAGGGGTATATTATTTATAACTTTAGTACGAATATATTACCTGTTAACATGATATTGTAGGTCATTAGAAATGAGTGGGGATTACAATATACCATACAATACAAACAACCACGATATTAATGGTTGTATATTAATTTAACGCCACTTTATGCTTCATTATGGTTAATCGGACGATGCTATAGTGGCAGCCCTAAATTTTGCCTTTCAAGGTATGATTTTGGATCTTTAAAGAATACTTGACACAGTACAAACATATTAGTACCCCATTTCAAGCCTCTTCCTAAGGACGATATAACTATGGATTTTTTACTCCATTTCAAAAAATCCTAGGGCGACCTCTAGTTCATATTTGTATATAGAATTAAAACAATATGTGAATCAGCAGTCTCAACGTTATAGTTGTGTAGTTGAGAAGGAACTAAATTCCCTGGCACACCCCTTGAGATGTGCCAGAGAGATACGACAACTCGCGGAAGGAACAGTGGATATGATAAATATGGGGGAGATATGTATGAGGAGGAGGAGAAGGCGTGTTGGTGCTGAAGGCTTCCTCATTTCCCTTAAAATGGTACGACGGAGCCATCAGCATTGTCTGGGAGGCCCACTTTCAATCCCCAGATATTAAATCTGTCTTTCCTGTATTTTCCGCTTTACTTACTCTTATTAAAATGTTTTGAACAGGCTCTTTGTTCTTGATTTTTTACGAATGTATTTTTCAGACAAGATTAATCTTGTCCCAAACATTTTTGATGAAGCCTTTTCAGAGGAAATACTAGGTCCATTTTTCGTTACTGCTTGCTAAAAAATATTGTTACACTGAGCCCCCCACACAGACAAATACACACATATAATACTAACATTTGTAATAATGTCGGTAAATATTTAGAGCTGATTAGCTGAGTGCGTTGAGTGCTTGATTACTGTTGTATAGATATCCTTTTCAAGACCAGTTGTGGCAAAAAGTTTTTCCTTTTAGTGGAAGTTCGTGTGAATCAACCGTGCGAAATATCTGGACACAATTGGGCTCACCCAGACCCCACAATAAAAACGCGATCTAGTTCAAATCGTCTTGCATGACTATTGGGTTAGAACAGTACAATCTCAATCGTTTACTGAAAAAAAATACCTTTTATAGTTTGTAGCAGGTATTTATGCTAAACAGAACCTTATGCTAAACAGTCTTGATCATAACATAGGTTACTTGTCAACAATTCACAATCCTCTGTTTGAAAACTGAACGAGCTGTACTTTATTTTTCTGAATGACCGGACAAAAAAAATAATTACTCTAGTTGGAGCAGTAAACATTATTCAATATCACCTTAATAAGCAAGTAATTTTCGGAATTAAATAAAAGACCCCACATTCCACAAACAATAAATCAATGGATTTCCTAACCACCCCTAACCACATGGATAATGAGAAGACTAGTTAGTAAAAGCTACAATGAATAATTAAACAAAATTCATATTCTCGTTTTTCTGTTTAAAAAAAAAAGTATTTGCTTCAGTAAATCTACAGTAGGTACTAGTACGCAGATAAATTGATGACAGATAAAAGAAGAAAATAAACTGAGAAAAGTATAAAAATAGATAAAGGTTTTATTACGCTCAGATAAATACGACCGCAATGAAAATAAAAATAATTTTCTCTGCTAAGATATTTTAAACATAAAATAACATAAGCCAATCTCATCCTCGAAGGATCATTTCTTATTCTCGAGCGAAATGAGGTTAAAGGAAACGGCCAGCTATACTCTACCGATTTAATTTTATTTGTCTGAATAAATACACGTAAATTGAAGTCTGTACCGAATTAATACCCATAACGAACCCATATCCCACTCAAGAAGATCTGGGTTTTGATTCAATGTTAGAGTTATAAATAATTGCCTAATTTTTCCTTTTATAAATTCTTTTACAATGTTTAAAAAAATAATTAAGGGTATAAAAGATAGTGAGATACCTTTAACTATTATTAAAACATTATGCAAGGATATATATTTTATTCGATTCATTATAATATATCTTAAAAAATATTTGATTATATTAACTCTTAACTGGTAAACCTGATTGTATTTATATTCTATTCAATATTCAAAGCGAATTAATAAATCAGGAAGAAGCAGAAAAATAATAATTTAATAAAAACTACGGGGTTCTTAACAACCACTCCTCTCCAAAAGTTATAAACTATAACCTTTGTGATATATGAAAAAAGTGTTTATGTTCATTATACATACTCCTTACTTAAACTTTAAGTTAAACATAACTTTGTGAAAAAGCGCTTTGTAGTCACAAGAGCAAGTGTTTAGTTTAGAATATGTAATATGCCCTTTTTATTTCTTCTAAAGTAATTACCAAAATATTACAGCTGGGTTTTTCTTTTCAATAGAGTGCACAAAAAATAAACAATCCTCAACCAAATTTTTCGATTAAATAAATAGATCTAAATTTAAAACATTGTGCGTAAATCAACCGTTTTTCACTTAACTCCATATTTCAATGCTTTTATTGAATTCACTCCATATCTCAATTGTTTTCAATTATTCTGTTGAATTAACTCCATATCTTTATTCTTTTCTATGATTTTATTGAATTAACTCCATATCTATATTGTCTTCAATGATTTTATTAAATTTATAAGGAACTTTTAATTCGTATCCACATAAATATTTGCATTAAGTTTAATGATTTAAAAAATTAAATTAACAGCTATTTTACTCATATTTACTATGAACTCATCTTTACATTTCAATTATTTATTGAACTTTACAAATTCATATAGTTTCCTTTTTAAAGGAAGTAACAAATCCTTGGTTACACTGTCCTTTTGAAGGGACGTTCAACGGGGGCCCCGAACCTACGATGTCTGTTATTTGCTAAAAGTCCCTATCCTAATTAAACCTGGATAGACAAAATTTTAGGACTTCCACTGTAGCATCGCCCGATTAGCCATAACAACATAAAGTGATGTTAAATAAACAAATAGTATACTTTTCAAAATAAAATTCTGAATACCTTGGCATCATATGCTTACTATGTTACTAACCTTATCTGTGGATAATGAACTGCTATTATTTTTTTTTCCAAATAGCGCATAAAAATGCACCCTCCAGTCGCCCGCTGCTTTTCCCGTGAAAACTGAACCAATTATTTTAGTAATAATTGAGAGTAATCCTTCATTAACTATTACATCACTTTAAACTTGAAATTTAACGTAGTTTTAAATTAAGAAGAGGTGCTTGATTATTTTTAAACGGTCGTTCAAGCAGAGACAAAATCATTGATTCATGGGGAAGATCTACTTGATGTCAAAGGCCGTTTTATATTATATATTGAAATCGTTCAATTTTAGAGGTACGTGCGTGCGGGATGTAGGTGGTAAAAATATTGTCCGATTCGTCGTTTTTGGGATAGTTGCACTAAAACTACATTCCACAAGGCATACACCATAAATATGTCAGATATTTATAAGTTTTTGGTTTGGTCTAAAGTAATCCTACAATAAACACATATACATGAGTGTTCTAATGGACATGGCCTTATTATGTTTAACAAAACAGAAGCCGTAGAGGTTGAAAGCAATTGCCGGAGTACAAGGCCTCAGCAATAAAACCGGCAGACCTAAGGGATAGTGAACAAAAGACATGCCATAGATGCAATACTTTCTTCTTGTACTCTATTTTTTTTATTTTTATATGTGGTATTGAAGGTAATTCGTAATGTTTTTCATTAATTCTTTTTCATTTGTTAATTTAATTGTATTAATTAATTAAATGTAATCACCTTATACTCTGTACTTATATAATAATACCCTGTATAGAAACCTGTATTGTTATTCTAGAGGGACTTGTCCCAGAATAAATAAAGACTTTATCATTATTATTATTATTAAAAAAAGCAAAAATAAAATAAAATAGAAGCAAATAGCTGTCAACTTAAGTGTTCAAAATGGTCTCGAGGGGAATATTGGAGGAGTATGTAAAATTCGCAACGAGATAACGTAGGGGGTAAATATAAGAGTTACTGTCACTTTCCAAGCTCTATCAGGGAATGCTAATTGAAGGCTGATATGTGGTAGGTTGATTCAAGAGCTAGTCCATCATACGCCATTTTGATTTTTGTTTAATAATTACGCCCGATTAAATGGACCAATTAACATTCTGGTTGAAAATTAATCAGTGTTATCTGATTTGCTAGGGTGTTTTAGTTCTAATGCATTTCATGCTACAAAATTGATGGATATCGATCTCATGGAACACAAAAGCGTATGTTCCGGAGATAAAATAAAATTTAATATGGATAAACTATGCAGTGGGTGAACTTGTTTGCTTTTATTTAATTATGCGGTTATCATTCAACGGCATATGTAATAATACAAATAGAACAGTTTATGGCAAAGAAAAAGACCTTTATAAATTAAAATTAATTGTTTTTCCATGCTGTGTTTCAGCTGAAGAAGCATTGAAGAAATTTGATTCCTCTACCTGGTATCAATTATTCATTTTTGCGTGCAGTTATTGGATTTCGATCAGATTTTTATTTACGGCTATCAGAATGTTCAGCTACTATTTGTAAAGAGTAAACGAAAAGCATTCCTAAGCTTATAAATTTTGCGTCATGTACAATCAACTGTCGGCAAAAATTTATTTTTCAAGGACAACATAGACTCTGACTTAATTTAGGTTGGGTGAAGGTATTTTGGTTTTTTAAGTTGATATAGTACACACAGAATACGCCTTTTTTCCAAAACTAATTTTTGTCTCCTCTGTACTCAGCTATCTACTAATCATGGATTCTCCTACGTCTTATGCCAACGTTCATAGATGCCACACTTCGTTTTAGGCTGCGTGGAGAATACTTCCAAAAATTCTTATGTTACTGAAACCAAACCATTCGGTTCAAATCTCCGTACCAAACTTCATTGTTCCTCCTACGGTATTATTTAGAATAGCATTCACCCGTGTTATCCATCACAGCAAATCCACTTCAAATCTCTCCAATTCGATTAGCGTGAAGTCCTTCATCATCAAGATAGTGTCTACAATATGATGATTCAAGCTCTTCCGATTCATCCAGTTGAGGTCTACTCGGAAGAAACCAACAACTACTCTTTACTAAAAGCTGAAATCGTATAAGTATGACTGTCAGAAGGGCATAAAACATACGGAAACCTCTGCGACAGAATTATAACTAATGCAGATTTTTTCATCGAAAAAATTATAAATTTATAGATCTTTGCAGAAAATAGTTGCCATTGACATAAGCAGTTAGTGGATTGATGATTTATGGTGTTCGATTTTATAATTCACCAGTTAAACGAGGTGTGGAGCAAAAGTGGATATACCACAGTTTCGGAAATTATCTTTTTCAACTTTTTTAAGTCAAGCAATTTTGTTTAACACGACCCTTTACCGCTTTATTCCTTATGGTTTTAGTCGGGATCTGAACATGAAATTTCGAGAGTATAAAGAATCTGTATTACAACAACAAAAGTATCAATTTTGAACAGAAGCTCTTCTGCAACTGCGAATTATGCTAAGCCATGATCTAAGAATACATTCGTTTGAATTAGTGTTAATTTAATTAATATACTACATCATTTCACTAAGATATTTAATATTACTTTCTGACATAAAATAATAATAAGTTTATCATTCTAAAGATTTTTTTCCGCTATTGAATCTGTTCCTCTTTATATTCGGCTTTTCGTCATTAATTAACTTAATAGAGGCTTTTAATTTACCCAAAGAGGATCCACCTTTTCATCAGGCCGTTCTTGATTAAGGGACTGAGAAATTGGCAAGGCTTGGAACTAATCAATTCGGCCGGAAGTAAGTGTCTATCTTGTAATTAGAGGCAATCAGCTGTCTCTAGTGGTCCCTCGCTCCGGTCATTAGGTCCCCACTGCTCTTCCGTCAGTGTCCGATAGTCGAGGAGAGGGGGAAGAACAAGGGGTGGTTAGGGATAGTGATGAATGATAATTGTAAGATGCTCCTTTATCTTAGTACGAATACGATAAGATAGGGAGTATTGATTTGCTTGCTAAGCTTAAATCGAATACATTACTTAGGTGGTGACTATTCCTGACAATGAATGGCTTTACAAGATTCTTGAGGGAGCATACTAGTTTAAGAATGGCTATGTTTTAAAACTTGAAAAGACTTTGACGTCGACTAGAAACCGAAAACTCACCGCAACAGTGTACATGCAGTTCCTCATACTCTTATGACTTAATTTTTCAGGAGACTATAGTCGGATAATTTATAAAACGGCCTTTTTCAGGACCGGAGGAAAGGCTTGGAGAGGTAGAGAAGAGAAAAGGAAGTCCCCCCATTTTACTGAGGGCTGCCGCAATTGCAGAATCTAGTTACACTAAAAATCCGGAAAAAAAAGAATCGAAAGCAAAACAACAATAGTAACTCTAAATAGAAATAAATAGTAATAGAACTAGTAAATAGAAAATGCTAAGATATAACAGCAAGAGTAAACTATCGGTTATCATGGTGACAAAAGGCGAGTGAGGTGAGCTAGGTAATGGGGCAAGGGTTTGGCTTTCCCTCTGCGTGGCCGGCCCGGGCGTGACTTTCTCGCAGGTTTCATCCTGAATTTTAAGATTATAATAAATAAACTAACACTGGACAATGGATAACACTGTTATAGCAGATAGCGTAAAAATCAGGCCCTTCTTTCCTATCGGAAACTTTTTTTTTTCTGTAGAGATAATTATTGTCGATTTGATAAAAATGGATTGCATTTTTTTCTGGTTTACTTTATCGTTTGCATAGAGTTGTGGATATAAAACATGCAATTTCAAGGTTTTAGTTGATACTGGTATTAGGACAACCTTATGACCCTAAAGGAAGAACTGGCCCATTTTATTATGAATATAAGTCCTGAAAAGTCAGAGGTGATGAAAATGGGAAAACTTCAAGCAATCAGACAAGGAAGAAGGAGCCGAGGAGGCCATAGGAAAACCTGGGGAGAAGGTGCCCGGGAGGCGTTTCCACACACGAATCTGGACTGGGGAAGGAGACGAGAGATGACTCAGTAATGACTACAGTGGATCAATTAGAATGAGGAAATTAAGAAGAAAAAAAATTATTTTGAATTTAGTATCGCGCAAAATACAAAATAATTTCTTCAACTGGTCCGCAAACATGTAAATTTAAATAATTTCTTCAAACATTATTAAATAATGTTTTACAAATTTTGTAAAAGAAATATAGAATGACAGGTTTCTTTTCCATTTCTTGAAAAAATCTGAGAATAGCTAAATTATTCGATTGAGTAAATCTAATAGGAGAAAAGAATTGTTGTTTTCGTTGATCCAAGATACAGGGGCCGGCAGTATTTTTGAAGTAAATCAAAGACGCAACATCCGAACTTGTTTGCGTTCACAACTCATTGCACAGAAAACGTGGTAGCGGCCAAAAACTTCCGGCAGTAGCATCACACAGAGTAGTTCCGACTATCACAAACATGTGTGATTGGACGTTAAGGTGTTAATATGGATTAAATCAGAAGTAGAAAACAAGCAATATACATTTTCCGACTATTTTTTAGTCATCCTACTAGATCAGATATTTTTCATGATTTTTTTTCAGACCTCTTAAGAAACATGAAACAATGACTTATGAGTAAAACTTATATAAACATTAAACGTAGTAATTAAATTTATTGTACATGCAATAAATTTTTCTTCCTGATACTAATGGGAAAATGACTGGCAAATGCTATAGCCAATTATTATCATTTTGGAGGATATTTTATATACTTTAGATATGATATTCCTCTTTGTGAGGTAAAAATAAGGACCAAACACTAATAAAGACCAATAACCATTAGATAATGAGGCTAACGGAAAAAAAATAATAAAAACCGGAAAGAAGGTTTGAGATAAGAGTAAAGAGGAAAATGGGAGTTGGTGATGCAGGAAGGACTGGAGGGGTTGGAAGCTTGTTACAGGGGGAGGGGAAGTGTCTTGTGTAGCTTGTTATGGTATAATGTTGGCAGGGTTTACGGGACCCTTTCGACCAGGCTACCCACCAGGCGAAATATTGTGTAAATGCTGGGAAAACTTGCAGGATTCAGGGAAATTGTCAAAAAGTTTTGGGTCCTTGTAAAATTTAGTGTTCTAATTCCTCATGAATATCCTATCTTTCATCAGTGGTATGGTAGTAGGGACCTCAGAGAAAATACTGGAGTAATGGTCCCTGTAGTAATATGACCTGTAATCCCTGAGGATGGCTTAGTAATTGAAAATCTTGAGTCTGAGTAACTGCTGTGAGCAGCTGTAAATGTATTTTATGAATCAGGGGTTTGATAAAACTTTATGTCAAGGTATAAGGGGTGTCTTTTAATGTACTCTGATGATCCAATTTACTCTGTTTTTATCAAATGTTGTGCGCTGAATTTTACAGTATATGTATGCCTATTTTAAATAGTGTTAGTGATATACAGCATCCTTGAAAGAGTCCTTTATACGTTTGGAATTCACGGAGCATTTTCACAGTCAATATTTTACTGAGTAGGAGCTGAATTTTCATTGAACGAAATAGAGCAAAAGTTTTATGCTGCTGAAGTTTTTATTGATGTGATGTGGCACCAGGGATTTTTCCCTGAGAATATCTTACTACACTCTTACTATTTCATTCTACGCTACTTTCTTTTAGTTATGATTGAAAAGGTTGTTAGTAAGTGTGCCACAGGGCAATACTTGCACCACTTTTTTATTTTATACATTGATAGAACAGTCAGCTTGCTCTCATGCTGCTCATGATTTCGAGTGATTTCGAACAGATTGTTGGGATTCATTCCTGGTAACTAAGCATCTGTTAGGTGGAAACGGTAATTCTGGTGAAATCGAGGCAGATAAATATTAGCCATTTCGAATAAACAAAACTAAGGGTATTATAAAGAAAATATTATATAATGGGAGCATACGAGGACAATTCAATGCTAAAAAATGAAGCACTTCCACAAATTTGCTAAGATATGTTTCACCTAAATCTTTCGTTTTATTTTTTCCTTAATTTTCGTTAATACGAGTCCAAATGTTTGAAGAAAATAGTTCACATGATGATATTCCTTAATTGATAAGAAATAGTCAGTAGCTACTTCATCAAGCTGGTGACCGAAGTTCCGATTGAAATCCCCCAGTTCAGTTCCGCAACCAAATCTATCAATGAGGTTTTGCGGGTGACCCCTTGGGCAAACCTATCCAGCCCATTCCAGATACTTGGGGGTCAACTTGTCAATTTATTCGCTATACTATTACTATATTAAAACTAATTGAATTACTACAATGTATTATTATATTACAACAATGCTGATATATTTATTCTTCTTGATGGTTTATTTAATGAAATATCCATGTCGTTAAAGGAGGTTCAGTTATTTTTTTTATACTAAAGTCGATTAAAAAAATATTCCTCGTCAAAAACAAATTAACTTTATTATTAAATAATCAGGTATTTCATTTATTCACTATTCGCCAATTAATTTTATTTGATTTTGATAATATTCTATTAATATTATTTTAACAATATTTAAACTTTTATAGTAATTAATTGTATATTTTGGTTTATTTATATTTCCTTTAAGTAATAACTAACCATCTTATGATGAATGTACCATTTGATTAAATAAATCATTTTTATCTCTTTTTTTCTACTACATATATATTTACATGTGTAATTTAAATATACCCGGCTCAAATTTTTATTTATGAACATCCACCAAAACCTCAGCCTTGCCTCCTAACTTAAACTGAAAACTGAACAACAAATTGTATGAAACATAATAGAAACGAAGGTTCAAATGAAAATAATTTAAGGACGCAAGAAATCGAATTTACGTAAACAAAATTTCATAATGTATGAATGTATATGAAACAATAAGAATATGTATTGGTTTTTGACATATGGCGAATGAAATGTTACAATAATGACTTTTTGGATCGAGTACTTACACTCAGCTACTTCAAAGACGAACTGTAAACCCAACTAAAATTAAAGAAATATTTTACGATGATTTATAAGCATTTCGAAGAAAATTAATTACTGGCCAGATATCTTCCACTAATCATGTAAATAATTATTTGGTATAATATTTAATATAATTGTTATAATAATAGAAAAGGTTTGCTTTTGTAAATAATGCCCCGAAAATGTAAATTGTATCATTTGAGAAAAGAACATTTATGCAAGACAAGGTATTAAAAAAAATGTAGCTTTTATAATAACATTAAGATTAAGAAGTCGTATAAATCACAGAGTAAAAAAAGTAATAGAAACATTTTTATATAATTCATTTAAGAAGGCACTGAGCCGGGACGTCGGCCAGCTAATATATAATACACTAGATCGGTGACGTCTGGAAATTGAGCTGAAACTCAATAATTCACAAAATAACAACTGGTCGATGTCAACACGCCATAGTTCATGCCAATGGTAGAAGTAGGTTATTGATGTCATTTTGGTCAATACTATAAATATAATATGTTGGTCAATGACATCAATATTACAAGTATGTATGTAGGCATGTGTATGTATAAGTATAGTAAACGACATGTATAATCATTTTATAAACGACATTTATTATTTCTTTGAAAGTACATAAGAATTTATAAGTGATATTAGAAGATGGCCTCGAGACCATCTATTATAGAACTTTATTGGAGTGCTACCGATGGGTAGTTTCTCCACAAGTGTTTTCATGTCATATTTTAAATATTAGCACACTTACTTGTTATAATGGCATTATAGTTGTAAATATAAATTAAAAAAATAAATATATAAAAAAAATGATCATAAAAATAATAAGAGCCGAAAATAGATTACAAGTTAAATGCCTTTAGAAACTCACAATAGAATTCCTGAAATGACTATCAAATTCGAGGCAATAAATTTTTATTAGTATTGGATTTATTCAGCGATTCCAGAGGATAAAGGCAACCGTAGGATGTAATCCTCCCGAATATAATTGAACCTGATCCCTCCCTTCATCCTATCAGAATTAGCTAGCTCAATCTACATGTCGCTCTTAATATTATACATCTTCTGGGCTTGAAGCTATTGGTGCCATGGGTACAGTTGGTTGTGCCCCAAATAGCCGATTAGGAACCAACAATTTCCGCTTTCATTATTGGTTTTATAATCAACTACATCTAAATCCCATGGGTACTGTTGGATTAGTGTGATACTGGCACTTTATAGGGGATATCATAAAAATTATTATAATTTAAATCGGTACACGTACTTTTTCTATGTGGCTACTCAAAACATAATACCATAATACAACTGCTAACACCAGGTCTTAAGTTGTTGTCCTAGTGTGTGTTTGTTTGAATATTTATTTAATTTCACTCTATGCTGCTATGGCTAAAATGAGGATGATATAGTGGGAGTCCCAACTTCTGCCTATCCGGGTGTAATTGACGGGTCTTTAACATGTACTTGTCATCGTAATCGGAACCACCATTTTACGTCCCTTCCGAACTAAGGCATAACTAAGAGTCTGTTTAAAAATTCTAAAGCCACATGCTGGGCTGTGAACCCGCAAACTTAGGCCTAGTAGTTTCTATGCTAATCATTACACCATAAGAGACACCTAGTGTAAACAAGAGAGGTGTTGAATTAAAAGTGTGAACAAGTTTGAAGATACAGCTAGAGCGAAATTGATTTTCTTTATTCAAAATGCAAAAAATAATATTAGCGTAGAAAATCAAAATAAGAAAAGATCAATTAATGAATGACGATATGTGACCCCTTGTGTCGAAATTATTAACACATATTGCATTAACCAACCAACCAATCAATGAATAATATTCTCCATTTGTCGAATAAAGATTTAAATCATTTAATGTAATATATGAATATAAATAGGTAATAATCGTTATCTAAATATATAACTGTGAAGTGAAGTTAGTTTTGAATGAATGATATCGTCGCCATTTTTTTGTAGAAGAATCATCTATTTATAATACATATATTTTTATTATTATTATTTTATACTTGTAGGGCACCATTCGCACAGATCAACCACTTTGACCACTTTACATTGATTTCTATAAAGTATTCTTAAATTTTCATTGTTACACACTCTTAGCTGACTTACAGTTCTTAATTTTTGTATATTTATATTAAAGGTTAAATATTTTTTCCGGCTTGGGGTTAGTAAAATTGCAAATACTTCTATAAGAAGGGTTGTACTTTGAGTTAATCGCTCAGTTTATATCTTTCGAAAATAAATTGTTTTTTAGTTTTTCTATAACAGTGCTTGTGTTGGATGATAAGAGTTTTGCATTAGAGAAATCTGTAAGATCCAGTTGTAATATATTAATTATTATATTTATATACTTGCATCCAAGTAATTATTTATTTTAAAGGTTGCATTAAAATTCCCTCGTTCAGTTGAGATTCGTTACTGGTTAAATATTCAGCGATGCTGTAAACATCAAAATACTATATAGTTTTTAGGGTCTTGTTAAAACCAACAAACCTAATTAAAACATCCTTAAAATAAATCGTTGGGGATAAAAGTGGTTTCCCCAAATTTCAGTGGGAAACTACCATTTTGTTTAAGGAGGGCAATCCAAAAGGGCAAAGCATTGAAGAGGCAATGATAGATTTCCTCGGCCATTGATCGCTTGAATTGGCTGTTACACTCGTCAAGGGCATACCTTTCCCTTAGCGTGGCATTGAGAAGGGCTCCTGTCGAGGGAGGGGACACCTGTGGGTCCTACTTTCCCATTTTCAGAGGGAAATTGAAGCGTTGGAGGGCAACTATGGGAAAACTGTTACGCTGTAATAATGATGCTTCCTCTTTATCGGCAAACACTTACTTCGTTTCGTCCCCTACCGAAAGTTTTTCAATAGTTTCTTCACTCTCACGGTTTTTCTACTACATACGCTATTGTGTTTGTTTGTTCATTTTACGCCACTTTAAGCTTCTATGGCTAATCGGACGTTGCTACAATGGAGTTCTTAATTTTGCCTAACCAGGCTTAACTAGGATAGGGATTTTTCAGGAGTACCTGACATCGTACAGCATCGGGACCCTCGTTTAACATCCCTTCCGAAGGATGGCTTAACCACGGATTAGTTAATCCCTTTAAAAAATCCGACGGCTACCAGCCGGGCTACGAACCCGCAATCGGTTGTTATGCTAACCACTAGACTACAGTTCGCGCCCTGCTATATTGTGTATATGTGCATTCAGATCAAACCCAGCTAGGTATTCTCACTAAAATACTTTAATATTGTGATAATATTCATAATAGTCAATCTGAATGTATTATTGTGGAAATATCGTTCACCTGGAACCAATCCTGAACACAATGCCGAACTCATTCATTCATTACACGATAAATTTAGTATATAAGGTTGTAAATGCCCTAGGAGAGAATTCCCCGAATAAATATTGTATTCTTCCTTTGCACCTTCGCAAATGCGCATCCATCTAATTTTTATATAAGTGTTTGTTTTTTCTCTTTGCTTTGCAGGAACATCGTGTTTTTGAAATGATCAATAGTTCTTGAGCAGGCCTACTGTCTATTGTCCTTTTAATCTTTTCCAACCTAGTCCGGGTAACAGGGAGTTGAAAAGGGGATGAACAAGTGGATTTAGGTAATTTTGTGATGATGAGAGGAATGTCGTGTATTTGTTGTGAATATATGATTTTATAATCGTGATTGTAAATATTGAACAAATCGTCCCATTCAATTGATATTTCGTCTAGAATAGACATCCTGTGGACAGACAAGCTCCAGTGGATAGGAAAAGGGAAGAAATACTAACCCGCACGACCGATGAGTAATGCGCTTAGTGTATTCCATTGCGCCGCAGATGAGTTGAACTCTTCTCCAGACGCTATGGGCAGTCATGTATTTTAGTTATTGTTGGGATACGGAAAATTCCAATGGCAGATTTAAACTTTAATTAAATACAAATGCAATATGCTTAACTGTCAAAACAAATTTAGAAAAAAATACTATTTACTGTAGAGTAATTTAAATATTAATATAGATAATATTAAAAGTTATATAAAAAACCTGTACCACTACAACCCGTGAACGGGTCTGAGGTTCAGTACATGGCAGAGGACAACGGTTTTGGAGGGAGGTGAATTGACCTAGATCACGCTCAACCGCCAGATTTCCCCCCTTATTTTGGATACCCACTTAAGAGAGGCAGGGTGACCCCCAGCCCAGGATCCTAGATCCCATAGGATTTTTCTCTGGCTGCTAACAGATTTAATAAAAGTCTGCCAGTGACCGGGATTCTAAATCTTCGGCATGGCAACACAGTGCTCCACCACTGAGCCACTCCGCTCCCCAATAACAATCGCACTTTATTGAAAAATGTTAATACGGAAGTCAAGCTCCAATAAAATGCAGCGTTTTTCATTTCTTAGTATTAAATACGTAGTGAAATATGTTGTTATTAATATGTGTATTGATAATGCATACAAAGATATTACCACGTATCACGGCTGTACAGGTATTTTTTTATACTTATTTGTACTTTGAAAGACTTTAATGTTTACTCCATTTTTACCTCATTAAGTTTGACCATCAACAAATGATCCATCATCGGAGCCGTCATCACGAGAAGACAATCGTTCTCCCTAATGGTCCTCTCCTTCCCGCCTTCCACCATTAGGCTTTCACTTCTGCACAATATGACACCATCAGGATATCCTTTCCATCCATAGTTGTCTACTTGCAGTTGCTGGCAAATCCCTTCAATTTTCCTTTTGAATATAGAGAAATTTAATCTTCCTCCTTATGCGTGAGTATTATTACTGATTATAGATATACATATTACGAAAATTGATATATTCTGGATGAATAGCTGCGTATGGAAGGAAATGTGAAGGTTCTATTTTAATTTGTTTATTCAATAATGTGAATCAAATAATGACTTAAATTTATTGCTGTATGGAAGTTCATTGAAGAATTATTCATAAAAGTAATTTCTGTAATTAATTAAAACTTGTATATTATTAAACTGAAATCATCGGTTTCGCAAGTTGATGAAAGGATATAGATTAATAGAAATAAAACAATTTACAAATCTCCCTACAAACATCTTTCAATTAAACGAAGTATATTTAAATATTTACTTAAAATTATAATAAAAAACACTAAAAACAACTTTTTAGTATCATGTGTGTTATATTAATATTAATTTTGTGACAAAAATATACAATCCGAGACATTTAATACGTTTTAGATATTTAGATTAATATAAGGTAAACAAAAAATGAATAAACTTAAAAAAGAAACAAGTATTAAGGATAAAATGACAACTTGAACACATTCAAATCTATATGCAATATTAACATATGTGTCGTAGTAATCTCCGAGCGCACGTGTGGATAGCAAAGCGCGACCACCGGAGATCCCAGTCCTACCCTCCTTGCCGCGTCACTTTGATTTACTACCTGTGGATTTGATACCAGTGGACACGGACTGAAAGCACTAGAGCCTTTCATATTATAATAATTGGAAATTCTTCAACGCATTGGAACATATTCAACAAGGAAAATGAGATACAATTCCACAATGACATATTTGATGACATTTCAATTTCTGCCCACTCTTCACTCTGATATCTCCGATTTCAATTTCCTCATTTAACAGTGAAATAAATTATAATAACTATAATATTTCATTCGATCATATTCTTGCTTCAACTTGTGACACCCATGATTTCATGTAACGGATTAATTATTTCTTAATTTATTATAAACATGACTAACTCAACATGACTTTAAACAGAATGGAAGATGCTATAATGGCAACTATTAAACGAAAAATAGCTTACTTGGGGCATATCATTATATATGATAAATACCACATCCTTCAAGATATTATCGAAGAAAAGAAAAAAAAGGGCAAAAACGAAGACACATTTCCTGTCTAAAATATTTGGCACTTCTTCAATTGAAAGAAACTAATGGGCAGAAATTTTTGTATGATAGCTAGTATCATTACTGAGGTTTGATTCGCGGTTTACTTCACAGCCGAGAAAATAAATAAATAAAAATAGAACGGTGGAGCTTTCTTTAAACACGGCTACTCATCCGTGAATAAGACGATAAAAGCTTTGCGGTCTAAGAGAATTTATTGTAGACTGCTCCCGTATAAATAAAATAAAACTGCAGCGGTCAGCTCGATAGGATTGTCTTTAAAGGGAGATTTCTATGATGCCAGGTTTACGACTCTCTTGGCCTCCAAGCTAGAAAATCAATATGATAAATAATCTGGCAAGCTAAAGTCAAGAAATATTTCAGATGAAATAAGCTGAGAGAAAATATGTATTTCTCCAATAATGATCGCTCTTATTTACGAATTGATTTTGAATATATGGATAATATTTTATTGGCAGAATTAATTTAATTATATCTATATTTATTTTGATAGAGTGATTATTTTCAAGATTTTTCGTTAGTACGGAAGAATAAACCACCCCTAATTGCTTATTTCCATTGCTTCCATGCGTATTGTTGATTATAAACGGGGTAGTGATAGGAATGAATAATTAATGAAAAACTGTTATCAACAGCAATTTAAAAAAAACGAATCTGATAACTAACTTACAATGTGTAACGGATTTGGTAATGACCACTCATAGTAATAAGTAGGAACCCTTTTTTTAAATATATATTTAGATCCAGACATCAACAAGATTTATCAGGAACGAAAATATTTTTAAAATTACCTTGATAGTGATTAAATAAATAAAAAAACTGCTACATCCTATGGAGTGTTTTGGGTTCAATATATGGTAAAGACTGTACTGCTTCTTGTACAACGGTTGTGCAGGGAGGTGAGTTGCTCTAGACCACGCTCAATCACCAGATTCCCCCTTTATTTTGGGTATCCAGTTTATAGAGAGCCCCGGGAGGGTCTTAGATTCCATAGGATTCATCTCCGGCCAATAATAGATTAAATAAAAGTCTGACATTGAGCTTTGAACCGGAGACGTTTCGCACGGCACGGCACCTCATCGCCTTACCACTGAGACACTGATCCAATCTACTATTATTTATCAATAGTCATACATAAAGGACGCAAATTCGGGAACACAATTTTTTAAAAAATACAATGGCATAAGTAAAAATATTATTTACCTTAAATTCACCCTTAATTTATCATGACCAGTGTTTTGAATCCATCCATCAAAGGTTTCTTTGGGTTTCACCAGTCTTGTCAAATTCATTGCCAACGTTTCGCAAAGCATACTGTTCGTTTCCTCAGTGCCTAATTTCAGTCTCAGAATAAGCCTGAGGGAAGTAGTATTATGTCTAGCGGAACGTTGGTAAAGGATAGTTTTTACCAAGAGTGTAGAAACCGTTGCTTGTACTGTTCTGAGTATAATGGAATAGGAAATGAAATAGGAGAGCCAATTATTTTGGAAGAGATGTATTAGAGACCTAAATGCAAGGATACTCATACGCAGAGACCTGGTTTGCCAGACTTTGTGGTTTGGATTTAAGGGTCTTAGAACTTGCTTAACCGTTGATTTCAAGTTCAAAAGTTTTTACGATAGTATTAAATTTATATTAAAGTTATAGAGTGTTAAAACATATAAAATGACTGTTTGACCGACCTTACACAACTATTAATGGAATGCGAATGCTGAGCGCTTAACGTCGCTATGAATGAAATATTTTCACTCGTGCTATCTCTATAGCTTGATTAATAGTTAAAGGGTCAGTTTATAAATTAGTATATTATTTGTTTTGCACCAGATTGTATAAGAACAGAACAATATTGCCAAGCTTCAATCATCTATTAAAATGAGTAAAATTTACTACGTTACAATATAAAATAAAAAACAAAACAATCTGGAGTACCATCGCAGCTTTTTATGGTCTGAGGCGATTAAGAACAATATATCAATAAACCTACCATAAAATTTAATGAAATTATCAGAATACTAAAGCTATTTTGAGCTCTTTAATATTTTATCTTACTTATAATATTTTTTCTAATAACCTGATTGTTTTATAACCTGTCTTTCTTTAATAGCGTAGCTAAAATTTACGTATACGAGGATATCCGTCTCACATAAGTTATATGCAATGTTTTAATCATAACTTCATGTAATTATTACATTAAAAAACAATATATATATAAATATAAACGTATATATTTGCCCACAGTCCCTTTTGGTGACTTTCGGCAGAATATTAGGCACCGACTGACAACTGATTTCAAAGGACACATTTATGGGTCAATAAATTTTGAAGGGCTTAATATTCTCTTTTCGTGTTTGTAGTATTTTACTAGTAGTTAGCTAATTGAATACTATCCTTAAGATAATCAATAGGCAAGAGGAAGGGTACAATTAATAGTCCTAAGGACGGAGGGTTAAGGAGATAGAGTGAGTGAGTGTGAAAGAGTGAGAGAGAGAGAGAGAGAGAGAGAGAGAGAGAGAGAGAGTGTGAGAGAGGGAGAGTGAGAGAGGGAGATAGAGAGAGTGAGAGTGATGGAGAGAGAGGAGGGAGAGAGAGAGAGTGAGAGAGAGAGAGAGAGAGAGAGGGAGTGAGTGAGAGAGAGATAGTGAGGAGGGAGAGGAGAGTACAACAGGTACCGGCCACAGGTGTAGTTATTGATCCTGACTACAGGTGCCTGCTCTACGGCTCTGGGTCACCGCACCCATCTCCTGCCCTACCCATCTAGTACGGCCCTTCTCTCCATTATACTGCCCTTATATATAATAGCCTCAATTGTCATTATTATTATATATAACTAGGCCCCGGATTTATATACAATAAAAATCCTTAAATATGTACGTATAATATACATTTATTTTTGGGAAATATGCAGGCAAAACAAAATAAAAATGCAAAATAAAAAATGTATTACGTACTTTATAATAATCTAATATTACATCTTAATAATATGAAAAATTAGTTACAAAACGCTTATTCCTCTTTCAAATTAATATTTGAAACTATGGACATCTTTAAAATTAATTGTATAATCTTATTGTAATCTTGTGTAATCTTTCAAATTAATATTTGAAATTGTGTACATCATTGTCCATGCTTCAATATGGCTGACATATCTTTTTCTCTAAAGTTTCTTTCTAGAATGTCGCAAATGGATCGTAACTGTTTTAGTCCAGGGTTGTTTTCGAAAATGTGTTGAACTTTTTGTGTGGTTTTTGGTGAAAATATTCCATGGACCCTTTTAGTTTTTGTATGGAATCATCTACTATTTTCAGGCTTTCTGATAAAAACAAAAATTTAGATTTTCAAATATTTTTATTGTTCAACTAAAAAAACAAAATATGTCGGAATTTAACATAAATTTTGTTTTAAAATTGTTTTTTCCATTAATTTCTTTGCTTTTGATATTGCCAACGCTGTATCATCTAATTTGGAAAGAAGGTCCTTGACCTTATCAAAATGTTGATAGTATTAGTGTGATGCATCTAGCCAGCTCCCCCATCTTGTGATTATTGGTTCCGTTGGTAAATTTAATTCTGAGTAATTTTCTTTCAATACTTTTACCCGACTTGACGTTTTCAGAAAATTTTTTTGACATTCGAAATCAGCAAGTCTACATCTTTAAATTCATTTCTGACAGTTTCCGCGATCCTATGAAATGTATGAGAGTCGTCTAATCTATGGACATCCAAATTGATACGTCTTTTATGTGGTTGGGTATTTTATTCATGTTCTCCTGGTAAATATCAGGGAGAAAATTTTTTTCGAATAGTGCTTTCGTCTGGCATTGTGAGTCCGGTATATTTTTCAAAAAACTATTTTAATTTAGAATTATTGATCTTATAAATTGGAATATCTGCGCTTATAATAGCACGAGTCAAATCAGTGAAAAATTGTGACTTACTGGAAGTCGAAGTTGATGTAAATGGTGTAGAAATAAATGTCTGGATCAATTGTTTTTTTTCTTTGTAGGTTTTCTTTATGTTTCGTTGTTTCGATATGCTGCGTTACTAACGATCTTCGGGATGTCGAAACCACTCAATCACAACTGTTACAAAATAAAACGCCCGAATCACTGCGAATAGTTTCGTCAGGGAATTTGCGTAATGCAAAATAAAAGTTACCCTAATCGAATACTTTTGGCCCAAAACACTTTTAAAAACTTCAAACGTGATGTACAAAGCATAGAAAGAAAGTGCAAATGCATAAAAATCCGGCCTTATATATAACTATTATGTAATATTATAAAGAAAATATAACCCCATTTAATGGCCTAGGTAATAAATTTAATATAAAGGAAAGAACTCGGATTTCATATGAGAGAGATTATAAAATATATTGATTTCGTATACTAATATTATAAAGTATATTGTAAAAATACAATAAAAACCGACAGCGAGCAAAATTGTAAAATTTAATTTAAAATCATCTTAGTAAGGAGAACATTGCAAGTCTTCTTTAAGAGATATAATGGGGCCAGTTGATTGATCACTGGTTGATTTGACCCCGTTTTAAGCCCTGAAGAAGACCAGCAATGTGGGTCGAAACGTTGGTTTTAAAATAAACAGTTCTCTTTATCAAAGAGAACCTGTGACCTCCTACCGGACCACTTCCTTATTTCCCATATATGTTAACTAATATTGTTCAAGATATAATTAAAATCCCATCTTACATTTTATGTATTTATTATCTTTCATGAAAATAAAATACATCTCCATTATTCTTTCCTTACATGTATAGTATATACTATTTACATAAAAAATTCTCATACACATAGTTGACTTGATCATATGGTATTTAATTATTTGGGGATTTTTGGCAGCTTGTCACACAATATCGCGTGTTCACACTATCACTAAATTAATACTTTTAATTATGTACATCATCGTCTTTTGAGGACATCGTAACAGTACATATGTCGATAACCTAATCCTAGTGGGATAAAATTGTGCACATCTAAGATTATTGATTTGATTTCATTTTCTTTTTGGATAAATTATAATCCAATTCTGATCATTTAAGTTTCGAAAAGAAATCATTTATCAAATGAAAACCATCAGATGATAACAAATACTTATTTTCACAACCATTGGATTATTTTTTAAATTTTGTTTTGTTTTGTACTCGTTCCTGATTTACTTTACTTAAAAAAAAACAAAAAAACAATAAGGGATTCGGTTTTTCTTTGTATCCGTCATTTTATTGATGCTAAATAAGTTATAAATTATGTTTTTTTCCCGAAATAATATCTCTATGAACAACTATTTTGACTACTAGGTATTTCACAAATAATTTAAATGCGCCTTAAACAGATTTCCTTCCTGAAATTCCTTTTCGCCTTGTTTTTATTTTGCATTTCTAATTTAAAGCTATTACTTTTTATTACGAAATTTGTAACTTTAATAAAACAGAG
This sequence comes from Troilus luridus, assembly GCA_964056705.1. Taxonomy (NCBI): domain Eukaryota; kingdom Metazoa; phylum Arthropoda; class Insecta; order Hemiptera; family Pentatomidae; genus Troilus; species Troilus luridus. The sequence continues at coordinate 85,940,073 of OZ057412.1, forward strand.
CAATCGTGCAAAAACTAAAGGTATAATTTACACAAAAAGTTCAAAACGAGTGATCTTAAGAATATATATTAGATTTTTTTAAATAAAATTTTTGTTTTTACCTAAATTTACTCCAAAATAAATTCTGAAATTTGGATAAATGGTAATTATTTTGATCAGATAAGACACCTTTCATGTGTTTTTTTCGAACACTAGTATATGATTATATACTACTATAGTATTTATCGTCCATTTTTCTACTGAAGATACTGGCAAATGATTACCACTTACTAGATCACTTTACGACAAATTTTATATTTTGTATTTGGGGTATACTATACATTATAAAAATTATTTAATAATATATTTCGGTAAAACACTTAAATACTTACATTACAAATTATTATTTTTATTTGTTTTTTAATATATTTCCTTAACATATTGGTATGGATAGTTTTTAACAGGCGTTTACCCAGTCAAATAATAGTGCTGTTATCATGCGTATTGTATGTACAAACACTTATATAATGATATATCGACCAGAGCTATAGAGGGTTATTTAAAAAAAAAATCTATTACAAATAAAATATCTCAATTAATATAAGCATAAAAATATATTTAATGCTTAATAAATATTTTTAGGCCCGTAGAAGAGTCGAATAAAATATTAATCGGATGTAATTATAATATAAATGTTAATTATCGAATAGCAGGTTCTTACAGAAGAGGTGGTCAATTGTCAACACAAGATAGGCTAATAAAAGGGGTCCTCTTGACAAAATATTTAGGAATATTTTTATACATTTAAATTATTTAAGATCTATGTAAAATGTGTATAAATAAGAAAATGCAATTAAGTAGTGTGAAGTTCCAGTTTAATATTCATGGCAAAATAACCATTGAAACAGGTCAGCAATTCACACAAGCCTCGATGAAGTAAGCATCATTTGATAATCGATTTTACGCCTGCAGAGTTAGAGGTAAATTGCATGCGGTGTCGAATGTTGCCATCAACTATACTACTAAATATCTAATGCATCATTGGAAATAATGATATATTTATTATGTATTAAATAATTTTCTAGTAAGTGTGGCCTGATTAAAATAACTCATTATCAAATTATAGTAGTGTTAAATGTACTGTAATCTATTATCATAAACCATTAATAAAACCAGGAGATTACACCCATATCCCTCAGGGCTAATCTAGCCATTACGGATGATAAGCATTGCAAAGGATCCCGCCCTTTCAAAATATTACCGTTATTAAAATATTAAAGTGGAGGCCATTAGCCCCTTTATCGGTTCCCGACAGGCACTAGCTATAATGAATTGTCACCTGAGATAATCACCCATTATTATTAGCTTCTGACCCTGTCGTCAGGAGATAAGGCGAGGCTCATCAAGCCGCCGAGATACCACCCAGAGATCTGGCGTTTCCTTTTCGAAAATCCATTAGTTTTAGAAAATCCGTCGGGACTTGGTTGGAGATCCTAAAACAAGTCATAAAATCCTTAAAAGCATCAAATTAAAGAGGAAAAAAAAAAGCAGAATGTTATTGACCTTATGCATCATTCCGTTCTGCTTCGTGGATCGTTCCGTTCATCTAACTGTAAAACGTTCTCATAACGACGTAGGGTGTTAACGGATACTTTGTAAGTTTGGATTTACTAAGATCGTGTCTTACCCTCACAGTTCATTCTAAATATACATCATTTCAGTAAATTCTTTTCCTTTTCATCACAAATTACGGAAATGGTGGTATTTGTGAAAGTTAAAACCAAGGTGACCAAGGATGCTAATCTTACAAATGAAAAGGTAACAAACCTCAAACTTAATTTCGCATTCTTACCTAGAATCTCGCTACCTTTTGTTGTATCTTACTAAGCTTGTGGATTTCTTCCATTGTGTTTTTCATGCATGCAATTCAATTGTCATTATTTAAATCAACGATAGCGAAAAGTACTATTTGTATGGAATCTTTTGGTCGGTATAATTTTTTTCTCTCATTTTTTTGTATAGAGTTTATGGTTGCTTTCCTTTTATTTTATTTTTTGTCCTCTATATATATTTTGGTATTAGTGTGTACATGTTTTTATATAAACATATTTACATACCGAATGCTGCTGCTATAGTACTTACAACCAACCCTCTCACATGAAATGATATGGAGCATTTTTAATTATTATTATGGGTTGATGTGGTACGTACCTTATATAACATATAGTGAAATTTCAAGTAATAATCTTTTATAAGGAAACAATGGAAATAAGGCTGAACAGTCTAGTTTATTTCATTAATCAACTTGTTAATTATAAAAAAAGTGGTTTTGGTTATAATGTCGGTATTACTTAGTTTGGGATTCGCATTAAAAAAAAACTTCCAGCTGCGAAAAGTGGGCATAAAAAGGTATGAAATAACAAATGCTGCATCATATGTACAGTAGCTAAAACGTTACACACATCGGTTTGGACATATTTATTTTTTGCAAAAAGAGGGGCACTCCGTTTCTTGGTATAGCTAGGATCATCTTAAGAGTCAGGGCTGTAGACAAATCTATACGGAGGAGTGTGTCGATTGAAGCTTAACTCTTGGACATAGAGGTAATTGAAGTTGGATCCAGGCAGAAAGAAAAATCGAGTTGATTAGAGTCTTTTCAATGTGGTAATAGTAGAAATTGGGCTCGAACTTTTCTAAATTACTGCAAAAGTCAAATGGGTTACATTGTAAATTTAAAGGAACACTTACGGGCCCCTTTATCACGATGACAAACTGATAAGGTTCTAAGTAGAACTCGCAGGCCTATCAGCATGAGGAGGCCACCAAGATGGAGCTAGATAAGATGTTTCCTTTGTGAATTTCGGTGCGAAATGTAGTACTACTGCGTGCCGTCTTTGTTAATGTACCATACAAAGTTAACAGGTAAAATGGTCATTGGTATGCTTAGTTTTGTAGACGACAATAACCATTAACTAATACTTATTTATATTTTATTGTTATAAATAGTTGTCGATATCTAAATTCGATTCTATTTATTTTTTATAACGCCTTTCTTTAAATGATGTTAAGTTTCTTAAGTCTAATTATTATTATGGACCAACGGTCCTACATGAACTAGGGCCTCCTCAACCACACCCACCAATCTCCACGATTCTACGCTGTTCTTCTCCATTATTGTACACCCATCAGCTTTACGTCGTCCTCAACGTCGTCCATCCACCTGACCCCAGGACGTCCTCTACTTTGTTTGCCCTCTGATTTCCTAGGGATCATTCTTTTTGATATCCTGTGGTGCATTCATTCTAGAGGTCCGATCCATCTAATTCTCGCTCCCCTTATCAATGTCACCCTGATTTCAATTAATCAATGCCCTCCATCAGTCTAAAACTCACAGGAAAATGATCAACGAATGTCTTGCCAATACAAAAATCTCGAGACGCTAAGCATCATTTGATCAACGATCTAAATGGAATACAATTAAATCTAAATCAGTATCTGCTCACTCTGATATACAGCACCAGACTTGGGAATAACATTCTGCGCCATGCTATGATAACCAATCTCATTGTTATGTTTAAGTGATGGCTTGTTCATTGGTGATAATGGACGTAAATATTTAACTAACTAAAATCGAATACAACTCCTAAACATTTCTAAATACGTTGCGTGCAACCTTTTTTTTTTGCTATTGATACCAGTTTTACTTATGAAATATTGAGGCAATTGATGTTGAGAATTTCGCGGGTGACTCTGAATTAAGAAACTTCACTGATATTAGCCTTACCGCGCTGACCTAACAAGTTTGACAGTCTCTAGAATAGCCCGTCTTTCCTGCCCAAGTTGGAGTAAATATGGACTGTAAGTCAAAATAACCTACATCTTAGATTTAACGAACTAAATTTAACTTTAATATTTATATATTGTTTCGTAAATTACAGGGAGTGGAGTGGCTCAGTGGTCGATCACTGATCTGCCATTCTCGATATCTTGGTTCTAATCCCGCTTCTGGAAAGACTTTTATTTAGTCTGTTAGCGGCCGGATATGGTTCATACGGGTTCTATGACACCTTCCAGGGGCTCACCCCAGCCACAATGAAGTTGATATCCAAAATAAGGGAGGGGGAAATCTGGCGGTTGAGCGTGTTCTAGGACAAATCATCTCCCTGCACGACCGTTGTCCATGAAACCGTACAGTCCCTACCATGTACAGAAACCCAGACCCGTTTACGGGTTGTAGAGAAACAGGCTTTTTTTCCTAAATTACAATTGATCTCAATGCGATCGATTTTTATGGACCTATAAAAAAAATTCCATGAAGGATCCTTACCATCAGCAAAATATTCTTGAATTCGATGTGGTCTTACGAAACAGAACCACTTAAATAATGGCATGGGATGACCCGAATGGGGTTTTACACTCGTACAGAAAGCCGATTCCATTATTCTAAGGTTTCCTCCTAAATAGTTTTATAAAAATCGTTAATTTCTCACAAATCCTCCCGCTTAAATATAGCATTAGTCGCATCGAGTAATCCAGGATCAATGTACTCGTACTGGGCCGTTTTATAGGAAAACAGTATTCGAGACAGACTCACAATGTTATTTCGAACCATAGAGGCTTATACTGAGGGCTTAGTGATCTTTTGAATAAATACTCGCAATGAAGAATAAATGCATTTCTATTTTTAATATGGAGGATCTCTAACACAGTGAATACCTAGTCATTTTCTTCGGCAGAAAAAAAAAAAAATGCATCACTACAACCGATGAAGGGTCTTGGGTTCAGTAGATGGTAAAGACTGTACTGTTTTTAGGACAACGGATATACAGGGTGGTGATTTGTCCTAGATTACGCTTAGCCGGCAGTTTTTTTCCCTAATTAAAGAAACCCACTTTATAGTGACTGGGTGAACTCTAGGAAGGTCTCCAGATCTCACAGGGTCCACCCCACGCTGTTAATAGATTAAATAAATTATCTGCCCAAGCCCCTGCAACTCAGCGCACTATTAGTGAGCTACACCGTTCTCGTCTTTAGCCAAAGCTTAAGCAGTTTATCATCATCCCGGTCATTAGTGTTATTAGTTTTCACTTTATCAACTTTTTACTAACTGATGAAATTTCCTCATGATTCACTCACTTAGAATTTGAAGACATCTTTAAAGATCACATGCACGGAACTGAATGCTTTAAAAATAAAAAAAATGTAAATATGTACAGAGCAGGGAAAGGCGCCCTCTCCCTCCAGGAAGGCTTTAGAGGCAGATTTATTAGGGTTAGATTAGATTTTATATGGTGGAGGGTTGTCGGTCCTTGCGGGTTCCGCGTCGTTACCCGCGAATCCATTTTCCTCACCCCATCCGGAGTGCCTGCCTCTGTAGCCGTTTAATCTTAGCTCTTCATGTTTATACAATAGCATTTATTTGATAAAATTACAGCATTGGAAATTCGGTTGAAATATCTACAAAGAATCGCTTCAGCTTTAGTGCGTAACAATATTATTTCCAAGGTTGAATTAAATTTTTGTAAATTGAATAATCATATTGAGTCATTTCATATGAAATATTCGTTTTCAAAGGAAAGGTTATTTAGTAAAACAACTATTTAAAACTCAAAGCATTACATTCATTTTCTATAATTACTCCCAACTTTTTATCAAATTTTCAATCCCCAAACTGAAAAATTGAAGATATTATGATGAAAAAAAGTCAGAAAATGCGTTTTTTATTTGAGAATCATTTTCAGATATTTTATCCTTAACCGAAATTTCTGAACAGTGGGAAATCAGTTGGAGGTTTGACTGGTGAACAAGATAAGTGCGGGAGGACTTCGTAACTCAGCTAGTTTAGTTACTTCACTGCATGCCGTGAAACAGATTTTTTGGGTGAGGATGTTATGTTTATATCTCTGCAGAACGATGTGGATGAGATTGTTCATCTGTGTATGGAAAGGAGAAATTAATTATGTTTTTATTTATGAATTGATCTATTTACCTTTCTGAAAATTTCTAGAACCAACTGCGAATGGTTTCGTGCAGCTTGGGCTGCCGAGTGTCCTAAAATTAAGCTCATAAAAAAATTTAAAAAAATCCTATGTTTCCATGGTCATATTTAATTCCATACTAAAGAATGTTCGTTCAATTGTAGTTCAAATGTGTGTTCCATTCAAAGAGAGCATTAATAAAATAAACATAGTAAACATCAGAAGTCCACTAGTTTCACTTTGAATTTTAGAAATAATAAAAAAGATATTTCATTTGGATAAAAACAATATTTTTGACCAGCTTAAAATTGATGAGTTAAAAATTTTATTTTTATTTTTTAATGGCATTCTACTTTTCCTTCCAGTATTTTAGAAACTTTAAAAGTTAAATCACCAGATTCCATTGGCGTTTAAGCCAGCGACGTGGTTGGGAAAGGGCGCAGGGACCTCCCGGTCTCCTGCTTTGTCCCCATTCCTGGGAAAGAAACTTTGTTCGGGGATTGTAATCATGTAATTTGTAAATTGTAAATATTGTAATTATGGTATGAATGTGAGATATTATTTTATTTTCATTATCACTTTTCTTCTTCTTCATAGGCACGACAAACGCACAAGGCTGTCCTTGGCCTGCTCAATCACTCTTGCCCAGTTTTGTCTGTCTGTAGCAAGCCTCAGAGACACGTTGAGATTTCGGAGGTCCTCTGAGACGCTGTCCTTCCATCTGCCTCGTGGCCTCCCTCGAGCTCTCACTCCTTCTGGACAATCCTTATACATCCCTTTGACGGTTCTGCCATCATTCATTCTATGGAGGTGACCCAACTTCTTTAGACGTTGTATTCTGACATACATAGTCGGAAAGCTTCACATCGTCATGTAGGGAATATACTCTATTCTTTCTAAGATATACCCCATTTTCTTTCACGGGTTCCAGAATGTGCCTTAATATTTTGCGTTCAAAGATGTCCTTCTTTTCAGCTGCTGATCTTTTAAGTACCCATGTCTCACATGCATATGCTGCGACTGGTCTAATGATGGTCTTATATAGCCTTAACTTGGTCAAGCGGCTAACTAATCTACTTCACATAAGGTGAGCTTAGAGAAAAAAGCTTTATTGGCCGAGATAATGCGTGCCTGAATCTCCTCCTCCTTCCCAATGCTACATTAAACTGTGGACCAAGATACTTAAAACTATCAACACATTTGAATGTGAAGTTTCCAATTGTGTAGCACATCTGGTGTCGCATGGGTTTCTTTTTCCTCAAGATCATCATTTTTGGATTCTCTTCATTAATTTCTAGGCCACTTTTGCAAATATTTTTTTTTTTTTATTATCAGCATGTATATATTTTTATTTTATTTATTTATTATTATTATTTATTTATTGTTATTTTCTTTTTATTGAATGATTGTATATATATTTAGCGCTATTACTCATTGCCTAAAAGTGGCAGATTGTAGGTAATCTCTCAATATAGTGTGTGTGTAAATGTATATATATATATATAAAGTTATATTCAAGAATTCGTGCAATTTTTTTTTTCACCATGCCACTAATCTCGATCTTTGAACGGATCTCTTCATCATATTAATACCATAATCAACCATTTCAAGACTATCTTAAATCTTAAACAATGTTTTTATTTTGAGCAACAAATAATTCCTGTAATGGTTTTTTTTCATCTATGTAATTTGAAGGTCGAGTTGCTTTTAAAATGTGTTCATCTTGTCTTCATATTTGTTTCCATTTTTAAAATTTTATATTTCGTAAACATAAGCTAAAGTATTTTAATTAGTATAAGCTGACAAAAAATAAGTTTACTTTTGATCTACCCCATTCCTTAGTGAACAAAACTATAGTGTATGATTGTTTTTTATATGCTTAATATATTTAAAAATATATGATAACATATAAAAAAGTTAGCGGGTAATAGAGTAAAAGGATCCATTACCTGAGTATAGTGTTATCATTCCATTAGTCCAGGTTATCAAGGCAACTAGTGCCACCATTCCTGGGATGAATGGAACTGCCCGGGCTAAAAGGATGTGGTGAAGTCTAAAAACCTATTTAGAAAATGTTAGGGCTCTCTCGGACCCAGCAATCTCTCCATTCATAGTGCCTCTTAAGCCTCTACTCCACTTCTCTCCCTTTGAGTACGGTTTGTTCAATTGTCAGGGGTAAAGCAAAAAGGATCACCTGTGGTATGGTACTGTTATTAACCAAAAATATTCAAATACCAATGCGTTATCGTAAAAAGAGAAAATTTTTCTCTCATAAAAATAACTCCAAACTTACCAAAAATATTTGATTTTCTTCATTCTCTGCACTAGGGTAAAGTACACAACGTTAAATTTTCGTAATTTTTGTATTTGTTCAGGAGAGCCAGTTTTCCTCAACTTGGGACAATTTTTTTTTAAATGTATTTATTGAAATTTACAACTGTATACATCAAGTAAATGTAATCAAAGATACATCATGCCCCGGAATAAACACAAGTAGATACTCTACCCAGTGGTAGTACTCAAATGAAAGTTCAACTTAGGTCACGAGGCCATCTTCTTTTCAGACGCCTCAGAGGATTATCAGGAATTGAAGAGGTTGCGAGGTTTGAAACTAGTGGGCTTGAGTGGAAAGGAAGTTTGTCATGAAAAGATTGATATCGGATTCGGGCCAAATCAGCAACAAATGGGACATTAAGGTAATTATGGATTACTTTGTTCGTTACAAAGTAAGGAGCATTGAGGATTTTACGAAGGATTTTGGATTGTAAGGATTGAATACGATGTGTATTTGATGGCTTAGTGGAGCCCCGAAGCTCTACTCCGTAAGTCCAGATCGGTCTAATGATTGTCATGTATATGAGTCTTTTGTAATTAATTCGGAGCTTAGAGCGTTTGTCTAGTAAATTTGAAGTAGTCTGAAACGGCGAGCTGTTTCTTGTCGTTTCAGTTTAATATGTGGATTCCAAGTTAAGCGTTTGACAAGGTGTAGTCCTAAGTACCGGGCCTGTTCTACAGGAATCAGTGGGATGTTATTAAACGACACAGGAGGACAGGAAGTCATTGGTTTACAACGGAGTGGGGCAATTAAAATTGGTTTCTTCGTTACTTATAGCATAATTGTATTGATAAGTAATTGGAAGCATTGGTCATAGTTTTTATTTATGACAATTTGTTTAAAAGATTACCTATTTTGTAGACATGATCTCCTTAACCTCCGGGGCACAGCTAGATAAAATTAACAAAACTGTATCTACTGAATAATTATTTTATAAATGTCTTATAAATATGTTTGTTTATTATATAAAAATATAGTAAGAAATTATTAAAACTAACATTTATTGTTTATTACAGATATAAACTGGAAACAGTATTCTCCTGTATAGGCGATATTAATCCACCATATAAATCACGTAAGCATTCAATTTTTTTTTTTAACTAAACTGGTTCACTAAATATTATATTAAAGAGTTTAAAACGAAGATTTTTTGACGAAGACTTTTAAAATAAAAAATCTGGAATAAATTGTTTTATTTGCTTCTGATTTTATATGTTTTTCATAAATAAGTTATTAATTATTTACTTTAAAAACACAATTTTATTGGTGATTACTTCAGCTACTGAAACTATAGTTTAAAAATGTGTTTAATGCTTTTTAAAAGTTTTGCGCTATGCTTTGTATATAAGCAAGAAAGGTTTAATATAATCTATAATATTATTAAAACTGGTAAACCTAAGCCATTGTACCACCGAGGAAACTCTTTCCTAAAAGAGAAGGGAAGTATAGGTCCTTGAAATTAAGAGAATAATTAATGGTAATCGATGTTTGTAAGCCGTTAGAACTAATTAATTCAAACCCAACGTTTCGACCGACCTTGCATGTCATCTTGAGGACTCATAAAGAGGTCAAATAGGAGAGTTATAACATTAACACTATTTCAACTCTCCCATTTGAACTCATTATAAGCCCAGGAAAAGGCCTGGAAAGTAGGTTGAAATGTTGGCTTTCAAATAAATAGTTCGGCTTTATTGAATCGATTTTTTTCTGACCTCCATCCGCACTATTTGCTTCCATATATATTTCCTTGACTCATTGAATAATCATTGAGTTAATACCTACATTTTATTTATAATGATTACTTAAAGTAATTTCAATATCTACTTTTATATATGAAAAAATTCCTACAGCCATATTATACAATTTATTCGGTTCGAGAAAATTGGCATGTCACTTTGATTGATGAAGAATTGTTCTGCTCTGAGGACATCAATATGTAAAAAAAACTTTGAGAATTTATGGGCCACATTTCTTTACCCAAGAAGTTGATGGCTGTTTTGAGCCGAGTTCTGAATGACAGAGTTTGTTGTCAATATTCTGAATAATCCAATACTGACCTCACCGACATCATCCCACTGTCGATGTTCTTGAATAAGAAATCCTCAAGGAATATTTCTAGGGTGAAAATGAAAAATTCATGAAGTTTGACCTTACGCAAAAGAAACATCCAGCATCAGTAGTTTATGATTCACCTTTATTGCCAACTGTTTGGACAACTTAAGGGTTATATTTCCAACATGATCCCTAGGGCAATCTGCATATGGGCCTTCATAGCTTTTATTTGTCAATTATACTAGGTGTTTAAAATATTGATATTATTATTACCATTCATGTAGTTTAACAGATAATGAAGCACTATGGTATTGTTGTGATTACAAAATTAACTAAAATGGTCAAATAAAGAAATGAAAACTAAATAAAATAAAAAATACCTTAAATAAATGTATTATTTAATAATATAGAAGAACAAAAGATCAAAGTAGGAACAAAGTACTTGTTAAGTCATACATTAAAAAAAAATCCTATCAAAAAGACTTAAGTCTCAAAAGTAAAAACATGAAACAAAAATACCTGCCTATACTTGAGTAGTTGCATTTGGGCCTTGGTGGTGGTGAGATGTTTTTTTCTGGTTGGTGTCTTGTTACATTTTGGAGATGAGATGTGCATTTATATTTATTTGTATTCTTTGTCTTGAAGAGGGTCCATTGAGCGAAGAGATGAAATTGATGTCTCTTGTTACAGATAATGTCTTTACTTACTGGTACTGCTGCCCGATTACATAGAGGTTCAACAATAATCAGAATCTATCTTTACGTATAATTGCATGAACGAAAAACTAAATATATAGAATAACGAAGTCCGTTACAATGTTTGTCGTACGATTATGACTTATGAAGGTGACCATCTGCTCGCATTAAACAACGATTATAATAATACATTTTATTTCATACCGTAATCTCTTTGTCATACACCTCCTTTGTCTCATTAATATCCTATTGTATCGACAATTCTACTGGACAATTATTTTTATTCTTACTGAAGGATCATATTTATTTATTAATACTGAATGTTGCTAGTAATATTTAGGACCAATGAAAATGAAATGATTTCTACCCAAACTAGTTACATAAGAAGGTGCAAAAATAAGATAGTTAAAAAAAATCAACCTGAATAGGTGCAGACTAATTCATATGAATTTACATAATCATTACAGTTGAAATCGTTATCCTTAAATGATAATTATAGATAGTTTGTGAGGTAGTAATTATTTCTATGATTACGATTCTATAATTACAGTCATGGAATGGAGGCGGTTTAACGCGGTCATCCTATCATTTATTATATGAAAGAGCGCCTAACATAATGGAAAATTAGGTTCAAGACTGATATTTTGCCCTGTGAAAGTCGCAAGAAATGAGATGGCTGACGGGGATGCCGGAGAAGTTTCAACACACTAGAAATTCAGAACTTTTCCGCTCCCTAAGAAAATTTTATATTAAAGGGCTGTCGTCTGGGATAAGAACTCTCTTAGTAACCTAAAAATTTCAAAAAAAAATTAGAACAAAAGTTTTAATATACGCCGAGAGTCAGATTATATCAGATACAGATGTCCACCATGTCGTCGATACAAATGCAGAGTATCGAACGTGGAAAGAAAAACTTTTCGGGAGAATGGCAAAAATGTTTCACTGTTCATTCAGAATCATTCGTATTGTCAAACGTAATTAACCTGTGTGATTGTTTTGTTGTATGTCATTGTATATGGTTTTGTGCATATATATATATATATATATATATATATATATATATATATATATATGCACAAAATTATGATGAACTCTTAGGATTTATTATATTTTTGTTCTATTTTATAAACAAATGTATCTATGAATACATTCTTCAATGTCTTGCCATCCTTAAGTCTTTTTTTCTCTTAATTTCCTCTTAACATAGTTCTCTTATCTTATTTAATATTTTAAAATATTTCTTGAACTCTTGGTCTCAGATTGATTTATATATGCTGTAAATAAAAATGAGTGAAAACTGAAAAAGAGAAAAAATTAATTATTTGTTTAGTAATTACTTGTCTTAAGACTCTAAATAACTGAAAAACCAACCAGCCAATTTATGGGATTTTTTTACTTTTCCAATCTCGTTCCACTAAATATTTATTATTAATTCGTATATCCTAACAGGTTAAGGAGAATACTTATGTGTATGTATATATATATATATATATATATATATATATATATATATATATATATATTTATATATAAATGAGGAAAGCATGGGAAAATAGAAGAATCATCAGAAAATGAAGTCAAGTTTGCTTTGCGTGATCCTCCCATAGGAGGATATATTTATATATCGGGCCTAAAAGCCCGAATCCTTGAATCCTCTCTTCCATCAGAAGTCCCTCATATTGAATTCCTTTTCACTGAAATATCCAGTAATGGACACCCGCTCCTGTACGTAGTTGTATACCGGCCTCCTTTAGTGCCTTTTGACTCTACCCTTGAATCTGTCCTTTACAATTATATTCCCCTCTATACCCATATCATTATTTCTGGCGATTCCAACACTAATCTCCTTGTTAAATCAAATTACACCCTATACCTGGAAAATTTCTTCCACTCCCTAAATCTCTCCATTGTTCCATTTTCTCCTACCCATCATGCCCATCGTTCAGACACATGGTTAGATCTGTATGTCATCGATTCTCCTCAGAAACTATTCTTCTCTTCTCAATTGCCCGTCCCGTTTCTTTCCTCTCACGACCTAATCCAAATTGCATATAATATTCAAACTCCGAACAAACAATCTAAAACCTTTACCTTTCGCAACCTAGATGCTATCAGTCGCGAAAGCATCTTGCCTTCCCTTAAATCCCTGAATTGGAGTGAAATCTATTCCTGTCCCACTATTGATTCCATGGTTGACACACTTACATCCTATCTTATTAGTATCCTGGACACCCATGCTCCTCTCAAAACTACAAACTTCCGTCGACTACCCGCTCCTTGGATGGATCAAAACATAAAAGAACTGCAGAGGAAGCGCGACGCTGCTCGCAGACGGTATAGACGGACTAGTCGGACCGTCGATTATCAAGTGTTTAGGACTCTTCGCAACTTAACGCAATCAACAATAAGGCAGGCGAAATCCAAATACTTTCATGAAGCCCTTTCCTCCGCGCCTGATCCTAAATTCAAATGGCATATCCTTCGGAAACTCTCACTTTACAAATCCCCTTTCCCTGTATTATTCCCGGTTTCACCTGATGAATTGAACACCCATTTTTTTGTCTTTCTCTACCAACTCACGATCGACTTCTCCTACTTTCGCCAATGCACCTTCATTCAATCATAACAACTTTTATTTCTCCGACATTTCCCCCACTGACCATATCTCCTCCCTATTGAAATCCCACTCTAATTCCATCGGTTCTGACAGCATTACCGCCTAATTGTTAAAAATATGCATCCCCGAAATTCTACCTGCTCTTCTCTACATTTACAATTTTTTCCTACAAAATGCAGTTTCCCCTTCCTCCTGGAAAAAAGCAATAGTCCATCTATTAACAAATCACCCAATCCCTCAAACCCAAATGATTCCCGGCCTATCTCTATACTCTCTAACCTTTCCAAACCCCTCGAAAGAATAGTTCAATCCCAAATGTCAAATTTTCTGGAACAGTCCAAACTCCTTGATCCACTTGAATCAGGCTTCCGTCCTTGCCTTTCCACTCAATCTGCCCTCGTTAAAATAACCACCGACATGCATACTGCCATGGACGAAAAAAAACTAACAGTATTAATTCTACTCAACTTTTCAAAAGCTTTCGATTCGCTGAACCATTCCATCCTTTTCTCTAAACTAAAATCTCTTTTCTTTTCCAACAGTTCCATAATCTGGGTCCAAGCTTTCCTCTCGGATAGGACTCAATCAGTCTCCATCCCTAATCAACCCCTATCATCTTTCCTACCCCTGATCACAGGAGTGGCACAGGGTTCTAGTATTTCCCCACTCCTTTTCAACTGTTACATTAATGACCTTCCCAAATCAATCCTCCACTGTTCCCACCATCTGTACGCCGATGATTCCCAGATCTATTTGTCCTTTTCTCCATCTGAGATAATAGCTGCATTCGAAAAAATTCAAGGTGACCTAGATAGGATCAGTGCCTGGGCAAACTTGAATAAACTGTCGTTGAATGCCGCGAAAACTCAGGCCATCCTAATTGGTTCCAGCACCCTTCTTAAATCTATCAACACACTTCCCCAATGAACCTTAAATGATCACCCTATTGCCTTCAGTCCCTTTGTTAAAAACCTCGGGATCATTTTCGACCAATCCCTCTCATGGAAACCCCACATTTCCCAAATTTCCCCCTGATCAATAAGCTCTCTAATGTTATTTCACCGTTCCAGGCATCTTCTAACACTACCCATACGTAAGCTCCTCATCACTTCTTTTATCTTTCCTCACTTTGACTATGGTTGTGTGGCATATGGTGGCCTCTCGATCAGGCTCGAGGAGAGGTTGAGGCGAATTATGAACTATTCGCTTCGATTTGTCTTCGACGCCCCGAGGAGGTCTCATGTATCTCGCCGGTACGCTGAGGTAAAGTGGCTTTTCCCTTCTATCCGTAGACTTTACTTCCTTGGTTCTTTCTTATATCGAACTATCAACTCACAACATCTTATATCTATAGTCTCCTACAATTCAAATTCTCTATCCAATCCCAGGGCACAAGATCTCGCCCTTCGGATCTTTATATCCGGTCCCACAGAACCAAAACTTTTGAGCGTTCCTTTCTAGCCCGTTCTATCTCTCTTTGGAACTCTCTTCCACTCGATATCCGTCATGGGTCTTCTTTAACCTAATTTAAATACAAACTTTTCCTACATCTTCTAAATTCCCAATCAGATGCTTTATAATCAATAAATAATTTATAGATATATTCAACTTGATCGATTGATGAACTACTGTAAATATTCCTCATTCATAATAATACCATAGTTTTTTTGTTTTTTTTATTATTAGATGCTTATTTCTTTTTATTGTAAATGTGTCTGTTCTTTTATGGTAATTTTGTATCACATTTTCTGATTCTCTACCAAAACATACCTGTTTAGTTATTTACTTTCAGGATATTATGTAATTATTGTTTTATTTTGATGTAGGCCTTTGGCCAGATATATATTAATTTATTTTGTTCATCTCTGTTATTCTAAAGGGACCTGGTCCCAGAATAAAATTATTTTTCTATTCTATTCTATTCTTTCTTTTATATATATATATATATATATATATATATATTACTTACTTATATAATATACAATTTTGTACCCAAAATTCGTCTTTAGTAAGAGGTAGAACCCCCAGCTACCTTCTAGATGATAAAGTGTTCATAACTTAGGATGGCGAGTGGCTCGAGATAAGGAACATCCTCGAGCTTTCACCGGGTGAAGTGATCGGTTAATTTCCTGATTATTCAGCTTTCTGCCCATTATTCTCCTCTTCGTCTCCTCGTCCGGGTTATAGGCCTCATGGTTAGGCATTGTTATAAATAGATTGCTATGTCTCAAATACCGATTAACACGAAATGCAGGATCGTTTTTAATACAGCATGTTGATTATTATTAATACTAGCAGAATCGTTAAAACTCCTTATAGAATGTTACTAGCTTGGAATAACACATGGATGAATGTTATGAAACAATTATTTGATGTCTTTAGTCAAACATTGGACTCGTAATAAATATTTGTTGAAGAGAAGGATTTTGCGGAAAGTAATCGTTTGACGTTTGAAGTTCAATTAACGATAGCCTATTTATCAATTTATTTTGTAACCAATATGCAGTAATGGATAATTGGTAGGAATATTAATTATTCCTAAATAATACACTTTAGACATATACCCAGATATTAAACGAGAAAAAATACAATACGACCATGATAGTCGATTTAAATTACAGTAAAGGTCATTATTTCGGAATAAAACTTGCAAGATATGTAATTTCGTTACTGATATTAATGTTTTCATCTGATATTTCGAATTAGACTTATTTCATTTTATTTATGACTAGCAACCCCCCTCCCCCAGCTTAGCACGGGTAGTAGAAGAGATTATGCCAACAGGTTTTGTCTGTCGTAGGATCGCATAAGTTTGATGAGTCGAGTATGTGTATTAGACTTAAATTTAATATAACCTACTCTACATGAAGTATTTTAATGTATTTTATTATGTAGATAAACAAAATAAAATATTTCTTTATAGACATTTATTTTCAGGTGCGTTAATTTTTTGCTATAATTCCTAAGATACTCATTTAAATTATATGGTGTAAAGTGTTATAATAATGTGCATTAACAAAAGTTCATGAGGTAACTAAATTATTTAAATTGATAAGGATTAATACTTCCCCCTTCTAATTAGCTTTCAAAATACCTATAGATATCTATAAGCAGATCTATAAAAGAGGAATATTCCACCATGCATTGTTTCATTATATATCAAAGGGAATACTTTATTTAGTACGGTGTACCTTTTAGTTCAGCAACACTAAATAAACCACACCAGGTTAACTGTCATAGATGCGTCTATTAAGCTACCTCTGCCAATGATCTTCAGTATATGCCTCACCGTTTGCAATCAGCTAGTAAGCAATAGTAAGATAGTCGAAAGTGTTCTCCTTTGAAAGACCTTGAAATGCGGGTGATTTTCTGCATTCACTAGGAAGGGAAACTTTTACTTTGTAAAATATATAACACAGACCTAATACGCATAATTACTTAACTGATGAAATATAAAACCTATCATCAAAAAATTATTCAAATTATTTCCAGTTTGCCCATAATTGATTTGCACGTTGTTGTTTTTTTAATTAATAAAAATAATGGACGTAGAATATTAAAATAATTAGGAATGAAAGCACTGTTTGTCTAAGTTTATAAAAAATATATTTATCGGAATTTACAACACTATACAACTATACTGTATATTCTGTACAATAACAGTACAACAAGTAAATATAATGGCAAGAATGATACATAATGGCATGATAAAGGCAGGTAGAGAAACAGTAGTAGTGTACTTAAATAAGAAAATCAACTTACAAGGTCACGAGGCCATCTTACTTTTAAGACGCCTCGGAGGATTATCTGGAATTGAAGAGGTTGTCAGGTTTGAAACTAGTAGTTTTGAGTGGGAATGACGGTTTTCATGAAAAGACTGGTATCGGGTTAGGGCCAAATCAGCAACAGATGGTACATTGAGTTCATTATGAATGACTTTATTTGTAACAAAGCAAGGAGCATTAAGGATTTTGGATTGCAAGGATTGGATACGAGAGGAATTTGATGGCTTAGTGCAGCCCCTAAGCTCTAATAGTAAGTCCGAATAGGAATTATAATAGTCAATTCTATTTAACTGCGAGTTTATAGCGTTTGTCCACTAAGTATTGCAGTAGCCGGAAACAGCGACTAGTATCATGTATTTATAGTCTACTATGAGGATTCCATGTTAAACGTTTGTCAAAATGTGATCCTAGGTATTGTCTAGTTTCAAATCATGGTACACCTTTTTTGTAAACGAACCCTTGTAAACTGTGAAATCGGCCTTAAATGAATTGGATTAAATAAACAAAATCTAAATTTATTTAGAGTCTGGGAACTATCAGTAATTAAATTTGCTCATGCATATGTGGTGCCTTTCCATGGCCTGTATTTAAGCAGTTATAGGCGTCTTTGTCGCTCCTCGCGGCCTGGG
The DNA here is from genome assembly GCA_964056705.1 of Troilus luridus. NCBI lineage: Eukaryota > Metazoa > Arthropoda > Insecta > Hemiptera > Pentatomidae > Troilus > Troilus luridus. The sequence goes on from OZ057412.1 coordinate 85,958,143, forward strand.
ATATGTAGAAAAGCGAAATTAGTTTCCTGTTTCAATTGTACTGGCGGAATGTATCCTTTAATGTCTTTTAATTCATGTAAATTGGATTTGAATATTAACAAGATACTGTTTGGACTCAACAAGAGGCCACCTCGCCCTCTACTGAGCCACCAATGAAACCTCTCTTCACTAACTAGTTTTACCTTACAGCCATCTGCCCTTCTTTGCCCAATTTGCATTTAATAGAGACACGGATAACGACTTGGAGAGTTGTTTTAATAACCTGTAAGCTCACTCCGTTCTAGGTCCGTAATAAAACTGCGATCAAGGATAACTTTATCTACTCAATCGATCAAAGATCAAGCGACAGCATTCTCCGAAACTCCACTTTCTCTTCATATCCTGCAAACCTTAGGCATGATCCATAAACTCAGTATTTTGATTATTTAAGCGTATTCCTTGTAGCCCATTTGAGTAATCTGAATAAGAAAATTAACTTGGCATATTGGAATGAGAGTTTTTGGGTGATAGTAGGCCTCCGTCCGTGGGTTCTTTTAAATAGGGCTGAGAAAAATGTATTTTACTTCCTGGTACATAGTTTAAAAAAACAGTAATCGAAAAAACTTTTAAATTCGGTTTTATAACGATTTATTCATTTTGATTATCTATAAATCTATTTTGATATGTTTCGTCGTGGTGCCTCATTATATTTGTCTTCTAATAATTTTAACATCAGTCAAACGGAAAGGAATAGAAAGTAGAAATTATCTCTCTTTACTATCTTCCATTTTACTTTCATACATTCAGTTGTTCCCTCCTCCTAAAGCATTCCATCCTTCCGAAATATCAAACATTATTCACAGATTACCTGCCAACAAAGCCCCTGGACACGACCTAATCACATCCCACATTCTGAAACGCCTTCCTCGGAAAGCGATCCTACTCCTTACATATATATACAATGCCGTACTCCGCACCACATACTTTCCTGATTCCTGGAAATTATCCATAGTTAGGATGATTCCAAAACCTAAAAAACCACCAGAACTCCCATCCTCTTACCGTCCTTTATCTCTCCTGCCCCTTATGGGCAAAATACTTGAAAAACTCATTCTGAAACGTCTTCATCCTATCCTAGAATCCAATCAAATAATCCCAGATCACCAATTTGGTTTCCGAACATCACACTCCACTATCCAGCAATGCCATCGTGTGGTGGACGTTGTCTCATCCTCATTAGAGCGCGGAATGTACTGCACGGGAGCTTTTCTCGATGTAGAGCAGGCTTTTGATCGAGTCTGGCATCCAGGACTGCTGTACAAACTCCATAAATTCTTACCGTCTACTTACTTTCTTATTATCAGTTCCACTTCAGTAATAGAACCTTTAAAGTAAACCATAATTTTTCATACTCTTCCCTCTTCACCCAGTCTGCCGGTGTTCCTCAAGGTAGTAGTATCCTGGGCCCCATCCTATACACGATATATACAGCTGACATCCCAACCCATCCAAGCACTGTCCTCACTACTTCCACACGCCTACTTCAACATTTACTGGACAAACGCTCTAAGCTCCCAATTAATTACAAAAGACTCATTTACATGACAGTTATCAGACCTATTTGGACATACGGAGTTGAGCTTAGGGGCTCTACTAAACCATCCAATTCATCTCGTATCCAATCCTTACAATCCAAAATCCTTCGTAAAATCATCGATGCTCCTTATTATGTCACAAACAAACTCATCCATCATGATCTTAATATCCCATATGTTACTGATTTGGCCCAAACTTGATACCTATCCTTCCATAACAAGCTCCATACACACTTGAACCCGCTAGTCTCTCAACTTGCTTCCCATACTATTTCTGATAACCCTCCGAGGCGTCTGAAAATAAGATGGCCTCGAGATCATCTTCTATAGAATTTTATTGGAGTGCTACCGATGGGTAGTTTCTCCACAAGTGTCTTTCATGCCATATTGTACATATTAACACATTTACTTAATATAATAGCATTATAGTTGTAAATATCATTAAATTAAATAAAAAATAAATAAAAAAAAAAACTTTCTTTACTACATAAAAAAAAAAAAACATTCATACATAAAAATGTGATTAATTTTCTTCCTAATCTGTTCCTAAACTAACTTCTTTTGTGAATAATTATTTAGGTTTCAAAGCTAAAACAATTTGTGTTTTCCCTTTCAAATACATCAACCATATCATCGAGATATTTTAAAACTGACTTAGATACAGCTTTTTATTTAACATGAAAATAGTTTGTAAAATATAGTGGGTGCTAAGTACTCAAACTTTTGTCATCCTATATTGCTAGTGTATATTGCAAACTTTGACCTAGGAGTAAAATAAAAGTTGTGAAATAGTTTTTGACGAAGATCCAAACTCTTAGATGCCAAAAAAAGGCGTGGCAACATATAGAACAAATAGTTTTGATGATAAACAGATTCTTGAAGTATGGTGTGATTACTTTATGAAACTGTACAAGTTATTAAGAAGTATGCAAGGCTGGAGGATTCTGGATATGAACCAATTGAGAATGAACATGTGAATATTACTATGCTAGAAAATAGCAGCAGCACGAGATGAAGTAGCACCTAAAATAATCAAGTACGGTGGAAACAAAAAACTTAAAAATCAATACCACTACAACTCATGAAGAGTCTTGGATTCAGTATATGGTGGAGAATATTGTTTCTTGAATAACGGTTGTGCATAGAGGTAATTTTTCAATCAACCGCTAGTTTTTCCTTCTACTTTTAGTACCCACTCCATAGAAGTGAGCCCGCTAAAATATCAAATAAAAGTCTGCTAGCAGCGGAATTCAAATCCAGTAACTTCGGCATTGTAACTCAGCGCTCAACAACTGAGACACTTCGTTCCCAACGGTGGGAATAAACTCTTGAAAATGCTGCAAAATATAAAAGATGGAATAAAAACCAAGCTTACAGTCGGTATAATATGATGTACTCCTGAGTAAAACAACGTGTATCCTCTATTAATCTTCCCTTTTACACATCATTTTTTCCAAATTTCTTTAATCCTCTAAGGATGTCCAATTTATCTGGCGTCACCTACTCGAAGATTTATACCAGAACTTGCACGGTCGTTTCTCAAAAGACTGCCCACACATAAGTTCCTCTGAATTAGCTGTTTTACCATTGTCGATCAATATCCTTATTTTAAAACTAAATTTATTAAATCCAGCATTATGTTATTAATAATGTCTATTTTTTTTTTTTTTTTGGTGACGAAAGGAATCATAATTTAATACTCATAATTGATTTACTATTAAGAATTTAAAGTGAAAAAATTCTCTGAACCAATATTATTTGTAAATAAGGTATTAAACTGAACCTTATATAGATGTATTTTTAAAAAACTATTTTGTAATGTTTAAATTAAGTAATTTTGATGTTGCATTATGTTTCCTGGTGTTAATATAAGTTCGCTGACTGTCATAGTCTTAAAAGAATTATTCTATCCACCCTCATGCTGTTAATGACAAATATTTGGTTATATTAGGTATCTTTACCTCTTCTTGTCCTATTGGCACAACAGACTAACATTCCTATCGTGAGCCCGTTCAACAGGTCCATCCCTCTGTGCTCTTAACCAAGTAAATATTAATTCCTAGCTTTCAGCGGCCTCCTTTAACACTGGCCTACTATCATGTTTTGGGTTAACCGTTGGGTTATGATCAAATAATAATTAAAATCAATGTATTTAACAATCCTGATTATATATATTTTCCCATTAATATAAATTTAAAAAAAGGAATATTGGTTTCGTTGTTTAAACTTGCTGAAACAATTTTATCTACTTTTTAATTAAAATCATTGGACTAATATTAAATGATTTTTTCCTAGTGAATTTAATTCTCTTTCAAATGAAAGATGTGTATAATTGGCGTATTCCTTTATATTCATTTTTGGGACTTAAATTGAGAGATGTAATTTTCGTAACGAATAAAAATGTAGATAATAATTACTTTGCACATTTTATTTTCAATTATAGCCGTTAAAAACTGCTTTCATATATATATATAATTTTTTAAACTGTTAATAATCATTGACAAACCCTTTGCAATCTTACATATCCTTTAACCCTTTAGAATTCTCATGATTGGGAGTATTAGCAGGGGTTCGTGATCTCAGACCAATTATCCCCCTACATAACCGTTGACCAAGAAACAGTACTGCCTACCCAGCCTTTCGTGGGTTGTAGTGGTACATTTGTTTTGTAATCTAAATATTTATATACAATATACAGTGTGGACTGTATATTTTAGGAAAATGACACATTTTTTTTTATTTCTATTTTACTGTCTAAAGTAATATATTCATTAAATAAGGACATTAAACCTGAATCGTTACAATTCCAGCCTTTTTTATATTTATTTTCATTATTATTATTAAATATCGATCTATGACTTCTTTTTAAGGTGTTTCCAACATACCTACAGACCGCTCAACGTCCCAGCAATTGCCTTGTCTTCCATGAATTAATTATACTTAAATGCATTAAATTAACCAATTTAGGTATAATCGACCTTCTGTGTTTTCACAATACGAGTTAACAATAGTTTAACCCGATTAAGCTATCCGAACTATGACGAGCTCCATTCCTAACGTTGACGAAACCGTGTGATTTACTTCCAAGAGTTTACGAGTTGGGGCGAGAGAATGTGCCATGAACTGAAGAGAGGCTAAGTGATGAAGTACTCTTAAAAATGTTGTGAAGAGCCTAAAGAAGAAAATACTCGGCAACGGTTCACAGATACTCGGTCCGGAATAAAAAGTTGTTTTCAATCCCTAACACGAAGGGCCCAAGAGGCAAGTTATGGCCCATTCCCTATTCCCGGAAACTTTTCTTTCCCTTTTATATAGGAAGCAGCTGTTTTGTGGTTGTTTTTTCATTTCTAAAAGGGAACACCTAAGTTTTATTTATTCATATTTTATCCGCTACAAAGGAATATTTTATGAAATAGTGTCAAAATGTATTAACCGGTTTGTACTAACGGTTCAAAATTAAATTGAAACAAGATTTAGCCAAAATAGTTCTCTCAGATTTACAAACTATGTGGTTTTTTTTTAAAGGGAGCGGAATGGCTCAATGGTAGAGCACTGGCTTGCCATGTCTAAAATCCTGGTTCAAATCCCACTGCTGACAAGACTTTTATTTAGTGTATTAGCAGTTGGGGATGGATCATATGATTGTACAGTTCAGGACCTTCCAGGGGCTCATCCAGCCTCTATAAAGTGGGTACACAAAATAAGGGGGGTAAACACTAAACCACAGGTCACCTCTGTATACCCTGATAGAGTAGCTGAGTAGCTGAGGCCACTGTTCTTCTTAAATTTCTTGAATTAAGTTCGTGTGTTTTAAGTAAATCAGAGTCCTCTGTAGTTTATTATTATCTTTGAACGGTAGGGACGTTACAATATCCAAATTTATTCCTCTTATTTGATTCTTTTTGCATTCAAATGTATGCTTCACCGTAATTTCTACATTATCACAGGTATAGCAGGTTGGTTGGTACTTTCCCAAGAGTAGATTGAGATGTGTCAGCATTGCATGGCTGATACTTAACCTCCTTATCACGCCGCATTCTTTCGGCCTAAGGCCGTTTAGAGGTATCAACCAGTTTTTTATGTTTTATTGGGCGACTGAATAAAAACATCGAGATATTTAAGATTTGGCATTTGAATTAATTAAAAAAACAAGGGCATACGTAGTGTTATTAATTTTATTATGAAGTATTAATCATTAGAATAAGTGATTTATTTTTAGATCAAAATGGACTTACAGTACTTTCAAAAATTACAGTAATATCAACCATACCATCTATCTTAAATCAATTAAATTTAATAATATTTAGTGTAAGTAGATTTTTTTCTTTAAGTGAATATCTAATTGTTTTCTGATTTTATTATACTTTCAAAATAGCATTTACCATTTACATAAAAATATTGACAGTTTCAACTTACTATATATTTTTAATCTCACTTCATAATATTTATAAACTACTAAAAATGTAGAAGGTTATATGAACCATTAAATGAAGTATATTTCTACACATTGCGTCTTATAATTGACTCAAATACTTAATTGAACTTACGAATTTAATTTTGTATTCTAATTGAAAATGATACGGGCTTCTAAAAATTCATTTATAATTGAACAGTTCTGAAATTCTACAAAGTTTAAAGTGCTCTTTGTGATTTCGTTGTTTGAGAGAGTTCTATTCGTAAACAGAAAATAACTTCTTCTTTGTTTGAAAGTTCAAAACTGCCAAGATCTAGGAGAACCATTTAAATGCAATTAAATTGTCCTGAAACAGCGAAACTTTATTGTTATAAAAAATTTTAGAATAAGGAGATGTCTCTATGCGGTGTCTTTACTATTATGGATATGTGAAAAGATACTTATTTTGCCTACTTAAACGTACATATATATATACACGTGCAGTAGAGCATCGATTATGGAACTTGTGCTGTAGGGTGTGGTTCGGATAATCAAATCTCACTTAAAAAAACAAAAATGATATTTAAAAAAAGAGGTTTTTTACAAAATAAAATGGGATCTAACTGTGTCACGTACAACACACGGGCGTGAATACGTTTACGTCATATGTAATATTTTTTATATAAAATATTATTATTTAAGTATTTTATCAAAGAAAAGGATAGCCTTTCGGCATACTCGTATATATAAATAATGTTTGCAGGGTTGATTGCTGGCTTGAAGCAATGCCGACACAATGTTTTTCATTTCAAAGCTTAGTGCGCTGCTTTGTAAGCAGAACCTCCGACTTCGGTGCACTTCTGTCACACTTTAGATGCTCGAATCGGATCACCATCAATGGCATTGACTGGCACACAACTGGTTATTGTGTTAGCATGAAATGAATCCCAGTCAAGATTTTACCACTGACCTTAAACGCCAGGTTTCTCTCCATATTTTAAGTACCCAATTATAGTGGCTGGGTAAGTCACATATGGGCCCTAGGCCACAATGGATCCACCCTCCGCTGTTAGCAGATCAAATAAAATCTTTTATCAAATTGAACCCAGGACGTTCTGCCCAGCAATTCAGTGCTCCACCACTAAGCCACTCCTCTCCCACACACACACATATATATATATATATATATATATATATATATATATATACTTCAATGATTTTTAGTAATCGTCAAATTAAAATAAATCTATGAAATATGAAAATTAATTACTATGCAATTTGAAAGAAAAACTTTTTTAAATATTTAATTTTAAGTTAAAAGTAATATTTGATACTAATTAAATTAACATTTTAGGTGTTCTCTTTCTATGTTTTAGATTAGTAAAATGTTTAATATTACAGATCATTCTCAAGTATTGCAGCAGTATTACACTGATTTGCGTTATAAAAATAAATATATATTTCTATATTCTTAAAATATAATTCACTAATATTGGTCCCCCTACAAAATGTTGGTATCAGATCAACAGGTTGTCCCTTAGAGTTAAGTTACAAGTTGTAACCTTTTTTTTTTCTTTTTTTATTATTCTCGAAAATAAAAATAATCCTGAGATACAGTATGAAAAATACTCCAATCAAGAGATATGTGAATATTTTGGTAGTCATTTATAGATGATGATATTAACGATACAGTTTGTATAATTCGGTTTTTAATCTATATACAGTCAGTAATAGTTAAATTATATAGTGAGTAATAAAATTATATTTATCTTCGAGAATACTTAAAAGGACACGAATGAAAAATTGACAAAGCTCAAAGACAACCTGCGAAACTGATACCAAAATTACACTATTTCGTAATTTCGACATTGTTTGGGAAATAATAACCTCTTATCAATGGTTAAATATATGGTTCCTTTTGGGTATGAATATAATTACGCCGATAGTTAAAATGTTTTAATCCGAATTAATTGGTAATATATAATGTACATCGTTAGATTTATACCTTATTTTAAATTTTTAAATAATATTTTGTGTAAAACGAAGATAAAAATTGATGACTTTTGTGGATTTCTGAATAGGTACAGTGCGGCTGAATGTAGAACAGGTAAGGGGAGAACCAAGGGATGCTGGGCTTTAATCAATAAGTTGCCAGAAGCAGGACTTGGTATGTGTGTCCTCTCTCTCGGCTAGCCCAATTCAATTCCAACTTGTTATACTTAATTAATAATTAAATTATATTTATGTGCAATAATATTTATTTAATTGTTTATTTTTATTTACCTGATATTTTTTTTTAAGTGGCATTTTATTTTAACTGAATAAGTCATCTATATATAATCTTTCAATTGGCGTTGTCAACTATCATTTTTTTTAAATCAAAGCATTAAAAAATGTTTTTCATTTCCTAATTACCTAATTATTTACTTACTGATAATTTTATTTCAATTATGATAATTGGTTTTTTAAGTGTACGATTCGTATATAGATCTCTTTGAATATTATTTGGTTTCCCTATTTCTTTTTTAAATAAAGGTATTTAAACATATATGACTGGGCCGGTAGTATGTGTTAGTACACACCTTATATGTGTATATTTTGTGTAGTATTAGAATATAAAAAGGGCTGACTGAATGAGGAGAGCATGTGTCCGCGGCTCAACAAGTGGGTAATCCAGCCCTAATCCTGCCCTACAGATCTCTCCCTTTGTCCCAAATACACCCCATCGGCGAGTGCTTTACGATTTTTCTTCCCGGCCCTTTTCGATGTTTATAGAATATACTTCCCTTGTACAACCTCTTTAATTTTTTATACTTTCGATCCGTCTATAATAATCAATAACCCTAAAAAAAAACACATTTTTTTTTTGTACTTGTTATTTAGCAGATCACCGCGAAATGTTATCCGCCATTGTTTATAACCTAGACACTGAATTTTGATACTAGTAATGCGTACCGAATTATTTATATTAATGGAAATAGAAATACATAAAATTCAAGAGTAAAATGCTAATTCTAGACGTCTCGGGCCAATTTCTTTTTCTTTTAGAAATGTTTCTTTGTTTATTTTACGTAACAAAATTATCAAATTAAATTTTATTGACAGTAAATGAATTGAAAAGAAAATAAACAAAATAAAACTGAAAAACAATACTTAATTACTAACATAAACAGAAATAACTCAAATGAGACGAGTGATAAAAAGATGTTACACGAGAAAAGGAGGTAGATTTTATGATGACCTGCTAAATCACAAGTACTTTTTTATATATATTATAAGAAATCAAAGTGATTTTTTCCGCTAAACATACTGAAATTGACTTTGGAACTACTCATGTAGTCTTTATTATACTACAGCATTTTGAATAATCGACAATTAAATAAAACGTCCTAAAAAAAGTAATAATTTTAAAAAAGGGTGGCGAGAGTGTCAAATACAGCAAAAACTTAACGACAAAAGTGACATTTTTATAACAGTTCTTGAAGCCTAAATTAGAATAATAAAAACTGGCAATAAAATTTAATTAAGTTTTTTAAGTATATACCTAATACCCTCGGATCTAGAGTAAAACGAGTGCTCAAATATTTATGTGGCACTCAAATTCTTTAAATTTTATAGCAGGTTATTGATTAATATGATTGCATAAGCAGTTGAAGAAAATATTAATATTATAAATTCAAGAATAATAAAATACCAAATAAAGATATAGTTCAGGGATAAGTTTCAGTTATTCAGGTGTTTTCATTGATGTGCTTCCACTCACTTAAGTGTTTTCTATTTAAGTATCCATAAATCCTTCTGACTATTTTGATTACTTCTAAAATTTAAGCGATATTATTTTAAATTGTACGAAAAACTGTCGAATGGATTCATTTTTTAATTAATTTATTAATTAATTTCTACTGATTAAATCCTGTAAAATTATATTGTCTATAATTTTACTCTATTCTAGCTTTATAAAAACTCTATTTGTTACCATTTTAATTTTCCCTTTGTTATTGATTGCAGATATTGCGTGTAATTGAACTAAGTAGTGAGGCATTAACGGGATTTTATTAAACAAAAACATGTTTCTATTAAGTTTTAGATGGTATGGATAATGGAGCCGCTTAGTGGGACTCGGGGACAGAAGATATTTTACAGATTTTTTCAGTGGTGTTCGATCTTTGGATAGTCGAAAAAACATCTTCGAAATTCTCATTTCACATATCTTGTAGAAAGATGTCTAATTTATCTCTCTTGGAAAACGAAAAACCGAAAAGAAATCGATTAATACATGTACCCATATATATAAATATATATGGATAAGTATGGGTAAGTATATATATCCCGGTCCAATCTCACTCCCCGCGGTTTACCTTTCTCCCTTTTGTTTCATCACAATCGAAAATAACTTAATTTAATCAGTCTCTACAATGGACTACAAACACTGACCAACTCTTTAAACATAAGAGACATATTGCTGATATGCCACATACTCTTACAGGCATTGATGAGAATCTATGTCTTTCTTATTTTTCACAAATTGAATAGAAAACAATAGGCATTAAAAATTTTAAGTAAATTCTCCTTTGTCCTTCTTGATCATTAATCGGTTTCAATCAAGCAATTAATAAAAATAAAACACCTGTTAAGGCCAGATGATATAGTAACCTTGTAAAATATTATTAGTTTTAATCATAAAAATTAAATAATTGTTTTCGTAAAAGAAAGAGCATGTTCTTTACTTATTTTTCACATTTAATTTAATATAATAATTTAAACGTTTAATTTCATAATTGCTTAGAATAATTTAATTTATAAGGTAATTTAATTTGGTTTAGATATAAGTTTAATATTTGTAGTAAGTGTGAAAACATGTTATACAAGTGAAGAGAGAAAAACAAAAGAGAGTCGAGCGGCTTTTGTTCGCTCCGGCGAGATCGAGCGAGACACTGTTGCTACGAGCCTCTTGGCGTGCACATCGCAAGCTATAGCTCAAAGTTGTTTTTTGTGAACTTGAAGACATTGTTGCCACGAGCCTCTTGACGTGCACATCGCAAGCTATAGCTCAAAGTTGTTTTTTGTGAATTTGAAGAAGAGTGTTGACACGAGCCTCTTGACGTGCACATCGTATGCTCTATAGGAGCCCAAAGTTGCATTTTGTGAGTTTGAAGAAGATACTAATTTCCTGCCCACCTGCAGGTGTAATTAGTTTAAAATTCGTCATCGATTCGACCAATTCGAATTGACCCAGTCGATCATCTCAACCTCTATTGTTTCACCATCTTCGCTCGGCCTGCCGACAAAATTCCTCTGTCGTCTCAACATTCAGCTCGCCCTGCCGAGAATCTACCATCTACTGGAATCTACTTCGACAGACAGATAAGAGTTTTCATTATTATATCATTTCAACTAAAAAAACACATACACATTTATTATTCTGTAATAGATTTATTTGGACATTTTATTTATTTGTAATTTAATAGAGTTAAATTTATTATCGTAAGATTAAATAATAATTATTTTATTTTTGTTTTTACTTAGTTGTTGATAATTTGGTTAATATTAGTAACGTAATTTTCTAATTATAAAAACGTTTAAATTGTTCTTTTAATTTAATTAATTGTTTGTTTTTTCATTATCAAAGGTTTAATTTATGAAAATTGATTTATGTTATTAGTTTAATAAAAGGATACAATCAAAGTTACATGCGATCTGGTATAAGTGAATCAGAAACTTATTTTCCTTATCCATTTCGGAGCTCTCATCGAAAAGTCCAATAACTATTTCGAGGTTGCTCAAACAACACCCATTTTTTAAGGATACTTTTTCGGGCAGTTTTGAAGTATTTTTGTATTGTTTAAAAATGTAACTTCCGCTTTGGAAAATTGAAAGGTAGAAGAAATAAATTCTTCCATTATAACTCTGAATTTGCATTAGTAAAATATTGCTACAAAGACAATCGTTTAGTACAGAAAGCGACTAGTCCAAATTTTGATATTTTAGTTTTTAAAACTTTTAACTTTTACCAGAAACAGAAGGCTTCGTTTACTGTAGAAAGGTAACTTGTCCTTGAGAAATGACAGTCTTGATAAGGCCGTCAATGTTTTGTTAACATCTGATAGGGAACTGGTCCAAGACAAGATCCCTTTTTTATTTTGCTTTGTAAATAATACAGAAGTGGGCTAGTTGGCTTTCAGTAGTTGGCGATTAATATGTAGAAATTATAGGAAAAAATATTTATTTGCTTATTATTCAACCACATGTTGCTAGAATCGGTCTTTAGCAGGGAGATACAATAATCATTTTTATGAAATAACATTTCTAAAACGGCTCGATAAAATAGATGACTTTTTTGAGAAGGTATGGAGTTTATATACGTTCTATTAGCAATAAATCACCTATAGGGTTGTGCGACCCTCATAAAATTGTATTACTTAGTAAAAGAACCAAATTTATTTTCCGTGTGGTAGCAAGATCTATAGAAGAAGGGTTGTTAGAGCACTCATATTTATGAATATTTACAATATGTATCTTTCATTGTAAATTTTACTTTTTGAAGGTCATTTCAAACATTTTTGCAGGGTCTTAATAGGTATACAATATTTTATTGTTATTTCATTTGAAATCAATTTATGCTGCTTAGGCTAATTGGATGATATTAGAGTGGGAGTCCTAAGTTTTGCCTAGCCAGGTATTATTAGGATAGGAATCGATAACGAGTACTTGATTCCGCACAAGTTCGGGACCACCATTTCTCGTCACCTCTAAACGATGGCAAAATTAAGGATTTCTTTACTCGTTTTAAAAAATCCTAAGGCCACTTGCCGGCTACTTCAAGAAGTAAGAAATCCTTCGTAATATTGAAGACTTCATTAAGTGATGTTCAATTTACATGACCGGGGTGCTTATAAAGGTAGTCGAATAACCTTCTTAAGCTTTGATAGTATCTGTATTGTAAAAAAAGTAGCGGTACATTTAAAAAATAAATCTAAATTATATGCTTTTTGGTAAAATTCCTTACATAATCTTAATCGTATCCCATAGTTTTATTAATTTGTCAAGTGAAAATAAAGTAGTTAGTGTTTAACAGAGCAAAGTGCGTAGTGTGCTGGTTCGTGGCCGGGGAGGTGACCGTAGGATTTTTCAAAAAGAGTAAACATTCTTTGGTCATGCTGTCTTTCTAAGGTGCGTAATATAATCTAATTGTTTTTAGTCCACGAATCGCGTTTTTCTTCTGGTTTCGACCGTGTTGTTAAGCAATTTTCCGACTTTTCCCTGGCCTTATGCAAGCTTCCTCAGGGCTTAATGTGAGACTCAAAATGTTTCAGTCTGAGGAAGCTTGCAGTATAGCCAGCGAAAGATCGGCAAAGCACTTGATGAAATGTTCGAAACCAGAAGAAATGCGTGATGGATGGCTTAAAAATATTTTCCATGGCAATTTAAGATTATTTAATATAATTATTATATCTAGATGGGCACTGCTTCTTTCGATTAATTATAGTTTAAAGTGATGCCATTTAAATAAGCACAAGTGAAAAGAAAAACAGCGATTTTTTTTTAATTTTCTTTATTTATATTTCATTTTCAGTTACTTTGCATAGATTTCAACATTTTTATACCTACGCCTTTTTGTCAATATCTAATATTCTTTGAGTACAAATATATATATGTAGCAATAATAGAGGGATCTGAAAAAACAATTTTTTAATAATTTTTAGTCACATTATAGCCTTATAGATATAAATAAATAAATTACGATATCTAAACAATTGAAATTCAAATTCAACCGCTAATGATAAAAAAATTATGAATTTGTATACAAATTAATCTGTACAAAAAATGTACAGACGACAAAGACCTAAGTGTTTTAGCAGAAAGTAAGGCTAACTGTTTTTGGCAAAACAGGAAACTGAAGGTCGGTAAACAAAGCAATTCTTCTTGAGTCGCCTTTTCGGTGGGTCGGAATAGGCTTAGGGGTCCGAGTAGTTTCATCAGCCTAAAACCATTTTGTTTGAATAACTCTTTGTTTATCAACGTACCTTTTGTTTGCTTGGTTTTGTTGGCTATTGGTTGTATATACAAAAATAATATTGACATGGTTAGAATAGAGGAAATACACGGTGTTATTAAAGTTCTAGAGGAAAAATTATAAGACAACAAATAGGACAAATAAGACAACATTATCGTTTATCTATCTAGTTCAATCAGATCTTAATTTATTTTAATTATAAATGGGCTAATTTAGGCTTATATACAACATGTAAAATTAAAGACCATCACTTTTTATTTTGCTCATTCCTCCATATTATGACAAAATAAGAATTTTTAAACAAATTGAAATCCAACAAAGATAAATTGAATAATTAGCACGTTAAAATTATGACTCTATTAACAGAAAAATACATTTTTGACCATATGTAATATCTTTGTAATATAATATGTAATAATATTGAAATTTCGTAATAATATTCCAATCTAAACAAAGTTTTAACATTCTTTTGAATATGTTTTGGGTATAATCTGTATAATACTCAAAGAAACTGCATAACTTATAATACTAACTGTTTGAGCAACCTCGAAATAGTTATTGGACCTTTCGATGAGAGCTCCGAAATGGATAAGGAAAATAAATTTCTGATTCAATTATACCAGATCGCATGTTATTTTGAATGTAACGTTTATTAAACTAATAACATAAATCAATTTTCATAAATTAAATAACTAATATTTTTGAGAATGAAAAAAACCAATTAATTAAATTAAAGAACAATTTAAACGCTTTTATAATGAGAAATTAAGTTACTAATATTAACTAAATTATCAACAACTAATTAATAACAAAAAGAAAATAAATATTATTTAATCTTACGATAGTAAATTTAACTCTATTAAATTACAAATAAAATCTATTACAAAATAATGAATGTTTATGCGGTTTTCTGATTGCAATGATATAGTAATGAAAACTCTTATCTGTCTGTCGAAGTAGTTTTCGTAGATGGTAGATTCTCGGCAGGGCGAGCTGGATGTTGAGACGACAGAGGATTTTCGTCGGCAGGGCGAGCGAAGATGGTGAAACAATAGAGGTTGAGATGATCGACTGGGTCAATTCGAATTGGTCGAATCGATGACTTAGTTTAAACTAATTACACCTGCAGGTGGGCAGCAAATTAGTATCTTCTTCAAATTCACACAAAACAATTTTGGGCTCCTATAGAGCATACGATGTGCACGGCTAAGGGCTCGCGTCAACACTCACTCCAAATTAACAAAACACAAGTTTGGGCTCCTATAGAGCATACGATGTGCACGGCTAAGGGCTCGTGGCGACACTGTCTACAAATTAACAAAACACAAGTTTGGGCTCCTATAGAGCATACGATGTGCACGGCTAAGGGCTCGTGGCGACACTGTCTTAAAATTCACAAAAACAACTTTGGGCTCCTAAAGAGCATACGATGTGCACGGCTAAGGGCTCGCGACAACACAGTCTTCAAATTAACAAAACATAAGTTTGGGCTCCTATAGAGCATACGATGTGCACGGCTAAGGGCTCGTGGCGACACTCACTGTCCTCCCGGTCTAGCCGGAGCGAACAAAAGCCGATCGACTCTCTTTTGTTTTTCTCTCTTCACTTTTATAACATATGTTTTCACACTTACTACAAATATTACACTTATATCTAAACTAAATAAAATTACCTTTTAAATTAAATTATTCTAAACAATTATGAAATTAAACGTTTAAATTATTATATTAAATAAAAATGTGAAAAATAAGTAAAGATAATGTTCTTTCTTTTAAGAAAAAATGATTTAATTATTTCTGATTAAAACTGTTAATACTTTATAAACTTACTACTTCATCTGGCCTTAACACTAACCATTGATGAAAATCATAAGCTCATTTTAAGCTTGGTATTTATTGTTGTTTTTTTACACTGTGGGATAATATTTATTTGCAATATAGAATCATCGGATACGTTGAGCTTTTGACAAAGAAATAATATATTTGCTTGATT
Source organism: Troilus luridus (assembly GCA_964056705.1). Taxonomy (NCBI): domain Eukaryota; kingdom Metazoa; phylum Arthropoda; class Insecta; order Hemiptera; family Pentatomidae; genus Troilus; species Troilus luridus. Next base: position 85,974,116 of record OZ057412.1, read on the forward strand.
ATATCTTTTTATATGTATAAATAATTCCTTTGTTAGTAACGGTTGCGTAGTGAGCAATCACTTTTTTTTTTTTAATAAAGAGATAATGATTTGTACTAGCCTTGATAAAAATACTTGATTTATGTGATGGAAAATGATGTTTACTACAATCACTTACTAGTTCTGTTTCATTATATCATTTTTCCTTCCTTAGATGCTCACTTTTTCCTTAGATTAGATGCTCACTTTTTTTTACAGGGATTGGAATATGACAGGATTAGTGACTTTTGAATACTTACCTAAAAGGACACGGTGAGCCTCATCATGGAAACAATATAGAATTAGAAATAATAAAATAAATTAGAACCTCTTCCGTTTCTCATCATACTCTTAAAATGTACAACGTACAGTAAAAGAGACCCCCTTCCTTTCTGAATTGCAATTAGCAACCTTCTAAAAGGGGCTAATTAAACAGAAAAAAAAGAATACTTACCCAAAAGGATGGCTTCCAGTATATGTTCCTTTATATTTATTGATCATTACTTCTGTTCATGTTTCTTGCATGGTTAAATTTATTCAATAATTTTGGCAGTTTAAAACAAACTATGAGGACCATGGATTTCAGTGGTAGAGCACTTAGTTATACCGAAAGTACCCTGTTTAAATTCGACTGTAAAAGATAATTTATTTAATCTATTAACAGGCGGAAATGGGGAAACGTGCTTCGGGCTATGGAGACCCTCCTGGTTATAATCATGCCCATATAAAACGAGAGAAAAATCTGACATTTGAGCATCGGTCAACTGCACAACCGTTATTCTAGAATAAGTACAGTATCTACCACGTACCGAACTTAACACTCTCATGGGTCCTAATAGTACAGGTTTTTTTGAAGTGAAAACTTTGGCGACTTTTCGTAGGGGATAAACTTGTTGTTGTGCGTCAGGAACATGCTTAGAGACTAGAGGCACCTAGCGGCCTGTGGATTAGTTATACAATTCGTTTAAATCAACTTTAGCTTAAAGGTTAGAATTCCATTTATATAAGAATAATTATATTTATCTATAACGTCGTTTAATAAATATGTAATTGACACTATTAACTTAAAACATCAATAACTAGTCGGTCCCCTTAAAAGGTTTTATTTGTAACAGTTAAATGTCTTGTATAATGAAATGTTAGAAGTATTTATGATCTATGTGTTGTTGAGATCAACGATGATAATAATGGTAAATATGAAAGTAAAATCCATGTAAATACAAATAAAAGGTATAAATAATTGTTATTTAAGTTAAATAATTGATACTTTGTATTGAGCTGGTGTATGTTTTGATCAATAACTATACTATTTGAAAATGTTTACAGTTATTTTTCGAATTGTCAGTATAATTGAAAACCTGACTAAAGTTAAACATTTATATTTAGAAATTTGAAATTTTAATAAGTCAAACTATAATTGAATTAGGAATAAAAAAAATAACACAGTTATTCCAAAGTTTTAAGGTTTTACTTCTGTCGGCAGTCTTCATGACTGCCTATTTAAGTTATTTTTTAAAAATTGTACTAATAATCGTTACACAACTAGGTGGGTTTTCGGTACAGATCATTTACCTAAATTAGTTATCATCTGATAGAGAACAAATTAGTTTGATTATCGCCAGCACGCTGACTGTTTTTGTATCCTCTTGTACAGGCCCCTATAAGAAGAAAGAACGAAAGGACAGGATAAAGGATAGACTGATGGAGCCGATTCCACTGGATTAGTCCCCGATTTCTCTATCCTTACTCTTCTTTCCACGACAGCACTTTGTCTGCTTTCTTTCTACTACAAATGGTTCAGAGATCAATGGTTTCGGTTAAACATCTGTTCGATCTGTCTTAAATTTGTTTCGTTTTTATATAGAATTTCCTAATTTAGATTGAATTGATGTATTCCTCCAAAGTTCCTAGTGAGTGTGATATTATATTTTTTAAACAAAATATTGGGAGCGGAACCGAATTCTCACAAATTAAAATTTAAACTAAGGATTGTAATATGGTTGGTTAGTCATAAGGTTTTGAGAGAAATTTGAATTTTGAGATCATACATTGAATTTGATAAGTCCTTTTTTGAGCTAACTCCACTATATCAGCGTCACCTGCGGTCTAATGGTTAGCATAACAATTTACTTTGCCCGAGTGCGCTGGTTTGTAGCCCAGCAGAAGCCCCTAGGATGTTTTTAAAGGGAGTCAAAAATCCTAAATTATGCTGTCTTTTGGAAGGGACGTATAATGAATGAGGGTCTCGAGCCTGAACGGTGCCAGGAACTCGTTAACGATCGCAATCCTTACTATCCTTGGATAGTTAACTTTAGGATTCCCACTGAAGCATCTTCCGATTAGCAATAGCAGCATAAAGTTACGTTAAGTGAATAAACAAAAAACTAGGCTATAAAATTGTTAACAAAATGTTCGTGTGTAAATAATAACTGAGCATTATTCCCAGTAAAAGTCTGACAAGCTCAGTAAATTATAATTTCCAAACACTATTGATTCAAACAATGATTTGCCCAGTTATATATTTTACTTGTTTTCCCTACACGATATCAATGTTTCGCTGGTCGCAAGAGGATGTTAGATGTAATTCAACTATAAAAACAATATTTACTCCTAACCTAAGCGTCTAGTGGTAATCTGATGAGACACAGTCACAGTCAGGTGACATAGCAATAGGGTAATGTAGCATGGTAGGAATGATAAGCACTGGCAACCATCACCTTAATGTCACCATCACCAATTGTTACGCTTTTCCCTTCCCGTTGTCTTGCGCATTCGACAAAGGTCTTTTGGTGTCCCTAAAACCCTTTTACAATATTCCACTGTGTTCCAATTCTTCCTCTAAATTCAGAAAGCTTATCCTCTCATATATTTGATTAGTGCTTGGCTTTTCTCTTTTGCAATCCTTTCTTCAGTCAACTAACCATCATAACAATTGTATCTCCTGTTTAATTATTCGAATTAAAATGATTTACCTTTGTCTGGTTCTGCACGTATAGAGTCCTTTACATACGTGAGTGGAATATCTCGTTCCTTAGGCGCATAATGTTGATGAACTGAACACTTTCTGAATTTCGTTTTGGTTCAGCCATTACTACTCTATGGCGTTTTTACCCAGTCCTTCTAATTCCAATATTCAGCGAGAGAATAGTTCAATGTACCTTGTTTCAACTCCAGAATATAAAAAAAAAATTGCTTATTTTCCGGTCTCGTCTCTCAATCCACATCATGGTTGGCCTAACCTATGTTTATTATGTTCAGCATATATGTTTTCAAGCTCAACATCTTTTACTATCAGTCTCATAATCTTCTATGCTTCGATTCAAAAACTCTTGCCAGCCCGGAGGCGTTTTCATTTAATCAGCCGGATCTTAATGCCATGTTTAATTCATTAAATCAACGTTTATTCTCATTTGGGTATGGGCTGAACGCAGTAGGCGTGGCTGAACGTAATATTGAAAGAGTCGCTGGTTCTACAGTTGTTAGTAAATGTTTTATACCCGTATTAGAACTATTTCCTACTACACAGATTTCAGTTTGGGGCTCTACGTACTATAAAATCCCCCCCTATTCCAATCCCTATAAGCCAACGCACTCTGCATTACGTTAAACTGTAGTCGTTTATTCTAAAGACTACAGATTTATCCTGTAATAGGTTTTCTACTTTTAGTGGTGAACTCAATAAGCTCAAAAATCTGCTTCCTCATTGGTCGATTTTTATTAATTGTACTTCCAATAATTTTCTAAGAATTCTGAAAATATGTTAATCACAGAGTATCCTAATTCAAAATAGGAGATGCGCAACCATTGATAAATTAAGAAAATACTGGTCAGGCAAGTGAACCTTTTTGCGCTGCCAAGAAAAGAAACCAAGCCATTCAGATGAACCACCGCAGGATTAATAATTAAACTGGTGTAGGTAGAAATGGAACCGTTGCGAACCGGCCACCCTGTGACACTCACCATCAGATGCTTGTTTCTTAATAATTTCTTATTAATATTAAAATACTCTTTGTATGTTCGTATTTTCTTACTTTATCAATGGTTGCACATCTCCTATTTTGAATTAGGATACCCTGTGATTAACATCTTATCAGAATTCTTAGAAAATTATTGGAAATAAAATTAATAAAAGATAAAAATTAATTAATAAAAATAATTAATAAAAATAAAAATTAATTAGTAAAAATAAAAATAATTAATAAAAATAAAAATTAATATTTTTATTCATAATTGTAATCTAATGATACAATTAATATTACAGTTACTAATCCGAATTAGTAGGTATATTTTTAATTTTATAAATTGACCAAGAAATAAGTTGTAATTTAAATATTTAACCATATTCGATTGTAGAGACTTATGTTAATATTATAATAATTTATATAAAAGAAATAAACACCGAAGTTATGAAATAGTTTAAAAAACTAACAAAAAACTTTAAATATTATTAGTTTTGTTAGGAATGAGTGGAAAAATAATAATCTACAAGCCTTGAATCTTTAAACTAAAAACAGAAAACAAAAATACATATCAATATTTATAAGATATTAATTAATTGTTTTATTAACTTTTCATGTCAGATTTTAATATTAAATAAACACGGGAGTTCAGCTTATATATATTTTATATTGGTAATTTACGACATTTATTATATAGCGTTTATAAACGTATGTACGGTTTGGTATAACGTTTTTATCTTGTAGTAAAAGTTTTTAGAAGAATAATGCGTTACGAATAATTTCTGTTTATTATTAAGTGATATACTAAGGGTAAATTAAGGAAAAATAGGTACATTTCAGACTAAAAATTTATCAAACAACACTAAGGATTATAAGAAATAAAAAATCATTCTTAATGTAAAAATATTCATTTCTGCACCTAGGGACTAAATAATATCATTCTTCCCCCAGCAATAGGTTATGTGCTAATAATGATTGTTGTTGAATAATAATTGAACAATTATCTTAAACCAGAGTATATTTTGCTGGGAATAAAGATAAGTTTAGTCACCAAGGGGCATACACGATATTATCTCCAGATGGAATGCTCAAACTAGGTATTCTAGTCTCGCTATAACCTATTATAGTCATAACCTAAACAACTGAACTTAATGGCACAATTGACAGGTGCACCAACCCAATCATGACCTATTCTACATGCTGGACTAAAATAGTTTAGCGAATTAAATTGTAATCTTTGTTGCTAGTTCATTAGGGATTTTTTTCTACTACTAGTTTGTAACGGATAGGGTGAAATGACGCACTTCAGTTCTTTGAGCCCAAAACACATCTTTTTATACCAGCTGTAGATAAAAAACAGATTGTATATCATTGAACAATATTATCACAAGTGCAAGGTTAATCATTTCTATCAAGTTTATTTCATAATATGTCATTAATGGACGATATACTATGATCATAACGTTTCAGAAATCATTTAAACTTTACAGTTATTAGGTTTATATGGGCTGTTTTTCAGAAGTATTTAAGCTTCGAAAACAGTCTACCCTACAGGACTGAGGCAAGGGTATAAACCAATAATTGAGTAATGTGTATCTTGGTGTTGAATTAGGGGACCAGGAGCCATAAAAGCTGATGAGGGGGACCTAGGTTTCAATTATAGGACCAGTTATTGGTCCTAGGTCGTGACTGTAATACCCTATCGAAATGGCTCGTTGACCTTTATAGCTTGTAATAAAAGTGGCTGTTCATTTGAGTCTGTGTTTCTCTGTTGTTGCCAACCACTGAGGATAAAACACCAGGGTCGTTCTTGTAACCAGAAGAATCGGTCGTTAAATAAATTTTAGTTAATGGGTTCTCTGTTCTAGATGTACCGTTATCGTAACCTCTCAAATCTATTAGGCCATTCATCCCTCTAATAAAAAAAATTCTGACGCTTAAATCACTTAGCTCAAATTTACAATCGAACATTAAATAATCTTCATTGCTCTTTTAAATTGCTACGGCCTTTTAATAATAATAATTTTAATCCATTCATCAGGTATTTCTTCTGGTCGAATTATTCGCCAACGTTTCGATCACCAAGATTATCTGAGACTGAACCGACCATATTCAACAACAAGATACATATGTACACTCACTATATATTATTATATATATTACTCTTTATACCTTTATGCTCTTTATTTCCTGATATCACTTTATTAAATGTCTTAGATATTTTAGTTCTTTAGATCATGTCTAATATGATTTCTAATCTTCACCATCATCTGTTGTTTTTGAGTTTAATTTGTATTTCCAATCATTAGCGTTAACAATGATTTTTTTTACAATTACTTTCTAGATAAGTTTGATCATATTAATAAATATATTTAGCTAAGTTAAAATAAAAAACATTATTTTATTTTCTCAAGATTGTTTTATTTTATTTTATTTTATGCACAAAATAAATTAAAAAATTGTTTCTTATTTGTGTAAAACTCATTGACTGCACATCAAGACCATTTTTAGCAACAAGATACGTTCGAGCAACCACGTCCTCTTCAATATTCAATTTACGGTAAGGATCTGAAGTTATGATGAATTCTTTGTATTTAGGAAGCGAGTACACGTCCTTATTTCTAGTTAAATTCCATTCTTTTTCAAATTTAAGGAATTGGAGACTAGAGAGCCATTAATTGTAGATGTTAACTTTGAGAAATATACCCAAGGTTCACGAGGGATAGGACCATTCTAAGACCAATGATGAAATCAAACTTTCCAGTACCTCAACGTTTTTAATGAAATCCAATTTGTTTGTCAGAAATTTAATAGAACCAATATTTTGTTTGTATCCTCTTCTTCTATTCTTCAGATGGTTGTCTTAAGAAATATCCTATTTTAACTGTAGGCTTGTCGTAAAATGAATGAAGTTCTCTTCTCTATTTTGTCCTTTCGTTGTAGTGATTCATATTATGTTTTATTCTTAATCTAACCACCTTCCTAACATCGCAATCATTTCTGAGGAAATACGCTTTCCCTGTAGATAGCTGATTCACTTCTTTGTTGGATTGCATTTCATGAAAATTCTGTATTTCTTCTTCTGATTCTCCTGGTTTTGATGCATAAACTAATAATACCTGCATAAGCTGTTTTCAACTTAGCAATCATTACACTACAAAAAATTTAATAATATATTTTTATTTTTATCACATGCTAAATACCCAACTTATATCCCCTGGTCCCAAAACAGTAGTTTTTGGTAATCTCTTAAATAGACTTTCTTTCACTTTTTTTTTTTATTGAGTAAGAACGATTTAATGGAGATTTTTCCTGCTGTAAGATAGTTGCAAATACTAAAGGATACACTTCCACATATTTAAATGATGGCACGTACACAGGATCCGATCTCTGATGTTGATCTTTCAAAATGTTTTTTTCTTAAATCGGGCGTGCTAAATTCCTAAATCCTTCCGATTCAGCGATTACGTTTCAATAAACTTCGTACTTAGTTTAATTTTTTAATAGTGGATGTATCGGTTATCTTCAAAATTCTAAATCAATTATGCTACTCAAAAAATGTACAAGCAAAAAGAGACCAGTTAATTGGACAAAGGGGTGTATGATCAAATAACGGTGAGTTCATTTTTCAAACAGACAGATAACATCGGCTTTGACAAGGTCAATGAAAGACTCGGTGAATGATATACGAGCTGTTAAATCAATCGTGACTGATATAGCATAAGGTCTCAAAAACGCCAAAAGAATACTGTTGTCAGTTTGAAATGGATCCAGGAATGTCATTTATTGTTACATATGTTTAATATACAATTTTTATGAACATGTTTATTATTGCGTCGACTCATATGAAATGTATGTTTTCAAAGGAAAGGAATTGAAATTGAAACATTTGTATTCGAAATATTTATCCTCGTTTTCTATACGTGTTAGAAATTTTCAATCCAACAACTGAAAAATTAAGATTTTTGGGATGAAGTCTAAGAATGCGTTTTTGTCTTGAGAATCATTTTCGAAAATTTTACACTTCTGTAAAAATTTCTGAAAAGATGGAGAATCTGTTGGTCACAAGTCTGCCAAATGAGGGGGTTGTGGGAGGACTTCGTAACCAAGCTCGTTTTGTTTCTTCACTTTATGGCGTGAGACATAAGGTATGACGTTTCCATGTAAGGGTCACTTCTGATTTTACAATGCAGGTTGTTTTTTGATAAGTTTTTGTTTTATTATAGGAGTATAGGAGGCGACGTTTTCTCCAATGGGAAGAAGGGATAAATAAATTGAGTATTTATTAAGAATTAACTGAGTCACCAGCTGAATAATTATCGATCCAACGACGAATGCTTCGATCATTAGAACATGCTTCTCAAAATGCGGTGGTAATGTTTCTACCAGCTTGAACTGCCAAGTGTTCTAGCTTGAACTATTTAAACTATATTTATACGTCAAATATAACTATTCAAAATATATTTGATGGCATAATAAACAAGGTTCTTTCAATTGTAGTGATTGTAAATACCATAAAAAAAAACAGAATTAATAATAGTTCGTTACTATATTTAATTTTATACGTAATAAACAACTGGCAATTTTTTGATAACTTTTCGTTGCATTATTATAATATTCCTGCAGTAGAATGGGGATGTGATGGTTACATTTTTGGATAGAAAAGAGAAATAAATTATTCCTGCCATTGACAACCACACAGGAACCAATAATGTTTTGGTTGGAAATTCGTAAATTCCGTTTTGGCATGGGTTTCCGAGGTTCCGATGGTCTGTTCGAACGCGGTAAATTATTACTACATTATTAAATTATTATAACATTAATTTCTTGCAACATGGGCTGACAGTGTCAGAGTTTAAACTAATACAAACAATTACAAGAAAAACGCGTATTTCCCTGATCAAATTTGAGGGCATAATAAGCAAAGGTCGGTCAATTGTAGTGATTGTAAATATAATAAAAAAGGGGGACTAATAACAGCCCATTACAATCTGAATACATAAACAAACAGTAAACCACTAATTCCTCTTTGAATTTTATAAATAATAAAAGCAGACATTATTTTAACAGTTAGCTGAGTTATTTAACAATTAGCTGTCAGTGATGGAATATAGGATCCTCTATAAAGCTCACCCAGGCTCTATAAAGTGGATACCCAAAATTAGGAAGAAGCATCTGGTGGCTGAGCGTGATCTAGGCATATCACCACATTGCGCAAACTTTGTCCATTAAACTAGTACAAGTCTCTACACAGTACTGAACCTAAGACCCTCGCCTTGTAGTGGTACAGGCTTTAAAACGGCATCCTGGTAACAATATGTCTCTTCTATCAATTCGACCACTTCATCTTCAATAGTATGGAATAAGGTTAGATCCATCGAAGGCAAAAAGACTCTGCAGCCCATCCACTTAAAAATTGGAGGTAACATTACTTGTAATGAGCAAATTGTCGCAAATGAATTTGAGATTTTTTTCTCTAAAAAAGGTGTCGATCTTGAAATATCTCCGCAATCCACCTCAACCAAACACGACCAATTTAACTTTACATCTAATAATGATGAATTATACAACATAGAAAACCAACCAGGTCCTGATGATCTAACGTATGAAATGATAAAACATTTGTCTGACGAATCACTAGAAAAAAAAACTTAAATTATACAACAAAATATGGAACAGTGATGTTTTTCCCATTCAGTCGAAAGATCCCATAATCATTCCAATATTGAAAGTTGGTAATCCTAAAAATGATGTGGCTGGTTACCACCCAATTTCATTAACAAGTTATGTTATCTTAGAAAGAAAAATCTTAAAATCATAGAAAGACTGGTCAATAAACGAAAGATTTGGTTTATAGTGGATATAAATGTACAGGACAATTTGCAGGATGGTTTTTGTAAAAATCGCTCGACAATTGATAATCTTGTTAGAACTACAACGGATAGTCAGGATGCTTTTGTGCACAAGGAACACTCAGTGGGTATATTCTTTGACATTCAAAACGCTTTTGACACTGTAGTGCAAAAAAACATTCTAAAACACCTCCACCAATGGAGAATAAAAGGAAATCTTACAAATTTCCTCAAACGGTTTCTCGTCTTACAGAGTGATGGTTGGTGAAATTACATCCAATAAAACATATATTAGCACCAGTGTACCTCAAGGTTCTATATTGAGCACGACCTTGTTTTAATTTGCAATACGAACAATAACTGACTGTTTAACGAAAAACGTCAGTGGTTATTTATTTTCCGATGATTTTGCCATTTTGTGTAAATCACCCGATCTTCAGTTCATTAAGATTTTCCTGGAAAACACTGTAAATAAATTAGCACTATGGTCTCAGAAGACTGGTTTCAAGTTCTCATCAAGTAAGACACGCTGTGTACATTTAGCCGACGCAGAAACCCCTGTATTCCACCACAAATGGCTCTAAGCAATATCCCGTTGGTCTACACCAACAACGTTCGATTCCTAGGTCTCCAACTGGACAGCAAGCTAACCTGGTCAACCTATATAGAGCAATTACAAATCAAAACCATTAATAGAATGAAACTACAAAAAAAAAATCGAGAACACCAGATGGGGATCAGACTGGACCATGCTCCTCTTTCATGAGGCACTGATCCTAAGTAACATAGATTATGGCAGCTTTATATATTCATCAGCCTCCCATAATAGGGTTAAAAGACTAGATGCACTCCATCATGCTGGAAAAGGACATCTACTGGAGCCTTCAGAACAAGCTCAGTATCCAGTCTCTGTGTCGAACCCGGAATCCTACCACTGACATATCGTCGCCAAAAACAAGGGGCCAAGAAGATAACAAAAATATACAGGCAACCAGAAAACCCAGTTTACTGCTCATTATTTCAAAGAATAAACGACAAAAAGTATAGTAGGTTGAAAAATCCCTTCCTCCCATCGTGGTACAGAATGATAAATGTTATCTCCGAATTAGTAAACCAGTCAACAAATCCCCAGATAAGAAAACTAGCTCCGTGAACTCTATCACCTCTACACATCAACTGCAAAATGTTGAAACTCTCTGTGAACTGAGTTAGTATCAAATTAACCAAATTCTATTCACAGATGGTTTTCGTACCATTGACTTTCTACGTTGTGTGCTGTGTATACTGGCGACACAACTTTTAGGTATAAGCTGAACAGTAATTTCGGTATCTTCACGGCTATTCTTAAGGTTCTCCATATAACCCTTACAACAATAGATCAGTCAACAACAGTTTGTTCTCTCCCACTAAGTCCCCTCAAAGCAATAATTAACACCTATTCAGATAATCCTTTCATACAGGAAATTTATCAGGCCTTAAAACAAAAAGCAGAGTCATTAAGGAAAATAACATTTTTTGGGGTTCTCGGCCACTCAGGAATTCTTGGAAATGAGGAAGCCTTGGATTAGGACATCGCAAGAGAACAACAAACTGAAAATAATCAAACCGACTCAGCAGCTGGGCATCATCTTCCAGGCAGTGTAGAAGACAAGAAGTACTTAGTTATTAGGGATGAAATTGCCCGAAGAGTGGGAAGCTGGATGAAAGTGGCCAGGGACAGAGACTGTTGGTCCAGAATTGTGAAGAGTTGATAAAAGGGAAAACGTTTTGTTTTGTTTTTGTGATTTGCAGTGAGTGTTATTTGTTTTATTTTGTATTAAAAGTGGTAAAAATATAGTTTTATTATTTATTTATATTTATTTTAAAAGAACGTTTTTGCTTTGTTTTTGTAGTTTATAATGAATGCTGTTTATTTTATTTTACATTGGAATTTATAAAGATTTAGTTTTGTTACTTATTTATATTTATTCTAAAAGAATGTTTTTTGTTTTGTTTTTGTAGTTTATGATGAGTGTTTGTTATTTTATTTTATTTTGTTACTATTCTGTAAAATTATATTTTGGAGCAGAACTCCATTTTACCTCTTAAGGGAGAGGCTTTTGTCATAAACATATGGTGTAAATAAAGCTTTATTATTATTTTTTTATTTATTTATTTTTTTGTATTTCTCGGCTTGTAACGGATAATTACACCAACCCGGACCAAGGTCAAGGGTATGGTTCATTTAAAAGTTAAATGGGAATTTATTATTATTATTATTATTATTATTATTATATTAATCCACTATATGTATGCGTTTGCGTAATACATTACTATGCAACAATAAGAATTATACCTAACAATATGTATAACATTTACATAAATTTTATATTATATTATATTTTAAAGTTTATATAAATATTTTATTTAAATATGGATAATAATGTTACAAGAATCTATGTATGTAATTATGCAGGTGATGTAAATATGAATATTCTCTAGTGGTGAGGGTAATAATAAACATTTATAGTTTTTTTTCCTTAAAATAAAACAAACAAACAACGTTACAGCGAATTGTACATCACTAACTAAAAGTCTTCGGAATAATTCCTATCTGTTTGTTGAATTATTGTTTACGAATGAATTATTGTATGGAAATATAAGGCTTTCTACTATATGTAAAACATGTGTAGCGAAATCAGAAATGGAAAGGAAATGGTTAGTGAAAACGACTAACATTCGAGATGAATTATGGAGGGGGCCCTCAAATAATTCGCTACAAGGGGGGGGGGGAGGGCAACAAGAGCTTTGAATATATTAGCCAGATAGGGCTCCTTCCGTTCTATTGTTTTGTCTACATTATCGCTCTGTTAGTTTCTCTTTCACTACCTTCTGTCTCCTTTATCTTTTATTTGTTTTCCTCTCAACATTATGTTCGGTTCTAACGATTAAACAAAACGTTTAGCCCATTATTGTACTATTTATTTCATTTGCGACCCAAAATGTTGTGAAAGCAATACGACAGAAGAGTATTATAATTAATGAAGTGTATTAAAAAAAAAAAACATTTAAATTGGCAGTCATGAGGACTGTCAATAGAAGTAAAAACTATAGTATATATACTATAGAACGTAAACTATAGTTGATCTTGAACTGATACAATGGTTTGCTTGAGAGCATAATCTAGCGATAAAATCTTTAATAGTCTCATGATCTCATGATCAGGTTTCCCAAACTGTTTTTGTAAACCTTCAATTAATTGCTTATATATATTTTGAAACTATGTCGGGTGGTTTAAAGTAATCGCATAAAAATTGTAATAGTTAATTTCCTACCTTGGCTAGTAGATATCTCTTTTTAACATTTTCAAAGGCTTCTGCACTGGTCTAGAAGCTGAACGTACAGACACTAATTACAAAAAGTAACAGTAAATATAAGAAAATTCACTATGCCGTTAACTTGAGAGCACTGCCTGTGATGTAGTGGTTACTATAACAAGCTATTGATAAAGCTATCCGCAGCCCGACAGGATTGCATCAGCATTTTTTAAAATATGTGAAAAATTCTAAGTTCCGCAGTCCTTCCGAAGGGATGTAAAATGGAGGACCCGAACGTGTGCATTGATTGATGCTTCTTAAAGATCCCTTTACTATCACAGAAAGTGTATAGAATTAATGTATACAATGCCATGAAATGAAAAGTAGAGGAACTACTCATTGGTATAACTCAAATAGCTTGTTCAACTTAGTAGATTTTACAACTCGAATGGATGTAGCACAGATTAATATTTATATTGATGGATTGAATTGGTCAAGGGTGCATTCAAAGATAACACAAAATATGTGGAACTTATTTTTTAATTGTGCCTGTTTTCTTAGTTTCACTTATTTGGTGTTATCTTTGACTGCACCCCCTGACCAATTCAATTCATCATTAGAACTACCCAGTCAACTATTTTCCACTCAAAAATTAATATTTACCCGTTAATCTTCGATTTATTTTTGCATTGATTCTAGTGGTTGCACCTACTATTAAGAAATTTTTTTTTTTATTTTAAATTAGATTTCAATGAGAATTGAAATGGGCTGTACATCAATTTACGCCTGACCTAAAGGTTCCGTGAAAGGCAAAGGTCCCATTTCTTTAAAAGATATATACAATACTTGTTTGCGGTATATAAAATATAAAAAATATTAAGCACAGATAGTTAAATAGAGTTGATTTAATATAACTACTTTATTTCCAAGAGGTAATTTTAGTGCGGCAGTGAAGTGAGACATTTCGTTGAGTATTATTAGAGGGGCTCTAAAGTCCCTGGATCAAGAGTTATACCCGACTTAAAATGAAATTGAGATTAGGCCTTACGCTCCCTTATTAAAATGAAAACGGAGAGATATCTCGCTACATTTTATTGTGCGTAAGGTCGACATTTCACTTCCAAGTTATTTTTTTGGCTTATATAGTATTATTTTAGTCTGTTAAAAGCGCACGGTCAATAACAACTAAAGTGATTAGGTTCGACTTATTGATATATTATGTGAGTTTATAGGGAAATATAATAATATGTCAAATGATAATAGTCAAATAAATAATATTTTGACATATATCCACGTATTTTGTTTCTGCGTTAGAATGCATTAGAAAAAATCCCTCGAACAGAAAAACTTCAAATCTATAAATGGCGGGAAAAAATAACCAGCAAAAGTTTAGCTAATCTAGGCATCAACGGGACGTAAAACAAATGAAAAATGTCATCAATGAAGATGAAATGTAGCACACCTCATATCAATAGCCAAACAGACTCATCAATTAGAGAGCATAGCTCCAAGACGTAGCACAAACAATTCAGGCAAAGGAAGGATAGACAAATAGCTTTACAAATCTTAAGGCTTTTTTTTTTCCATTTTTCCGAGTGGATTCTAATTGTATATATTTTTTTTAGTTTTCGCTCATTTGTTATTATTAATTTTCTATTCATACATACTTGCATGGCCATCCTATCTCTATATTGAAGTAAAATTTATTAATATATCCCATAATAATAAATAAATAACAATTCTCAGACACAAAATTTCGGTCAAAATATGTTTATCTTTGATTCTCTAATTTGATGTATATTGTTTATCTCTATGTAATATTTTATGATTAAATAATTAATCATATTATCGTGATCAAATTAATTTTATTTCAAAACTTTTTTAATAAGTTCCATCCAATTACTATTGTGATTTCTATAGATATATTTAAATAGTTCATATTCATATTCATCAAATCTAGGAATATTATCAGACAGATCGATGGAAAAAAATACAAATAGTGACGATTTCATTTGGTGCTTTGAACAGTCTATCATAAGAAGATAATAAAGAATGAATTAATTGTACATGGAAGGTTTGATCGATTCTGAACTTGTTTCACATTTACTCGAATGAGGGCTATGATAAATGAAGACAATTAGTAAATGCAAATATGAAAATAAAATGTATCAATCCGGGAGTGCGGTCACGATAGCAAAACCCACACACAAAAAAAAAATCATAAGCACTGCCAAAATTAAAAATCAATTAGAATAAATATATTAAACGAGTCCTAAAGGATAAATACAGGTAAAATATGAAAAACATTGATGCTTAAAAATTTAACATCTAAAATAAATAATACAATACAATATTAAAAACCACCTCATCTTTATCTTAGTTAAATTACAAACATAAGTTGACGTATTTATTGATGTATATATTAGCAATCTAGTTTATTGCAAATATTATTATGTAATCAGAACTACCTAGACCCACCCACTAGGACTAACCGTAACTAAAAAGCGAGAACTGTTACAACTTAACTAAAACAACTCGTATAGTGAGATTTTAAGGGTCTAATGCCCCTAAAACCGTTTCGTGCTACTTATTTCTCGTGGGAAAATCCTGATCTACCTTACTGGTCAAGTTACCCTTTTCGACTATTACCAATGGACTTAATACAATTGAAGGTCCTTTGGAACAGTTATTTTTAGGTCGACTCGGTTCATTTATAAAAAAAGTAATATTTTTTATTAAAAAAATATAAAATATTCGAGCAATAAAATCATAGTTCAATTTTCATATGGGCTTATATAAAAAAAAAAAACATTGGGAGTAATACTACAAATGATTTTTTTTTTCTGAAAAAATATTAGTTGAACCAATAATCATATAACCCAGCCTATATAAAATATTATAAAAAAAAGGACCCAAAATAAGGGGGGGGGGATCTGGCGGTTGAGCGTGACCTAGGACAAGTCACCACCTTGCTGAACCGTCGTCCATGAAACAGTCTCTACCATGTACTGAACCTCAGACCCGTTCACGGGTTGTAGTGCAACAGGTTTTTTTATAATCATATAAATCGATAAGAAAATGTTCCGGCGGAAGTCAAGGAACCCCTGTTTTCATTCAAATTTTCAAATAATACTTCTGTTTTATTTTATAATTTAAATTATTTCTACTTTTGTACCTGGTTTATTCCAATAGTTTCATTTATATATATATTTTTATTATTTTGTGGTGTTAATTAATTGCCATTCAAACTTAATAAAATAAGTAATACATATACATATATTTGATTAAGAATTCTTTAAAAATTGGTATATTGGATATACCTGTTAATTGACGTAAACAATACTTCCCTTTTTAAAACATGGTTCAAATAATCTATTGAACACTTTAGCGGTATGGCTATCAAATCTACTATTGACTTCATTACGGACTTCATAACATTGTAACTAAAATTATCTAATTATAAATTGGTTTACATGGATTATTGAATGTTATTTTATATAGTGGTATAATTATATTTGGATTAAAAAAAATCGGTGATTCTTTTAAATAATTTTAGTGATTATTATTTCATAAAAAATATTTAAAAAGTTTTGTTAAAACATAATCGATAAATTGATAAATTTAATAAATCCAAACCCTTAAATATCTCGATAGATGAATAGATGGACTAATACCACTTTCAAAATTTCTTAAATTGAAAATAGAAATCCTCGAACAAACAGTTTGTGTATTTAAATAGAAATATTCGCAATAACTTGCTTAAAGATATTTTTTTATTTTTCAAATGTATGAATATTGGACTAGATCGATACAAAGGAAAAACAATATTTTAGTTATTAACATTTTTATTTATATTTTCACCTCCTAACAATCTGTACCTTTGATTTTATTAATGAAGCAATCGAAGTATAAGAACTGTCTAATAATAGAATCTGATTAACTCACTGAATAATTCAAAAGTAAAATAGCACGACTGAACTCAACTGTCGCTGATTACTTAAATTCTATACCATTACACGATTGAGTAAGATTAGGAAGGCTGCCAGCGGGCGAGGGAGAATTGATGGAGTCGGAAAGTGAATGGTTGCATTTAAATTTATGGTTGCTTTGGGTGATATATCGCCTCGGGGTTATTAACAGTGTTTTCTGTCACTTGGTTGAGTTGTGGGTCGACCCCAGCCCCTGCCAATATAAATCTGATCGTCTACTGTTTCTTGTCCTACCCGGGCTATCAGCCGGACCGAATGCTATTTATCGGAGTTTCATTTAGAGTATTTTACAACATAATAATAAATACTACATTCATATTTATCATTGTATGAAGAATATATTTTATACATAGTCTTTAAGCCTTAAACAAAAACTGAAATATAGTAATTAACACTTAACTGGCCGCACCGCACATCTACGCAGTCAAATTTCGCCAGGGGCCGGCACTTTTTCAGAAAAATTAATTTAAAAAAAAACTTAATGAAATAATTCAACATGTTGAAATAAACACTTTGAACAACATATTTACAACAAGAAAAGCAAATTTACCTATTTCTAACGGTATTTGTCGAATCTAAAACATAAAATATGTAGGTTTTCTTATCTTGTTCGCATAATGGACATGATAAACCCTTCGTATATCCATTTTTTTAAGAATACAATCGATATTCATATATGATCGATATTCATCTACACGAAATGGGTTATTTATAGCACCATTTATTAAATAAAAAGAAACTCTATTTGTCTGTGTTTTCGTTTTTTTTTTAAAGTTGATTATATTTTTCTTCTTTTGTTACATAAATGTACTCACCTTGCATAGGGTTAATGAAAAAAAAAATTAAAAGCATGCAAAAAAACAATAGTTATCTAAAACCAAAGAGGTATATCAAAATATTTAATATATTCAAAATTGTTGGCGTTTATAAATTATAGTACCGGCCAAAAACTTTAGCATCACACACATATGTGATCGGACACTAAGAGTTGTTCCGACCATCATACATATATGTGAGTGGCCATTAAAGTGCTAATTAATTAATGCAAATATTTATTCAAGAAATTATGCAAATGCTACTTGGCACATATTGCATATGCGATTTTCTCTTGAAAACCTTCACGTCACCATTAAAGTGTTAAAAAAGTTTTCTTCAAGAATATGAACAATATGACATCGCTTGATGTATGTCCAATTCGTTTGGTCAGCCTATGCCTCATATATTTTGGAGTATCATCTTAAGGAGTAATAAAATACAATTTGTTGTTAATCTCATTGTAGTATCTTTGTAATTTAAATTCATTAATATAAGGAATAATACTGTTCCTACTGGCAGTTTGCAGTTTTCAAAAGAAGATCACATATACATTATGTGCCGGATAACATTAGTATGATTTTGTAAAATAAATATATTATTGTTATTATGTTCTTTTTCCTATTGTCCTTTGTATGTTTGTATTATAAAAGGAGTGAAAAGAATTATCGAAACCTTTTTCTTCTAAACCGTATAAGATTGGAGGACGATCTGTTGTATAAGGAACATAACGTATAGGAAAAAAAATATTAAGCTTAACATATAACTACCTTCCACTACGAATTTCAAGGTAAAGTTTTTTATACATGTATATACGTTTTTATAAGCGTACTTATGATCTCTGAACTGTCTGAGTAAAATTTAAAAAAAATAAAGACCATTTTTAAACGATCGTGCTATCATATCGACTAGCAGGAGATGCACCTTTTAAAAAATTTTCTTTTTTTTTCATTTCCTCAATATACATATGGACATTTTTTTTAAATAAACGATTTTATGGTGTATTGTATTCATTTAACATATGTCGATGACTTAGTTCACATATGTTTTAAGTGCCAAAAACAAGATTTTACATGAGTCACTTTGATAATAATTTAACACAAGAAATACGGTTCAAGTTTAAGCACACAATGTATTTTTGTAACTTTACAGGTTTTCTATTAATTTTATATCAACATATGAACTATGACTTTATTGACATATGAACTACCTTCCACTACGAATTTCAAGGTAAAGTTTTTTATACATGTATATACGTTTTTATAAGCGTACTTATGATCTCTGAACTGTCTGAGTAAAATTTAAAAAAAATAAAGACCATTTTTAACCGATCATGCTATCACATCGACTAGCAGGAGATGCACATTTTAAAACCTATTTTTTTTTTTCATTTCCTCAATATACATATGGACATTTTTTTTTTTAAATAAACGATTTAATGGTGTAATGTATTCATTTAACATATGTCGATGACTTAGTTCACACATGTGTTAAGTGCCGAAAACAAGATTTTACATGAGTCACTTTGATAATAATTTGACACAAGAAATACAGTTAAAGTTTAAGCACACAATATATTTTTGTAACTTTACAGCTTTTCTATTAATTTTTTATCAACATATGAACTATGACTTCCTGATCACAACTTTACAATTTTATTTATATGATAAAACCAATTTTTGAAAAATTTGCACTTAACACATTTGTGAACTAAGGCGTCGATATAAAATTAAATTTTAATAAACTACCTAAATTTACTGATTTAAACTAAACTTTTTAAATGTCACCATTTTCTGCACAATTACAGAATTCTTTCTTTCATACACAATTTTTACTGGTCTCAAAAAACCAACAGACTTTTCATATAGCACATGTGATATAGTATATAGTGTGTGTGTATTCAGGTTGGCGTAAAAAATCTTGACCATACGGTGGTCTTGTTGGAATATCTGCAGTACGAAAATACGGTTTCTATTGTACAGGGGCAGAATATCTGAAGTTCCATAACTAGTCCCTTTGGGGCCAATTCAGGAGTGTTCTTTCCTCTCTGGTTAAAAAAGAAAAAGAAGATCTGTGTACACTGTATACATATTCCTGTATACCTCTATATCTGTATACGCATATACATGGCTATTCAGGGAGGCGTACGAAGAAGAATATTATTTT
Source organism: Troilus luridus (assembly GCA_964056705.1). Lineage (NCBI taxonomy): Eukaryota > Metazoa > Arthropoda > Insecta > Hemiptera > Pentatomidae > Troilus > Troilus luridus. Next base: position 85,994,209 of record OZ057412.1, read on the forward strand.
TTCCCCAAAGCAGATGACTTTCTACCTTCAGGTGATTACTTGCTAACCTGGAAAAACACTTCTACGACCGGGCATTACAGAATAGATTGCCTGCTGTAGTCTAACGGGCCTTAGAGCGAGGGATGATGTTTGAGAAATCATAATAACCGACTCAAGGATTCTAACTTACTTATTCACATAGATTTTGTACACTACATACCAAAGTCTGTATTTTTTTAAACTATAATTAATGACTAAGCCATCTATTTATTCAAAACACTTCACATCTGAATTTATCGTAATAATATCAACATGGATTTTATTATTTTACTGAGTATTTCTTATTCTTTCAAAAAAGTAGTCCATTATTTTTAAAAAAATTATTCTGCCTCTGCAAAGTAGATAGTTAAGACTTTTAATGATAAAACATTCAAAATTATTTAAATTTATAATAAGCTGTGAAAAATTAATTTTAATACTCCATAAAAATATAAAAACAGAAGTAATTTAGTCACATATCAATGTTAAATATATAATGCAACACTGAATTATTGGTCACGTTCACTTGGATCATGGTGTTGTACTTTAAATTTTAATGTTTGTATTATTAATAGTTATTTTCTATAATATTGTTAAATAAAATTATTTGAATTAGAATATTATATACAGTTGTACTTGTCATTACCTGTACTAATTATTTTCTTTCATTTTTTTTTTCAGATCCAAGGCCCAAGCCGATAGATCAGTACCAAGCCAAATGAAAACAAAAAAACTTTGAACGCTTCTTCATTGAAGACACAACAATGATCTTTTGGAGTTTATCAGAGGACATAAATAATTACAAAATACTCGAAGCAGGCATTAATAACAGTTAAAAAAAAATTATAAATGATGTTTAAGATCTGGAAAATTTAGAAATTATCTTGTTTAGGAATGTGTACATTTATGTTATCTATGATCATTTTTTTACACAACTTATAATTATAGCTTAACTTTTAAATGATAAATTACTAAAAAATAACTTGTGAATTTTAAATTATTAACTACAGGAGTATAAACAGCTAAAGAGCAATTGCATAGGGAACACCCTGTCACAATAGCACAGCCAAAATACTTGTCTTGGATTACTAATCGTTTAGGTGTCACATGTGTCCAGCGCAGTAGATGAGATGAAATATGTTATCCGCTTGGTATGTCACTGCCTATGCCATGAGGGTTTACGTTATGTTGTAAGGCTAATGTGGTCACAGCTGGATATATCCAATGACATATACACTTTGAGTATATAATAATACCTTTAATAGTTTACAATAATAACAAGGCTAACAAACTTCCGTCCACGGACCACTACCCAATCCCTAATCCACCAGATCACTCTGAATGCAATACTCCCACCTACGCCTTATTAACTTTTTAAGAAATAGTTCTTTACCAAGCCTAACAACTTTACAAACTCCTTTTAATCTTCGTAAAGATATTACTTCAATGTTAACCGGGTGCATGCTTCGTAATTTCACGTTGTCTAATCTCCTATATTCTCTAGTGGTTTCATTTTTTTTTTATACCGAATACTCTACACAACATCTTATTTTTGGATATTTTAAGATGCTGTCCACCCTTTAGCGTTAACAGCCACGTTTCATATCCGCAAAGAAGAATCGGAAGAATAATAGTTGTAAAAATTCTTATTTTTATTTTTCCGGACAAAAACCACGAGCTTAGTAATGTGAAGACCGAATAATAGAATGAATTTCCTGCCTTTAATCGCTTGTTTATTTTCAAATTTATTACCTCCTACAACATGATTACCAAAATTTCCCCCTTTTCAATTACTAAGCATATACATATATCTGGATTTACTTTCAGCCCGATTTAGTTAACTGCATTCATTAATGTGTCTGTATTTAGTTTTATAGTTAACGTAGCAGGCCTCCAAGTGGTGCAGCCTGGGTAACGCTAATTCCGGCGACCGCCAACTAAAGAAAGAAAAAAGTTTTAAAGTTAACAATACTGTTAAAAAATTTCAATTAATACAAGAATAAAAAAAAATTATACTTGTCTGAACAATATAAAGATCCAAATGGAATCCTACTAATCCTTTTTCATCATTTAAGTTCATTAACATTTTTTTTCATATTTAGGAATAATGGCCCAATTGAAATATGTAACATGTATCATACACATAACATCCGTAAATTAAGTTTAATTTAATGCTATTATTTTGACATTATACTTTGCCCCAATCCTCTTAAGTTAAACCGTGACTTTCTTAATAATTACTTAAAATGAACCTTTAGGATTGGGGTGACCACTTGCTTGATTCTCAAGTAATGTCTTAGTGTATTTTGAAGATTAGATGTTAGTGATATTATTCGGCTCTTCTGCAAATCTCTCAATTTTGAACATTTGATAGTTTGGCGTTAAAAGGAATATATTTGGATTCGACTAGTGATTCTATCATTTTATTGCAATTATGGAAGGTCTCACCGAGGCAATATATAGGATAACACATCGACAGTTTCATGGAATCTAATGGGAGACGATAAAAAAGGTCCATACACCCGCAATTGAGCGTAACATATCTCACGAACTGCCACTCCTCATCGATTTCTATCGTCCAATATTTCATTCGGTGTATTTGATGGGAAGAAGAGATGATAACTCGGCAATTACTTTAATCAGGGATATTAATCTATTGAAAGTTCATTAGTGATAAATTATGAGTGAACTGTTCCATTGGCGCATACAGAAAATAAAATATTTTATTTTTCTTCTCCAATGTCCTACTTAGTATTAGTATGCCCTACTACTAGACGATCAACCCAAGTCGCACCGATTTATCTGCAGTAATTATAAAAATAAATCGTTGCAATATCACTCACGATATATTGCATACATATGTCGTCTCAGTATAAACGCGCCCCAAGGTCAGCGATAGAAGGAGCATATTTTGTTTATTTTTTGGGCTTTTAATGTGAGCCCTATATAATTCATGATGAGCTTCATGATCACATAGCTTTTTATTACTTACTATTTTAAAGTTTTGTTAGGTCATGAAGTGCTTAGAATATAAAATAATAAAATACATCAATATAAAATAATAAAACCGTCAAAGAGGATCTAGATCTTCTCTTGACATAGAAATGGTACTTTGTAGTTGTTGTTGGGCAATTAATTGCGTAGACAAGTATTATCCTTAGTATAATCCTTAATCGTCATACCATTAATTGGGATTATTTGAAGTAATTGAAATTGTTATAACATAAGTTACATTACAACTATCCGCTTTGCTCATTTAGCAAGAGACAAGCAAACTCCTAAAGGGCTCTTATCAGAGCAGATAAGGGCTTTATTATTAAGGGTTTCTCGGCAACGAATATGGGCTTAATAACGACTCTAACAATGCCAATTATAAATTATAAGTCCTTAATACGATCAGACCGAATTGTACAGTAATGTGTATAACGAGTGAATAAGTAATGTTATTAAAAACCATAATATTAAATGTTATTAAAGGGCCATTTCTATGACAAGAGATGATATAGATCCTCTTTGACGGTTTTATTATTATGTCTTTTATTATTTTATATTCTAATCACTTCATGACCTAACAAAACTTTAAAAAAGTAAGTAAAAAAAGCAAACAAGTGTTTGCAGTACATACTTTTTAAAAATCTTTGTGATCATGCCCCAAAATTTAAACAAAATATGCCTCTACTATCGCTGACCTTAAGCCGCGTTTATACTGAGACGACATATGTATGCAATAAATCGTGAGGGATATTGCAACGATTTATTTTTATAACTACTGCAGATAAATCGGTGCGATCTGGGTTGATCGTCTAGTAGTAGGGCATACTAATACTAAGTAGGACATTGGAGAAGAAAAATATAATATTTAATTATCACTCATAATTTATCACTCATGAACTTTCAATAGATTAATATCCCTGATTAAAGTTATTACCGAGTTATCATCTCTTCTTCCCGCCAAATTCACCAAATGAAATATTAGACGATTGAAATCGATGAGGAGTGGCACTTCGTGAGATATGTCACCCACAATATGTTACGATCAATTGCGGGTGTATGAACCTTTTTTATCGTATCCCATTAGATTGTATGAAACTGCCGATGTGTTATCCTATCGCCTCGGTGAGACCGTACCTAAAAGCAATAAAATAATAGAATCACTAGTCGAATCCAAATATATTTCTTTTAACGACAAACTATCAAATGTTCAAAATTGAGATTTTGCAGCTGAGCCGAATAATATCACTAGCATCTAATCTTCAAAAAACACTAAGACATTACTTGAGAATCGAGCAAGTTGTCACCTCAATCCTGAAGGTTCATTCAAAGTAATTATTAAGAAAGTCACGGTTTAATTTAATAGGATTGGGGCAAAGTATAATGTCAAAATAATAGCATTAAATTAAACTTAATTTACGGAAGAAAATGGCTCGGGTAGAGGTCAGAAAAAATTCTCTTAAGTAAAATAAAAAGAATTGTTTATTTTTAAAGCCAACGTTTTGACCCACATTGGAGGTGTTCTTCAGGGCTAGTAGTGAGGTCAGATGTTCACAATGGGCTAGGGATTAAAGATAGATCACGGATTAAAGATCATCTTTGATCCCTAGTCCATTATCAACCTCTGACCTCACTAATAGCCCTAAAGAATACATGCAATATGGTTCGAAATGATGGCTTTAAAAATAAACAGTTCTTACTAAAGAGGATTTCTTCTGACCCTCGACCGGACAATTTTCTTCCTCATATATATCAGGTCAACTGATATTATTCAGCATGTATAAACCTGATATTCTTTAAAGCCATGGCATTCTTGATCATATCGTTTGAGTTCATTATTTTTATCTCTTCATAAAAGTTAATTGTTAATCATACTATTTTTTGTACCTCTGTAAAAATAAGTTAAGAAGTAGGTTTTATACTTTATAGCTTGTGATATTTGTAAGAGTACAGGTGTGCTCCCTCAGAACTGGTAAGTGTCCTGTAAGTTGTTCCAGGAACTTGCTGTAATAAAGTCAGAACAAAGCCCCAACTTGGAACTGTTAGGGATATTGCAGGAATCTAACTTGAGAACTATTTCAATTATTTCTTCTCTTGGTATTTATGCTTATAGGTGTATACATATTGTCTCTCCTCCTCTCTCGTCATTTTCCTTAACTCAGTTAGGTACGTGGTTCGAGAGAGTCAGCATGTTAGTCATCCTCCTCAACTGCGTCACTCTGGGAATGTACCAGCCCTGCGTAGACGACCAGTGTGTAACCAACAGGTGCAAGATACTGCAGGTAATCTTTTGTTCTTTTTCAATTATAATTACATAAACTACTGTTATGTTTCCTTATCGTGTTTTATAATTTTATTTTCTAACTTAAAAGTTTATTTCTAATCTGTGTATAAACCAGTTTGTTATTGCAGAAAATAATTATAATTATTAATTATTTATAATTTGTGAAAGAATTACTATTCTGGGATGCAATTTACAGTACTGTAATGTACAGTTTCTCAAGGGCTGTTAATTTTATGAGTTAATTAGTTATAGTAAAATCCAAAATGATATATTTTATTATAATAATTATATACTGATTTTCACTACATTTTGGAAATATTTACTTTACCTTTGCTAGGCACCCCTGGATCCTTACTATCAAGACTTTAATCAATTCTGATTTTTATTATAAAATTTAATTTAAAACTAAATCATGATTAATTTCAAAAGTTTAGATAAAATCAAATTTAAAAGTGTATATAAATTAATTTTCCTCTCATTTGAGTTATGTTACATGTTCTTTCTTTCTATCTTATTCAGACATCTCTTCTACCTTGCGGTGTAGAGATGAAGGGGCGCCAACTGTCTCTGTCAAGAGCTGCTCTCTTGGCTTCCGGCCGTCCAATCTCTATTTGTTTATTCAATTTAGAGGTTATTCTTCCAGGTCACTCTCGGACTTTCCCTGGGTGTTTCCTGTTGGTTTAACCTCCATAGCTTTCTTCGTCGTTCATCCTCATTACATGTCCGAACCATCGAAGCTGTCCATTCTCGATTGTCTGATTAAGGGGTTAAATTTTGAGTGAATGTAATCAAATGATGAAATCAGCGCGAGGATTGCCACTTCAGGAAGGACGATGTCTGCTATAAATAAAAGGTGTTTAAGCTATGAAACAGTGACGGATTATCATCGAGCCCCCGCCCCCTCACCTCGACATCCCTGAAGAAGACCTGCAATGTAGGTCGAAAGGTTGGTTATTTAATAATTATTTCTCCTTATCTAAGAGGAATTTATTGACCTCCACCCGGACCATTCTCTTCCACAAAAAGTTTGTAGGTAAGAAAGAAGTTATAAAAGAAACTAAATTGGCTCTTTACCGCTAGACATATACGCCTATTCTCACTTATTGATGTTAAACTTGGGCCCTAAAGCACTGACTCCGATCGACTCCTTAACATGTAAATGCGGTACCTGAGGAAAATAGAGGGAAAGACTAAGAGGTAACGGATACAAAACAAGACGATAAGGACTGCACTCAAAATATATTATATGTAATGATATTATTTGTGGTATTATGATGATGTTTTTTTTGGGCTACCTAAAAAAGGGAAGTGGTGTTCCTAAGTGTTACGAACCTTTCGTAGTAGAGTTGGGAAGCTTGAGATTCATTAGAGGGCTCTAGTAGGAAATAAACGTCAACCCGCCTGGACGGGAATCGAACTGGTGCCGCACCTAACTGCTTAACTATAGTTCGCTAAGATGACATTTTAACGATCTCTTGTTAATTTGTTACCTTGACAATGAACTCCCACATCGCTCATTCAAAAGAACAACGATATAACTCTAAAACTGGGGTTTTTTAGTTAAGCATTCAGTAGCTATTGTATTGGTTGAAGGTTTTTAATTCAGGAACGACATATCTGACATTCCATTTCCAACGACTTGTATGGGAATAATGACATAAGGTAAGATCAATAAAGGTTCAAGCTTTAAAACAATTTCTAATGGATACTAAAAAAATTTCAATCCCATTGTTAAATTGTGATTTGCTTTACCTTCAACAATTACAATGTTTCTTTGTTTTAAATTCACAACAAACTTTCAAATTCCTCTAATGAATCATTAGGTTTTTTGAGTTATCATATTGTTCTTTTGATGCAGCGATATAGACGGAAACTTCAAGCGCAAGATATGTGGACCTGCACGACTCTTCAGTATTAATGATTAAAACGCCGCCCTGCGCTGTCTAGAATAACAATTCTCAATGTTGATACATCATTTGAGACATTTGGGATCAAAAGGATCAATGACTATCTACGTTTTTCAATAATTTAGTCAACACACTTTACCATTTTATTTTTTATGATTTAGTCGGTTCTGAACCTGAATTTTTAGGAGCATAAATTGCTTAATAAAACTTAAAAAAGTCAATTTTTGAAACTTTGGTTTTATCCACTTGCGATACCAAACGCATCATTTCATATTTTTTTAATGTAAAATATTTATGACAATATGATTAAATATATCAAATGATTTGCACTAGGAGTATCACTACACAGCAGTAGAATCATTTCGACATGAATCGCAATCGAAGAAATCCGTCATCCAGCTTTTCTTTTGCCTTCTCCGTGTTAGTATAGTTATTAGTGAAATAATTTGTAGTGAGGCACTATGTTTTTTTCTGGGATATGAAAGTCAGCATGCAAAATTAGGTTCCTAATATAGTAATATATTTTGAAAGAGTCAGTTTATCTTATTGCTGTGTTTGCTTGAAAATTTTAAATTCTGTTTAATATAATATAGAAAATATTTTTGAGTACCACGCTGTTTACTGTAACTTGCCTAATGGCTTAATGGTTCATATTTATAGCTGTATCCATTCACCTGTTACGCGCAAAATCAATTCTTCTTTTTCGATTGCGGTACAACTCGTAAAGAGTCAAGGCCTCACTTAGTCTGAGCCACCAATCTTCACTTCTGTATGCTGCCGCTCTATAATTTCTAATCCCACTTTTTTTTGCAGATCTGCAGCCACACATCCCGAGGTATACTTTTCTGCGTCCAAAAATCTTTTCATCAAGGAACCTTTTGGGGATTTCGTTAATACTCGTTCTTGTAATATGCTCTGCCCATGTAAGACATCCGGATTTTATAAACTGGATAATATCCTGGTTTTATATATGTGAATAAGCAGCGTTTTTTCTCATTCTCCATACACAGTTGTCACACACATGTATATCCTTCTCAGAATCCTCCAATCAAATTTTATTAGGGAAGATACTAGGGCATTCTTCCTAATTTAATTTCGACCAGTGTTCAATAATTTCATATATTATATTTCTGACTAATGTGTTATTTAATGGTTTTAAAGGAGTGAATATAGCGATTTAATACTACATTTTTCTCATTATCATGAATGCAATCACTAGCAGATTTAAATCATCTGCAAGTATAAAAGTGATTACAGTCGGACTAGGTTATATATGAAGCGTCTCCTTCCAATCCCAGTAAATCTATTTTTTTCAAATAATGTAAATATATTGTCATTTATAATATTGAACAGTTTGTTGAAGATATCAATTTGGTTTGTCTATTTTTATATAGTTGGAAGAAATTGAATTTTTAGAGTTTTTTTGCCCTTGTACAAAATTTTCGAAAATGGATTTAACTGGGTGTGGAATGAAGCGCCACAAATATCTTCATAAAAACTGATGTGGGCATACTGTCGATGCTACAAAATACCTTTCCCCATTCGTTCCTTGGGTTTATTTTGTTTTCTATCAGACATATATTTTTTTTTTTTTTGTAGCCTTCTCTCCGACTGGTTTCAATATAAACCAATATTCACAAAACTGGAAATCCTCAACGATAGTGTTTCATATGGAATGGGAGTGTAATGGAGAAAGGGGAGAGCGGGGAGGCAATATCATTTGCCTGGTGTGGTTTGTGAAACGGAGACTTGTAGCGGCTTTGAAGCCGGGCAGTGGAGCTGAAAACAATAGGCTAAATTGAATTTGTCCTCTGGCTCCGGGGTCTTTCAACAGCTGTCATTGCGAGCTCCCCTCCTTTGATGACAACTTTTTTTCTCTCTTCTGTTATTAATACCCAATGAGAAAAAAAAATGAAAAATATGTACACAAGATGAGTGGGCAGTACTCCTTTGTTCTGATTAGCCTTGACTAATCAGTGTGTATTTATATTTACTTCTTTAATTATTTTAGTATTTATAAAACTAAAAGGTTAGTATCCATAAATGTATGAAATCAGATCTGTAAAATTATTTTTGTATTAAATAATGGTTTATTAGTGATGGCCTTAGGCTTTCACCAATGGAACCATTAGGTAAGTTACAGTAAACGGCAAGGTACTCAAAATATTTTCTAATTTTATGTATAAATAATTGCTTTCTTATTTGAAAGTTAATTCTGTTTGAGATGTTATATATAAAGAAGTAGATCTCGGTTATTTCTCTTTATTCTAATTCAATTAATAAATATTAAAATATTATAGAAATGAAATTTAGAACTATCCATACATACATGTGGCTCTACATCCCACGTGTGGACAAGGCCTGCCGCAACATCATCCGCCAGTTATCTCTGTTCATAGCTGCTGCTCTCCAGTTACGGATGCGTTAGATAGTCCGAGTGTCCGCAGCCACACCATCCGACCATTAGAAGCTCGGTCTTCCAACCCTTCTTGTTCCATGCACTTTTTCTTGAAGTAGTTTTTTAGGGACTTCATCTTTCCCCATACGTGCGATGATGTCGGCATCTTTATACTGTCCAGTTAGTTCTAGATTCGACCGTTGCCTCCACGTGTTATTGTGAAATACTGCTCCACAGATTCTCCGTAATATTTTTCGCTCAAACCTCATGATAGCGAGCTCTTGTTCTTTTGTAAGTGTCCAAAATCCTGAACCATCTGTTAGGAGAGGCCCTATCAGGGTTTAATATATTCTTGACTTTGTGGTCCGGGATAAGGCTTTACTTCTGAGTTGCTTTTGCAACCCAAAAAACATCTAATTGCCGCCATTATTCTTCTTTTGATTTCCGGTTGCATTTCATTGTTGGCATTTATCTACCCAGATATAGAAGGTACCCACCTAGATACACAAGTTCGTTTACGTTTTGGAAGATGTAGTTTCCTACTTTCATGGTTGTTTCCCTCTGTTCTTGCTCATTTCTTTGCCTCGTAAACATGTATTTGGTTTTCGATTCGTTGACAATGAATCCTATTTTAGTATCTGCATTATTTAGAGCTAGGAATCCATCCCTCACAGCATTGAAAGTTCTCTCCATGATGCCTATATCATCAGCAAACCCAAGAATTGGCAAAGTATTGTTAAATATAGTGCCTCCGATTAAATTTAGAACTATGAGGGAGTTTATCATAGCGCCATAAAACGTCAAGACCATCATTACTTTTGTTTTGATGGCTTAAAGTTCTACTGCTCACCTTATTTTACTTTTATTTAAATAGTAAAACTCGATAATAGACCGGAAAAAAGTAATCATGACTATTCCTCCCACTTATCCCATTAATCAATGCATATTTATATTTAATAGCTATAGGGTTTGTATGAAGTCAGATTTAAAAAAAATATTTGTGTGTTAAATAATCCTTTATTGGCAATGTCCAGTAAAAAAACAAAAACAGTAGCATATGTCGTATGTCTGGAAGGAAAGGATTCGGCAGATAACTAGATAGATTTTTAAAAAAAATTGTGTGTGTCAGCTCCGACAAGCGACTGGAGTTTACCCCATTCCGTTCCTAATTGATTTTAAATTTGTTCTTGCCAATTAATCGCTCTCTACTGATACTTATCATCGAGTTTTCTTCAAGAAAGAGAATATAAATAAATAAAAAGAATAGATGTTTGTGTACATATCAATATGTATCGTATAAAATCATGAATAACGTAGCCTAACTGCTATCCGCATCCACGTGTTTTTGTGATCGATTTTCATCATCACTTGAATATTTATTTTTTCTGCAACCATTGAGTAATGCTATCCATTACTCAATTAAAATACATTACTCGTTTGGTAAAATTCACTCGGGTGTAATAAAGTGGCACTTTCCTCACTTGTCAAATACTTAACTATTCCATAGCTTACAATGCGTCGTTAACTTTGTTCACTTCACTGTTTATAATGTTAATCAAATTTTATACAAATGAAAAATTAAAATATTTTATTAAATATATAAAATTATAATTAATTAAAATTACACAACTCAAATCAAAACATAAATTGATGCTTGCCATTAACTTAGCATTGTTATAATGATTAAGTTCAATAATACTTTGATCATTTGTACTATGAATCATTTCATAAAACAAGACAATTAATTATTATTAATAAAATAGGGGAAACAAAAAATACAACATGAATAACATCAGTATTGATGTTTTATGTTATTATTAGTTTGAATTTCACAACTATCAAATGAGCTTTTAGCTAAATATTATCATTCTTATATCGATATAATTCTAACCTTGCTAGGTAATTGCAAGTATACACATGATTCCAAAGTGAAAGGTGCGCAAGAGGCGTTGCGCGGTAAAACGCTACTTCTATTGTTAATTGTTTCACATGATTTTACTCCCCTTATTTTTTCATACCACTGGTCTTATATCGTTTCTTAAGGAGTTGACTCCAAAAAAAAAGTTTATTGAGCCACGCGAATGTGTATTGTCATCATCTCAACCTTTTTAGGGTAAAAAGAATTTAAAAAATATTTATTTATTTTAAAAATATATAAAAACATCATTTGACACATTTGGAGGAAGGATTGAGACTATTTTCTCGGTCTATCAGCTAGTTTTACTATCTAAAAAAAAAATGAAATAAGTTGAACAGTAGAATTTTATGCCCTCAAGACCTTTGAGTATTTATGGTGTTGACATGATGTTACGCCGTGTTAAACTCCTATACTTTAGTTCGATATCTGTTAATTTATTTTAAATGTTAATAATTAAATTGCATAAAGAGGATATTCTTTTTTAATGATTTTCATGAGTATTAAAAGAAATATTCGTTTTTTTTAAATTTTGTTAGGTTTTAATTGGATTCGAAATTAAAAAAAAAGATAAATAGAATAATGAATAAACGTTAGTTGATACTGTAAGTCGTAAATGCCTTTCATCATATGATTAATTAAGGGAAAATAAAAAGTTGCTATCTACAGGACACGGAATTCAACTAAGCATTTTCGGTTGTGACAAAAGCCATCTCATTTAAAAGCTAATGAACCGCAGACGGGCGAGGGTTGATATCGACTCGTAATTCATGCCTTCGTTAATAATTCACCGCGGGGCCTGTCCTCATTGGATTGGGCTTATTCAACAGATGCTGCTATAGAATATCATTTCCCGTATTTTCTTCTTCGCTAATTGTTAATTTATTCTTTGAATTAAGAAGACATCATCTGAAATAAAAATTTATTTTAAAATATCGAAGAACAAATTAAATTAGCCTGCTTGAGTGGAAAATAGTTGACTGGATAATTCTAATGATGGATTGAATTGGTCAGGGGGTGCAGTCAAAGATTATACAAAATAAGTAGAACTTATTTCTTAATTGTGCAAACGTTTCGGCCTACGATGTTGGCCATCTTCAGGGGTAAGAAGGAAAAATAGAAAAATAACTATTAAAAAATAAATATAAATCGCTGTATATCTTAAAATTACTATAAATTCTGTAATTCTTCCTGGGATGATTTATTTCTATTCAGTTTCTTTCCTAGCCCGGAAGATGGCCTAGGCCGAAACGTTGGCACAATTAAAAAATAAGTTCTGTTTATTTTATGTTATCTTTGACTGCATCCTATTACCAATTCAATCCAATATTATATTATTCTGCATAGTTTTTCCTCTTCAACTATAAATTAAAAACACGAAAAAAACTATTCACGTTTTATTTTGTATGTTGCAAAAAAAAAAAATCAAAACTGATTTAAAACTTTCTAGATACTATTATAATAACTCAAATATAAAGTATTATCAATAATAATTACATTTTTTAAAATGTTTATAATATTAAAGAAATAATAAAAATGTATATAATATGTTAAATGATTTAAAACCTAAAAAATAGTTAAAATTCGTTAATGATATTTTGTTGACTAAGTAATAACCTGTACGACTACAACCCGTGAACGGGGTTCAGTACATGAGAATGTAAATGCTAGAATAGGAAACCAAATAAGGGTATCGTAAAAAGGGAAGTATTATACCTTATCACTTAAAAAAAAAAAAGTGTACAACTACAACCTATGAGCAGTCCAGGGTTCAGTACATGGTAGAGACTGTACTGTTTCAAGGACAACTTTGTGCGGGGAGGTGATTCGTCCTAGATTACGCTCAACCGACAGATTTTCTTCCACATATTGTTTACCGACTTTATAGAAGCTGGGTGAGCCCCAGGAGGCTGCTAGATCCCAAGCGATCAATATCCGGCTATTAAAAGACTAAATAAAGGTTTTGCCTGCATCGGGAATCGAACCAGGATTTTCGGTATGTCACATCTCGTCCGTCCGGTGCTGCTATCTATTGGGGTAGACCGACGGGATTTGAAGTCCACGACAATTAATTTATTTTCTAGTGAACTATCGTTACGCAGGGATACTATTCTCAGTTTACTTTACATTTGGCCAAGAAGTAGCCCAGATGTACCTACCCATTATCTTAACATTTTTTTTTTGCGGCTCAGTATTGTTGCTATGCTAGTTTATGTTATGTCACGTCGATTATAACAAAGAAAAGATCGTTTTGTCACGTAGATAAAGAAATACAACTTGGTTTCTATGGACTTTTTTAATATTTTAATTCTTAAATTGGACTTTTGGGCCTAAATCCTACAAACATGGTCACATCATTTTCACGGACCAACGTGAAATAAATATCAACTGATAAATGTTTGAATTTAACCCAGAGTATTATGAAGAGGGCACTTCGAGACTGCCACAACTATAAATATAGTATAATATATGCAATGTGAATTCGCAACTGGAATAACAATACCATTCTAATAAGACGGTAACCGGAAATTAAACTGCATAACCTAGATCAATGATACAGTTCTCCATGTTTTACATTAATGCACTCAAATTATGATTTGGATGAAAGATATGGGGGGTGCAGTCAATGATTACACTAAATAAGGTTAACTTATTTATTATAAGTGCCGACGTTTCAGCCTACAATGCAGGCCATCTTCAGGGCTAAGAAGGAAAAACAGAAAAATAACTATAAGAACCTTGCAGTACTAAGAATAGAATAATATATAAAGAATAGAAAAGTGGAGAAATTTAACATAGGATAGATTATAAAAGATACAGGAAGGATAACATAATGATAAAATGTGTGAACAGAAAGGTGATAAAGTAAAGAAATGTAAAACGTAAGATAATTGAGAAAGTAAAAGTAAGATACAAAAAGAAAAATACAGAAAAAGTTAAAAATGTAACAATGGCGCGATAATCAAGTATGGAAAAATAGTAATACAGGTAATGATATAAAAGGTGTGAAAAAAAAGTTATAAGATATGTATAAATATTAATAATAAAATTGATGTAAATGTATAAGAAGTAAAGATAAAATGACAAATATTTAAATGATGATGAATTATAAATAAATAATAATAATGGATGCTATTACAGCTAGTGATGGATGCATTTAGGCTTAGGGAGAAATAGGTGTGAAGAAAGGGAAAGGACAAGGTTGAAGGGAAGATAAAAACATTAAGATAGGTACGAACCAAAAAAGAATCTGTCCAACTGATTTATAAGTACGTTAAAAAAGAATCGGAACTCTCCCCCCACAGTATTACCGTGGCGATCTCTAACGGCCAAAAATATAACTAAATGAAGGCGGGTATGGGAAATATGAGGACACGTAAATAAATAGGAGAATTAATGACACTTAAAACAATGTAGAAAAGGTATAAAGAAAAATATGAAGATAAGGTGTCATAGAGTAATTATGGAGAAATAGGATATGATAGCGAAATAACAAATAATAAAATATGTCAATATGTCTAAGTGTTTAAAAAGAAATAATATAAAGTTATATATATATATATATATATATATATATATATATATATATATATATATATATATATATATATATAAACTCAAAATTATATCAGATAGCTTCTGTTCCTAACTATGACAAATGCAGAGAGGATGCGTTTGTCATAGTTAGGAACTGAAGCTAGGATAGACGTATTTTCGAAGTCGAAAATGTGGTTTAAAGATGGGGCATGTTTGGAAAGTTTAGAACCGGTTAGGTTATGGGAGGAAATAGCATATTTGTGTTGGGTAACTCGATCTTTAAGGAAGTTTTTTGTTTCGCATATGTAGGAAGAGTTGCAATTGAGAGTGGAACAGGGGATACGGTAAACAACTTGTGAGCATTGTTTAAGAGGAATAGGATCTTTGACATGGGAATAAATATTGGAGAGTTTGTTGTGGGATTTGAAGGCGATACGTCAATTGGGGAAAGAGGAACGTAAGGATTTTTGAATGATATTTGGGAGGGTAGGTAGGTATGGCAAGGATCATTATATAGGGATAGATGGTGGGTGCGGAGACCGGGTAGGGGTGGGGGGGGGGTTTGCAGTCATGGATGAATTTATTAACGATATAGGGAGGGAAATTGTTTTTTAAATGGATTTCTTTGATGCGGTGGGTGTTGGTTTCATGGAGGCAGTGGTCAGAAAAGGATAGGCCATGGTGGATGATATTTTTGGTGACGTTAATTTTTTGGCGGTGTGGCTGTTGGGAGTAGTAATTAAGGAGTCTGCCAGAATAGGTAAGTTTTGTATACCAATCTATGGATAAGGTGTGGTCTGGATTTCTAATGATACGGAGGTCAAGAAACGGTAGTGATTTATTAGATTCTTGTTCAACAGTGAAATGGAGGCGGGGATGGTATGAGTCGAAGGAGGATAATAATTCAGGAATTATGCTGGGATTTAGGATAAGGAGGAGGTCGTACACATATTTTTTAATGAAAATCACTTCGTCAAGGAACTGGGGTAGAATGGAGTTGAGGAGGTCATTAAGGACAATATTGGAGAGGTCAGGAGCGAGCAGATTTCCTATGGCAAGTTCAGAAATTTGGTTAAAGAACTGTCCATGGAAGGTGAGGTAGCCAGATTCACAACAGAGTTTAAGGATTGGAGGTATGAGGACCGGTTGAGAGAGGTGTGGGGTTCTATGAGTGACCAGTTGTTGTCTATTGTGAGGAGGGCTTTATCTAAAGGTATGTTGGTTAATAAGCTTTCTACATCGAATGATGTGAGGACGTAATGATCTGGTATGGTGGGGGATGTTAATTCATCACGTAGGTAAAATGAGTTTTGGACCACCTTAGTACTCCAATGTTCTTTTAGTTATTTTTCTGGTTTTCCTTCTTGCCCTGATGAAGATGCCCTGAAGGCCGAAACGTCGGCACTTATAATAAATAAGTTTACCTTATTTAGTGCTATCATTTGCCGCACCCACAGACTAATTATATCCTTCATTACGATCTTCCAGTAAACTATTTTCCTCTTTGTTATGAGTTGGATAGTACATATGTGCTTCAGGTATTAGATGTAAATGAAGCCAGGGCTCATATACGTTGGTTGTTAATTTGTGAATCTTAAACTTTAACAATACCGATTAAAATACTTATGAAATAACGTATTTTTAAAAAAAATAACATACTGTCTATTCGACAAATTCAACAAAACCAGGAATTAAATATTATATCTATTTATACATACCTAAATGAAAACTATTTCTTGCGAAGAAAACTTTGAATATCACGGCGCAAGAGAATGCTAAGACCACCAATACCGTCTTAGGAGGTCTAAAATTAGAAGGTCTAAAATTCTAAAAAAAAAAAAAAACCATGATGGATGAAGTTTTTAGTTCAGTACATGGTAGAAACTGGAGTTTCTAAGAAACTGTTTTGCACGGGGGTTCTTTGCCAGGTTTCCCCCTAGTTAGGTTACCGTTTTTAGAGACTGGGTGAGTCCTAGGAGGATCTGCAGGTCTCAATGGGTTCATCTAAAGTTATAAGTAGATTAAGTACATTATCTGCCACAGCTGGATTTGAACCTGTTACCCTTAGTACAGCAGATTAGCGCCCTGCAAACTGAACTACCCCTCCCTTTATATATCATCTCAAGCAGGCACAAATGTTAAATAAGTAAAAAAAAGGATTATATATAAAATTAGAATATAATGTTATGTAATAGAATATGTATATAAATGTGGTTGGCATGTTTCGTGATATAGTAAAAATACTACTTTATTGATATTTACAACTGTATAAAAAAAATACAACTAGTAAATGGGCTAAGCGATACAAAATGACATGTGAAAATGACAAGTAGAGAAACTACCCACTGGTAGTACTCAAATCACAAGTTCAACTAAGAAGTCACGGGGCCATCTTCTTTTCAGACGCCTCGGAGGATTATCGGGAATCGAAGAGGAAGCTAGGTTTAAAACCAGAGGGTTTGAGTGGAAATGAAGTTTGTTATGAAAGGATAGATAGCGGTTTCGGGCCAAATCAGCAACAAATGGGACATTAAGGTCGTTATGGATGATTTTATTCTTAACAAAATAAGGAGCATTAAGGATTTTACGAAGGATTTTGGATTGTAGGGATTGGATACGAGAGGAATTCGATGGCTTAGTGGAGCCCCAAAGCTCTACTCCGTAGGTCCAAATAGGTCGTATGATGGTCATGTAGATGAGTCTTTTGTAATTAATTGGGAGCTTAGAGCGTTTGTCTAGTAAGTGTTGAAGTAGCCTGAAACGTCGAGCGGTTTCTTGTCTTTTCAGTCTCGTGTGAGGATTCCAGGTTAATCGTTTGTCAAGATCCAACCCTAAGTATCGGATCTGTTCTACAGGCACCAGTGGAATATTATTAAAGGATACTGAAGGGCAGGAAGTCATTGGTTTACGACGTAAGGTAAAAGTGATTTGATGCGATTTTTGAGAGTTTATTTTAATTCTCCAGTTTTGACACCATTCTTCAAGATCAGTGATATGGGATTGGAGGCTTCAGGAGACACTGAAAAAACAAGTGTACTGAGATTAGGTGTGAGACCTGCTGAAGATTGGGTGTTTTTCTTATTTTATATAGGAGTATAGTTATGTTTATAACGTCAATACTATATATTATGCACTTTTAGTATGTAAAGTTTTCTTCCTTTATGTGAGAATGGAAGAACATACTTTACGATGACACGCTATATGGAAAGAGAAATCGGAAGAACCCAAGGACTGCTGATGTGATAGTGAACTCCGAGGGATCTGGCAGGCATAAGTGAATAGGATGTATTTAAGGATTTGAGAGAAATGGATGACTAGGGGCCGATTTGTATGCCTGTTAATCTTGCTGAAGCGGAATTTTCAAAATTCACTTTTTTAATGATAAACATTCTAGAGGACGATGCTTAAATAATAATAAAAAAAGTTTTATCTGTAGAAACTACTAAGAAATTTAATGTTACACGTGTATTTTAATGAGAATACCTATTCAATGTTATTTATTACAGAACTTGAATAAAAAAAAATAACCTTGACGTTTTTTTAGATGTTCGACGATTTCATCTTTGCATTCTTTGCGCTGGAGATGTCCATCAAGATGATTGCCATGGGAGTCTATGGAAAAGGGACCTACCTAGCTGACTCCTGGAATCGCCTAGACTTCTTCATCGTAGTTGCAGGGTATGTATTAACTCTTGTTGTTGTAGTTTTAAATATGTTTGTGTAAATAAATATAATTCGTAAATTTGTACTAAAATGTGGTAAGTCTGCGTTGAAAACATAAAAGAGAAAGTATTGCTTTAATGTAAATAATTGTGTAATTATTTTGCAGGTCGTCGCTTCGAATTGAGTCACAAGTTTTAACTTTCCATTCGTCTCCCTTTTAATATTTTTCAATAATAGTAATCATCATGAGCTTTAGGGTGTAAAAGGGAATGTAATTATGAGAAATGTGTATACTTGAGACGATCATTTCAAGATGTAGTCATTTTATCATTTTAACGTTTCAACAAACATACATCATATAAACTTTTATTTCGTGATGAAATGATAACCAAAATCTACTCATGCTCCATAATTACAATTTCTTTTCCATACTGAAGCTCACCATAAGTTATATACTTGCAAAATATTAAAAATAAAACGAATGAACAGTTTAAACTTATTGTAACTCAACTGTGAGCGATAACCTCCGGAACAGATACCAATTTTGGAATAAGAGTTATCAACGGAAATTGAACAAATTTTAATGTTCCAACTCAAAAAAGGTGTCCACAGAAAAATAAGAATTTGAATCCGATTTATTCCTAGGTATTATGTAATACAACAGTACATTTTCCTGTAACATAAATACCTTTGGATACTTTTTTTTATCATGTTGATCAAACCCGTTATATTACTATAAAATAAATTTCTCTTTAGTATCTGCTAGGTCTTAGGTCTATTGAACCAGTGTGATTGGGCTTAAATGCCAAATTTTAAAAAGTATAGAGAACCATTTATACGTTGATTATAGGTGTATAAAAACAAAACATGTACTACTAAACCCAGGGAAGTTGTAGTGGGTTCAGCAGATGGTAGAAACTTCACTGTTTCTAGC
Source organism: Troilus luridus (assembly GCA_964056705.1). Lineage (NCBI taxonomy): Eukaryota > Metazoa > Arthropoda > Insecta > Hemiptera > Pentatomidae > Troilus > Troilus luridus. The sequence goes on from OZ057412.1 coordinate 86,013,856, forward strand.
ATAACGCTTGTACACGGAGAGGACGTCCGAAATCATGTTAAACCGCCAGGTTTTTCCCTTTATTAAGGGTGCTCACTTTATAGAGGCTAGTTGTGCCCCTGTAGGACTTGATATTCCCATTAGTTCCATACAATTTTATGTTATATTTGTGTTTGATTTTATATGATCAAATAACCATATCTCATTTTTTGGCTAGATAAAAAAACGGAAACAAAAATTTTATTTGAAATTATTGGATAATTAAATAAAGGGAAACCCCAAACTATTGGAAATTCCTTTACATTATTATACTAAGGCTTACTAGTTCTATATACTTGTTATTCTGGAGAATTCGGCGAGTTTGCTCAACGCGTATTTCCCCAAGGCATTGATTCAGAGTCTGGATATTTAAATGAGGATCAGGGAGAAGTAACGGTTTTCGGGTTATCAGTTAATTAAATAAAGGTAGACCAAAGAGTAGGTGGATGATAAGCCAAGATTCATGGAAAAAATTTGAACCTAAGAGCCCGTAACTGATAGCTCAGGAAGGCCAGAAGACCTATAGCTATAAAATGTTATATAGGCTATATCTCATCTACTACTACTAGATTGATTTAGATTATTTTTTTCAGGAAAATTTTATTATATATTGATTCCATATATGATATGTATGTATGTATGTACATAATATCATTTGCATTTATTTGTGGATATTACAATACTCTTGGAATATGAAAATTTTAATTAAGAGTGATGTTAGGCTTTTTTTCTCGGACTATCAGACCAATTACGATTATTAAAAAATAATATACCAAAAGCATCAATATAGATTTTCTTAAGATTTTGGTGTACGACTACAATCTTGGCTTTAAAAAATGGTTCTAACAGCGCTACTCATTGTTTTTCCAAACCTTTAAAAAATGGAACAGAATCATACATATGCATAATTCGTTAAAGCCATAAGGACACATTCCTACAAATAAAGGAGTAGTGATGGATGTACATGGATTTACATAAACTCTAAACTTTTCAGGCAATTATACGATTAATGATTGATGCACTATGGAACGCGACTAACGAAATTCTACATCTGTAGGTCTTAACCCATAACCAATAATCAAAATAAATTTTAAGAGGAAGAAAATTGTCCGGGTGGAGGTCAAACATTTTTTTCCGGTAAATAGGGAGAGCTATTTATTGGAGGTCAATCTATTTATCAATTTATTTTAGCTTAATCTATTTAAGCTATTTATCGTTTCGACCCATATGTAATATTTACAATATATAATTTTAATTGTCTGGATTTTGTATATTGAGCCCTGAAGAAGACCTGCAATGTGATTCGAAAAGTTGGGTCTCAAACAAACAGTACTCCGTACTCCACCTAGACTATTTCTTCCTCATATAAGTCGTAAGCTCCAAATGTTTCCGGGCCGGGGATAGAAGGAAAGCTGGAAGAAAAAAACTGGTGGTACTGTTTTTCAATATATTCTCCTCTAAGTTCAACACACTTAATACAACGCTTTGGCAAAATTTCTATACAATGAAAAAAATAATTTTCTTCTTTGTTAAAAAAATGTTCTTCCACTGCTGCTTGGAGCTCTTCGTCGGTGTTAAATCGCCAAAATTCATTGGAGCAGTGAACTCGTTCCTGTTACTGAGCAGCTGAAAGAATTTGTGGAACCCATCTTTCACTAACCTTGTTTATAAGCAAATATTCTTTGATGATCTAAGAAACACTTCTTTTTTTTAAAGCCCTGACCTTGCTGCTATTTTCTTGGTTGTCAATCGCCGTTTAGACAGCAATTGCAGTTCCACAATTTGGATTGTTTCAGAAGTGACAGCTTCCAATGGGCGACTGGGACGCAGTAATCTTCTAGACGTTCTCTCCCTAATTTAAATAATTTTGCTTATTTCACTGTGGAATACGAGGGGCGTGTATTCATAATCCAAGAGCTCTTTAATTTGCGCAGGAGTAAGGCCATCTTTACAAAATAATTTAATAACCGCACGGTACTCGAGTTTGAACATTGTAAAAATGGGAAGTTTCCTTCAAGGCTGGACACTGACTGACAGGACTGAGGAAGTGCGGGCGATGGGCATGGAGTGAGCAGGCATGGCATATGGCATATGCATAGGCGTGCAGGTCCCGGCACGTTTGAAGGAGGGGAAGCAGGGTAGGCCAGAAACTTATGGACCTTACTATGTATATAATAAGGTAGACAATTGTTATTCAAAATAAAATTTTAAGAAATATCATTCAAACATTTTATGATAACATATTCTGAAATATTAATTAGAGATATGCCTAAGCCCCCATAGCCATGAATAAGAGGAGGAGATTGAAAATGTGTCGGGTGAGTGATCTCTTTCCTCGGCTATCAAAGGAATGAAAACAAGCCAAGTAAGAGATATCGCCAGGCTCTATCATTCCTTACGCCCTTAATGCTATTGCCTTCAGGCCATTTGCTGATTGCCAACTTACTACTGACAGGTATACATTAATAATTGAAAAGAAAATATATATAAGCTGACGAGATGCAATATGTTTGTTGACTCAGAACAATTCATATGAATTAGAAATCACATGAGACGTCATTTACATCGGTAGGGGAATAGATCAGTGGATGGAGTGCTAAGTTCCTATGCCGAAGATTTAAATCCGACCGTGGCAGATAAATTATTAAATATGCTAACACCCGTGGTAGGATCTTGTGTGTAGTGACGACCCTCCTGGTGCTCACCCAGCCTCTATTAAATAGGAGGGGGGAGAAAACCCTCACGATTGAGTGTGATCTCGTACAAATCAACTCCTTGACCAACGTTAGTAGAAGAAACATCAGAGTATCTACTCTGTACTGAAACCAGTACCCTTCATGGGTTGCGCTGGTACAGGTTTAATTTGTATTTATTTTTTTAAAAGACAACATTTACATCTCCTGTCCTTCGGGAGTAAATTATTGAAACCAATCATTTTACGTTATTTATTTCTCACTCAGCGAGCGTTACGTTCGGTGGGAATTGGTGGTGAGGAATTTGTTTCCCATTGTCGGATATCATCGGTCTAACAACTGTAAAACGATTATGCTATCTCCGGGGTATGCAGGATATTCGGGGAATTCGGTGGAGGGAGGGCGAAAATTTAAAGCTACCGTAGGGCAGAGGGAACTGCCACTGACCCAACTTCTCAATGCAATATGCCTTAACTTCAGAGCCGCCTATCTGTCCCGATCCTCTTCCTATCCGATTCGAACCGATTGTTATCAAGCGATATTTAGATGCAAATTCCCTTATCCGATCCTGACTTTGAAATAAGCTAATCTGAATAATTAGTAATAAGTTGCTCTTTGCAACTTTGAATTGTCGACGGCATTCGACCTGACAATACGTCTCTTTATTGCCGGTACATGAATTCGATTGTTAAGTCATTAATATTATTTTCGTTGTATTGAACTGAAATATTTGTTTTCATAAAGATTAAAAATCATTTATTATTCACCCATATTAGTATGTCGTAATATATCTTAAGTTCTTCAAAACCTCGTTTGTCAAAACATCAAATCCTCTATCTAATCCTGTGGTACAAGATCTCGTTTTTTTTATTCCTACTAGGTAGCCATGCTTCTTTCCAGCCCTCCCTAATTCTCAAACAGATGCTCTCTAATCAGTACTAATAATTAGTTCATATCTATTAGAAGTAAGTAATGAATCATTGTTAATGTTCTTCACGTATAGCATTATCGTTTTTATTTATTTCATGTGCGATTTTTTTGGCTTTATTCTTGTTTTTAAATATCATTTTTTTCCTAACCAGAATTTACTTTTCGGATAATATACAATATGATTTATTATCATCTAGCCTTTAGGCTTGATATACATTCCATTATTATTGTAAACACTTGTTTTTCTTAGGGGGTATCTAATCAAAGAATAAATATGTCATTACTTTTTTTTATTCATTTTTATTTTACATTTATTTAAAGATAAAATTAGGATCAGTAAAATATTAAGAAAAAATTTGGATTTCATCTTACGTATCTAGCGCTTATATTTAATAACATCACAAAGAAATCTAAATTCTATCAGTAAAGATCATTATTATCATTATTCATTACATAGGAAAGAATTAGCTAATATCCTCGACTGAGATGATAAAAATTCCTGAGGGAATCTTCGAGGTAAGGGATGACCGCACAAGAAGTAGAGAAGATCCAGACTAAGATGGATGGACAAGGCGGCAGCTACCTCCAGAATTTCTCTCAACGCACCTAGCTGGATGGCACCGGCAATGGATAAAGCCAGATGGTTGGAGCTCCTGCAGGAGACCAGGAACCATACCCGGGTTGGTTGCTGATTAAATCGAGACGTTGAATCAAATACCCAGTATTGTTTTGGAAAAACCAAGGGAATCCGAAATCCATAATAATTCCAAATTAAGTTTCCAATAAATATTACAAAAAAATAAATTTTATCTTAATTACTATTCGTATATTATAATCAAAAGAGAAATCTCTAAGAGCCCGAAAGTGACTTTTTATTAACTACCTCTAATTCAGTTCACATCTCCCTCTTGTCAACGTCAGTAAAATAATTGAAAATCGAAATCACCAACGTTCGTTTAAGGAATATAAATGAAACTTTACAAATTAATTTATTATATATTTCGAAAATGGTATAAAAAGAAACTAATATATTATGAATTTCAATTTTTCTGTTTTAACGAGTTTTTTCACCTAGACGTAAAAACTTGGTCCATTAAAAGTTTTGTCTTTCTTTCCCTCTTTTTTAACGAATCACTTACTTTTTTTAAATTTATAAGATAACACCATTTTTACCCAGAGCATAATGTAAAACTACGATGAATAAATATAGATGATTCATTTATAAGTAAGAATTATTAAATCAACGCAGGATCAAATTTAGTATTTTGTGAACAAACTGTGACATACAGGTGGAGTTTACCAGTATTTAAAGCGGATAATGGAATTAGTAAATTGTTCCAAAAATTAATTAACTTTCGAATAAAAGTTGTTATAACTCTTTTTCTATGAACATGATCTTCAGGTAACACAAGATACATGAGTCTATTCATACTCCGAACAAACCAAAGATCAAAAGCTTTTCTATCCTAATTACAATTAAGCTAACTGTGCTTCCGTTTTGTTAAACTACCGCATAACGATATATCCACCAATACCTTTTATCTACATAGATACTATAATTAAGGACTGTGAGAAAAACTTCTTTGTAGCTCCAATTTAGATAGGTGGCCTTCATATAACGCTGTTTTCAATTTTAAACAATTTTTTTCCTCTTCCGATTTTACAAGCGGACAAGGTAAGAAAATTATAATTTATTTTATTTTTTTATTAAATGTTATAATTTTTAAATATTTTTATTTGAAAAGAAAAGATATGTCCAGGGCCGGTTCTCGAACCCGGGTCGCCCACATCACTAGCGTGGTGCTCTGCCAACTGAGCTAACCTGGCTCGCATCTCGGTCAGACATATCCTTTCTTTTCACTGATCCCATATATCCGTGTTACCGCAATTTGCGATGTATACAGGGGAAAGAATGTTCATTGAACATTACTTTAATTAGGATCTTGTAGATTTACGTCATTATGTATTATTATCATTTATTTTATTTTTTTATTAATTGTTATAATTTTTAAATATTTTTATTTGAAAAGAAAAGATATGTCCAGGGCCGGGATTCAAATTTCTCTTAAAAATAAAAATATTTAAAATTATAACAATTTAAAAAAAAATTATAGTAATATAGAATGACGCAGGTCAACACGATTCTAATTAAAGTAATGTTCAATGAACATTCGTCCCCTTGTATACATCGCAAATTGCGAGAACACGGGGATATGAGATCAGTGAAGAGAATGGATATGTCTGACCGAGGTACGAACCAGGATAGCTCAGTTGGTAGAGCACCACGGAATGTGGGTTCAGTCATGGACATCGAAAATCGAATAGAGTTGAAAGGGAAGAGCTGTTTCCTTAGCTCGAGTAATTTCATAAACTTTTTTACTATAATATTTACATTAAGCATGACTAATGATAGTTATTATAACGGGACTATATTTAAAGGAGAATACCCAACTTGTTTTTATAAGTTTCTAAGTATTTGTTTTTTCCTATCTTTTCCCTGTGCTATTAGAGAGCAGACGGCTCAGTAGTAGAGCGCTGAGTTGCCATACCGAGGTCCAGTGCTCAAATCCCACCCGCTGGCAGTCTTTTATTTAATCTGTTAGCGCCCGGAGTCCTATGAGATAAGGACCCTCTGGGGCTCACCCAGAATGTACAAAATGGGTACTCGAAAGAAGAGGGAAAATCTGGTGGTTGGGCTTGATCTAGGACGAATCATCTCCCCACACAACCGTTCCCCGAGAAACGGTGCAGCCTCTTCAATGCTCTGAACCCCAGCTCCTTCACGGGTATTAGTGCTACTGGTCCTTTTTTATCAATTACATTTTAACGAAATTTCCCATTATAATGCTTTTGAAAGGAGCGGAGTAGTCCAGTGTGTAGAGTTGCTATGCTGAGGGTTACGGGTTCAAATGCGGCTGTACCTGAAAAAATATTTAATCTGTTAACAGTCGTGGATAAATCTAGTGGGAACTGCAGACGCTCCTGTGGCTGGCTCAGCCTCTGTATGGGGGTACCGTGAATTGGGGTATTAACTGGCGGTTGAGTATAACGATTCACCTCCCTGCACATATGTTGTCCATGAAACAGTACTGTCTCTACCATGCACTGAACCCAAGGCATTCAGATGTCGTAGTGGTACAAGATTTTTTTTTTTAAGCTTATGATTTACAGATAACATGTTTGAGATTTCGGTTGGTTATGACTTATATTTTATTATTAAAGCCGTATAATTGAACCTTTATACGATGAAATATATATGTATTGTTACGGGCTACTGGGTGTAAAATGGACTAAACTATTACTTAATTCAAGAATCTAATATTTATTAACAAATTAGAAAGAATACAATGAGATTATTTAAAACAGTTAAATTATTAAACTAATATCAATTTACAATAATAATATTCTACTAAATGTTATCTAATTTCTAAGATAATATACAAATAATATAAGATATTGTTTATACTAAGTAACTAAACTATTTATATAAATTTGTACAAATACAATAATATTACACTATAGTTTACAATTACAAATTAACACTTACAGTTCGCTAACTAAAGTCCACCGACCGTAAGACTCTCCAAATATGACAAACTGCCACTCAGTTTATTACACTTATTACACGGCCACTAATTGTCACTGTTGCTCACTAAGCACTTATTACAGACTAACTAACTCACACACACTGCCACTAGTTAACGACTGCTACTCACTGTCTTATTACTCACTCGTCTTATTACTGACTCGTCTTATTACTACTGCCGGCCAGAACAGCTGTCCTTTTTATATAGGCAAGGCCGGTCGGGGTGGGGATTTCTCGGAAGAAGACCGAGAACCGCCTAGACCGACCCACAAGGATCTACGCCATTCTATAATCCCTTCCGCTTAATCCCATTGTTTGTCTTATCCTCCCAGCCGGTCCTACTTCCTGCTCTGACCGTAACACTGCCCCCTCCTTAAAAGTGCTCTGCCCCAGAGCATAGTCCGGAGAAATCGGGCGGTTATGAGCTTCCCTCGATGGAGACGCATTTCCTTTCCAGGGGTTGAACGTGCACACCAATATGGCGACTCCAGAGTTGGCGAATATCTGTTCAAGCATGTTCCTGACAACCTTCCACTCCAGGCCGTCATATCCACAGCCCAACTTAGGGATCGCGAGCTTGGTGACACGCAGTCTCAGAAGCTTACTCCGCAGGTCGTCGAGGCTTCGCCGCAGTGCGTCATATGTGGGCTTCTGATCAGTAGCACACTTGGTAACTAAGTAGAACAGGTGTCGTCCTTCGTGCGTATGGTGGAGTGCTTTCCCGACGCGTGGTCCTTGGCGTTCCAGTTCCTCAGTTCCAGCAAACTTCTTCCTGAAGACCGTTGCAATCCCTCGGGAAGTCCTCAGATCTTCGGCTACACAATGGGCCAGAGAATAGTCCGCGGGTAACGAGAAGATATCTCTGTATACTGCCTGAGTTACTCCACGGAAACCTTGTACCTTAGGTTGTGCAACTGATACCTTACTGGTCTCCACGTTGTTGAGGTTCCTGACTTGCTGGTCTTTTGTCGGGCCATGGTCTCCTTTGTATGGGGCCAGTCTATTAAAATGGACTACCCTGGGTTTTCCTTTTGGCTGCTTTCTGATCCTATAGATGACGTCGTTTATCCTATTGATGATCTCAAACGGGCCATCCCAGGAGTTCTGAAGTTTAGGTGAGTAGCCTCGCCTTCTTCGAGGATCATGTAGCCAGACCAAATCTCCAGGTTGGAATCCACCTTTCTCTGCCCTGATGTCGTAACGCTCCTTCATTCTGTCACTGGCTCCCTGGATGTTTGCACGAACCTTTTCGTGGATATTATCCATCCGCTTCCGTAGATTCGTGACGTATTCCTCTCCGTTAACTTCCTCGTCTGGCTTGAACCCGAATTTCAGATCACAAGGCAAACGAAGTTCTCGGCCGAAGACCACATTTGCGGGGGTCTGCCCCGTTGCTTCATGGACTGAACTCCGGTAGGCTAACAAGAACAAGTGAAGATACTGGCCCCAGTCTCGTTGATGGTCGGAAACCACTTTAGACAAATATCGACCCATTGTCCTGTTCATGCGCTCCACCATGCCATCCGATTGAGGGTGAAGAGGTGTCGTCCTGGTTTTCCGTATTCCCAGTGCTTCGCACATCCCGGAGAAGACTGCAGACTCAAAGTTTCTTCCCTGGTCAGCGTGAAGTTCCATGGGTACTCCAAACCGGCTGACGAGCTGCTTCACAAGTACGTCTGCAACCGTGACTGCCTCTTGATTCGGAAGGGCATACGCTTCCACCCACTTAGAAAAATAGTCCATGGCCACGAGAATATATCGGTTGCCTTCGTCTGTCACAGGGAAAGGGCCAGCGATGTCAATCGCTATCCTCTCAAACGGTGCTCCCACGTTGTACTTCTTCATAGGGGCTTTCTTTCTTCTTGTTGGTCCGTTAGAAGCCGCACAAGTCGCACAACGCCTGCACCAGTCCAACACATCGTCCTTAAGGTTTGCCCAGTAAAAGCGTTCACGAACTTTTTCCAATGTACGGTGAACTCCAAGATGGCCGCCAGTTACACCGTCATGTAGTTCCCTAAGCACTTCGGGCACTTTATTCCTTGGAACGATGAGCTGTAGCCTGCGCTGATCTCCTTCCGCGTTCTCCAATGCCCGTTTCAGCAGCCCGTTGTCCACTAAAATGGAGTTCCATTGGGCCCAGTACGTTTTTACATTCTTCGACATTGGAGCAACATCCTGCCAGGCCGGTCTTCCTCGCCCCGATATTTTCCATTCCTTTATTTGTTTTAAGTCCGGGTCCTCGTCCTGTTCCTTTGACACCTCTGCATCTTGCCAACTGTCGATGACAACTGTAGTCCTCAATACCGCTGCCTGCTTCTCTTCTTGTCGAGAACAATGATTGCAGCCTTCTTCACAAGGTCTTCTTGACAGTGCATCCGCATTCCTGTGGCTCGTTCCAGAACGATGAGCAGATTCAAAGTCATACTCTTGAAGGCGCTCAATCCACCTCGCCACTTGTCCCTCAGGTGACTTGAATCGCAGCAGCCACATTAGAGCCGCGTGGTCCGTTCTCAGCAGGAACCTTCTTCCGTATAGGTATTTATGAAAATGCTCTATGGACTTTACTACTGCCAGAAGCTCTTTCCTTGTGACACAGTAGTTTCGTTCCGGAGCTGAGAGTGCTTTGCTGAAATACCCAATCACCCTTTCTTCTCCGTCTTGGAGCTGAGAGAGGACACTTCCGATGGCGATGTTGCTGGCATCTGTGTCAAGTATGAACTTGCCCTCGGGACGTGGATAGCTCAGAATAGGAGCACTACTCAATTTTCTCTTCAGCTCATCGAAGGATGCCTGGCACTCGTGGTCCCAATGGAAAGTCCTCTTCTCCTCGGTAAGCCTGGTAAGAGGTTTTGCGATGTCAGCAAATCCTTTCACGTACCTCCGGTAGCTGTCCTTCTTGGTGACATTGTTCAGAAGACGGTAGTCTACGCAGAACCTCGTTGTGCCGTCTTTCTTCTTCACCAATACAACAGGAGACATCCAGGGGCTACTCGAAGGCTCAATGACACCGTCAGCCGGCATCTCCTTAATAATCTCCTCGGCGTCCTCCCGTTTGGCTAACGGCAGCCTCCGCGGGACCTGTCGGATGGGCTTCGCATCCCCAGTGTCAATCTTGTGCTGGACGATATCCGTTCTGCCCCGTGGTCCTGGTCCGATCTCGAAGACGTCATGCCATCGGATAATCATATTCTTCACTTCCTCGCTCTGTTCGGGCGAAAGGTCGCGACATGATTCGTCCAAAAATCCTTTTAGTTCCTCTGGCAGTCCTCGGAGCTCGGTGGGACGACGTTGCAGCTGACGAACCACTGAGGTAGCGGTTGTACACTCCCCGACTTGTGTTCCTTTCTTCAGCGTTACCGGGAAGCTGTTCAGATTCATATGGCTTCTTATGGGTCCTGAGAGCATCCAACACTTTCGTCACAATGTCTTCGATGCTAGGGACCACATTAGGCTCCACTTCTGCTGCTCGAACTCGCGCATGGCCCCGTACAGACTGTCTAACAGCTTCAAACTCCATGGCCTGAGATAATGCGTCTCCCAACGTTTTCGGCCGGGCGAGCTTCACCGCTTGTTGTGTCTCTGGGTCCCGTCATGCCATCGGATAATCATATTCTTCACTTCCTCGCTCTGTTCGGGCGAAAGGTCGCGACATGATTCGTCCAAAAATCCTTTTAGTTCCTCTGGCAGTCCTCGGAGCTCGGTGGGACGACGTTGCAGCTGACGAACCACTGAGGTAGCGGTTGTACACTCCCCGACTTGTGTTCCTTTCTTCAGCGTTACCGGGAAGCTGTTCAGATTCATTAGCCTAATTGGAGTGGTACGTCCAACCTTGATGAGAGACCTAGCAACCAGTACGCCGCGTCCGATCTCTTGTTCTTCGTGCCTTCCGGGTTCAACTAGTACACATTGACCCTCCGGTAGATGTCCTTCGACCGTCCCATGTGTTACGATTTGGCTCCGTGCAGGTAAAGTGGTGTCTTCTAGTAAGAGCACTCGTGCGTAGAGATCCTTTCCCTGCCGAAGGATGACTTCTTCGTCTCCCATCGTCAGCACACCTCTCGACATGTCCAGCTTGATCCCGTATGCCATCATGAAGTCCATGCCTAATATGACATCTTCATCAATCTCTGCCACGAGAGCGCGGTGCTTCAGATGTTGACCCCCGATGATGAAGGTGGCATCTGTCTCCCTGTAGACCTTGGCTGGCTGTCCCGTTGCAGTCCGTAATGCCCAGGTGGTCGGCATGATCTTCTCAGCTGGGAGTGTCTTCGAGTTCAAGATCGTCATGCTCGCGCCGGTATCCACTAGAAGACTTCGCAGCTGCCCGTTCACCATCCCATCAACGTAGAAGCTGTTCGTTCTGCTTCCTATCGACGCAACTCTGATGGCTTTCCTGGGGGCTTTGACGTTACGGGTTGGACACTTACTTCTAGGATGCCCAAGCTGGCCGCAGCCCCAACAGCGTATCTCCTTCTTATGGGTCCTGAGAGCATCCAACACTTTCGTCACAATGTCTTCGATGCTAGGGACCACATTAGGCTCCACTTCTGCTGCTCGAACTCGCGCATGGCCCCGTACAGACTGTCTAACAGCTTCAAACTCCATGGCCTGAGATAATGCGTCTCCCAACGTTTTCGGCCGGGCGAGCTTCACCGCTTGTTGTGTCTCTGGGTCCCGAAGTCCATCCAGGAATTTGTCGACAGCCAAACTCTCGTAGACATAGTCAGTGACCGATGGGTAGGCGTTCCTCACCAGCCGGGCAATATCCCTGCAGGGTCTCGTTGTCCTTCTGGACCCTGTTTCTTAACTGTGAGCGATATAACTGGTCCATGTGGCGGTGTCCGAAACGCATTTCCAGTCTTCTAATCAGCTTCCCATAGTTGGACCGCTCCGACATGGGCATCCCCTGCAGCACTCTCAAGGCGTCTCCACGCAAGGCCAGGCACAATGCTGAAGCTTGGGTCTCCTGCGACCACCCGTGGATCGAAGCAGCTGTCTCGAAGAGAGTCATGTAGTCCTCCCACGGCGTCTTTCCGTCGAATACTGGAATGGTATTGTGAGTTGGTGGCGCCCCAGCATAGGCAGGCAGAATAGTTTTATGAAGACTGACCTCGGGGAAACGGTCGGTGTTGTTCGTCGGTGGGTTGCTCATAAGTCCCTCTATAGCTTCCACTCTTTGCCTAAGTTTGCTTTCAATTGAATTCAATTTTTCTCCTAACCTAGATTCTACATCAGCTACTTTATTATCTACATTTTCCATTAACTTAGTCTCTAATGTGCCTAATTTAGACTCTAATGTATCCATTAAATCATTTTTTACAGTACATAATTCATTACCTAGCTCATTTTTAACATTGCTTAATTCATTACCTAGCTTATTTTCTACATTGCTTAACTCATTTTGTAAATTACCTAGCTTATTATCTACATTACTTAAAGTTGCAGACAACTTGCTTAAATCGGTTTCAAATAGAGCGTCATCTGGATTCTCCCCTAACTCTACAAAAAATTGACGCAAGCGATGTTGCAGTACACTTTTATTTCCGGAAGAATCTAGATCACGTTCTTCTAATTCCCGTTTTAAATCCGCAACTTTTAAATCCATCAATTTAACACTTTGAGAAGCCATTTTTCATACAGTAGCCCAATAATTACAAAAATGCAAGACAAAATAATAACAATTACACAAGATCCCACTTCTAACACCAATTTGTTACGGGCTACTGGGTGTAAAATGGACTAAACTATTACTTAATTCAAGAATTTAATATTTATTAACAAATTAGAAAGAATACAATGAGATTATTTTTTTTTTTTTTTTTTATTTAATTCAATGATATTTACAACTATAATACATTATTATATCAAGTAAATGTGCAAAAATGTAGCATATGACATGAAAACACTTGTGGAGAAACTACCCATCGATAGCACTCCAATAAAGTTCTATTGTAGATGATCTCGAGGCCATCTTCTTTTCAGGCGCCTCGGGGGGTTATCAGGAATAGTATGGGAAGCAAGCTGAGAGACTAGCGGATTCAAGTGCGTATGGAGCTTGTTATGGAAGGATAGGTATCTAGTTTGGGCCAAATCAGTAACATATGGGATATTAAGATCATGATGGATGAGTTTGTTTGTGACATAATAAGGAGTATTGAGGATTTTACGAAGGATTTTGGATTGCAAGGATTGGATACGAGATGAATTGGATGGTTTAGTAGAGCCCCAAAGCTCAACTCCGTATGCCCAAATAGGTCTGATGACTGTCATGTAAATAAGTCTTTTGTAATTAATTGGTAGCTTAGAGCGTTTGTCCAGTAAGTGTTGAAGTAGGCGAAAACGTCGAGCAGTTTCTTGTCTTTTCAGTCTTGTATGAGGATTCCAAGTGAGACGTTTATCCAGATGGAGTCCTAGGTAACGTATCTGTTCGACAGGGTTCAGTGGTGTATTATTAAACGATACAGTAGGACAGGAATTCGTAGGTTTACGACGAAGGGTGAAGGTAATTTGATGGGATTTGATAGGATTTATTTTAATCCTCCAATTTTGACACCATTCTTGTAGGTGTGAGATATGGGATTGAAGAGATTGGGATGCAACAAATGGATCCTTATTAACTGATAACACACATGTGTCATCAGCGTAAGTAGTGAGGACAGTGCTTGGATGGGTTGGGATGTCAGCTGTATATATCGTGTATAGGATGGGCCCCAGGATACTGCCTTGAGGAACACCGGCAGACTGGGTGAAGAGGGAAGAGTAGGAACAATTATGGTTTACTTTAAAGGTTCTATTACTGAGGTAGGAACTGATAATAAGGAAGTAAGTTGAAGGTAAGAATTTACGGAGTTTGTACAGCAGTCCTGGATGCCAGACTCGATCAAAGGCCTGCTCTACATCGAGAAAAGCTCCTGTGCAGTACATTCCGCGCTCTAATGCAGATGAGACAACGTCCACCACACGATGGCATTGCTGGATGGTGGAGTGTGATGTTCGGAAACCAAATTGGTGATCTGGGATTATTTGATTGGATTCTATGATAGGATGAAGACGTTTCAGAATGAGTTTTTCAAGTATTTTCCCCATTATGGGCAGGAGAGATATAGGACGATAAGAGGATGGGAGTTCTGGTGGTTTTTTAGGTTTTGGAATCATCTTAATTATGGATAATTTCCAGGAATCAGGAAAATATGTGGTGCGGAGTACGGCATTGTATATATATGTAAGGAGTAGGATCGCTTTCCGAGGAAGGCGTTTTAGAATCTGGGATGTGATTAGGTCGTGTCCAGGGGCTTTGTTGGCGGGTAATCTATTAATAATGTTTGATATTTCGGAAGGATGGAATGCTTTAGGAGGAGGGGACAACTGAAGAGGAATACTTAATTCTGCTCCAATGCATTCAGAGTGGGTTTGATTAAGGATATCTGGATGAGGGTTAAATGTTTTGAATAGGTGCTGGCCGAAAATTTGTGATTTTTCTTCATCAGATCTTGACCAGGTTTGGGATTCGGTTAAAAGTGGATGGTTGAATTTTTTATAGTTTAGGAGTTTTCTAGTGGTATTCCATAAGGATTTGTCAGTAGTACTGAGATTTTCTGTACGGTAATACAAATTTTGAATTTTGAATGTTCTAATCTCTGATTTTAATTTGTTGGTCAGTTTGGTATAATGACTCTTGTCCGATGGATATCTCGTGCGGTGCCACTTTGCTCTTGCCCGTCGTTTTTCTTTTAATAACTCGCGAATATGAAGTGGCCAGTTATTCTGTTGATAATGATTTTTACTTGGTAAAGTGTTATATTTTATATTGACTTGTATTGCTTCTGTTAGTTTGTCTATTGCAGAATTAATGTCTCCTTTTGTTTTAAGCGGAATTTTGAGGTCTAAATTATTTTCTAGATTTGATCGGAATTTATCCCAGTCTACACGTCCTGTAATCAGTCGGGGAAGAGAGGGCTTAGGAATAGGAATCGAATGCACTTGAAGCAGAACTGGACTGTGATCAGAGGAAAGGTCATCCAGGGATTTTATGGCAGTTTGATTGCAGGAAATCTGTGAGGAAACAAATATATCTAGAATATCTGGACGTTTTTTGAGGGATGTAGGCCAATAAGTAGGGTTTATGGGTGCGAGGATAGAGAAACTATTAGATGTTGAAATTTGGGATAAGATGCTACCACGGGAATTGGATGTTCGACAACCCCATCGTTGATGTTTGGCGTTGTAATCTCCTCCGGCAATGAAGCGCGGTCCGAAGGATTGGAATAAGGATTCGAGGAGGTTATAAGAAAGAGAATTGCCAGGAGGACAGTATACAGCTGAAAATGTGATATGGAAAGGACTAGTCGTTAAGGTTACTGATGTTGATTGAATGGCGTCAGTTGGAGTAGAAGGAATAAGAGAATGTGGTATAGATTTATGGATAAGGATACAAGAACCAGCATGTGCTGTATCGTCAGGATGATCTGATCTATATGTGATGTAGTCCCGTATGTAGAAATGTGTGCGGTGAGTGAAGTGTGTTTCAGTAAGTAAAGCAATATCTATTTGGTTGTCGTGTAAAAATATATCAAGTTCGTCACGGTGATTATGCAGTCCATTAGCATTCCATAGGACGATAGCTAGGGGCTTTATGCTCATCGTGGGTAATTAAGTGGAACTTCGGTAAGGATTCTCGTGAGTAGAATGATGAGAGGCTTGATAGTCTCTTGGAGATCTTTCAGGAAGGATGACAGGATTGAATTTATGTCGATGGAGTTTTGGATTTGGACTGGATATGGGTCTGGAGTTTGATATTGATAATTAACGGGTAAAGGAAGGTTGGCTGGGGGTTGTACCCGAGGTGCTGGATTTACATTCATTGTTTGATGAACTGAAGGATTCATTTGATTGTTGTGATTGGAAGTGGTAGGATATGGTTGCTGTGGCGGAAGTTTGACTATTAAGGTTTCAGGATGGAGAGGTATATGCTGACGTGGGGGTTGGACTTTAGTATTGAATTTCTGAGGCTTGGATCTAGGATCTCGGGGTTTGGGTTGAGAGGTTTGTGGCTTGTTATAGGAAGTCTGGGGTTTATGTTGGGAGGTTTGAGGCGCCTGACGTTGAGGCTGGTGCTGGTTCATTGTTCTGCTTTCCTTTTCCGGATGTAGAACTGTGGTGACAGGTTGTTGTAAATTGTTCGGTGCTTTTGGCAATTCCGGGAAGATAGTGGAATTGCTAACTTCTGGTGGCTGAGGAATGTTATTTTCTAGTCTTCTCTCTTGTATTTTGTGTGTTCTCTGTCGTAATGAACTTTTATAGACTAAGCAACCTTTGTAGTTCGCCGGGTGGTCCCCGCCGCAAAGAACACATTTCGGAGGCTCGTTTCTGGATTTCTGGCATGCTTCCGTTAGATGAGAGCCAGCACACTTCACGCATCTGGCTTGATGATGACAATAGGTCTTAGTGTGACCTAAGTTTTGGCACCTAGCACACTGCACTAGAGTGTTTTTCTGTCTGGGCTCCTCGAATTTTACTGTTGAGTAGACAAGTCTAGTAACTTGAAATATTTCAACGTTATTTTTAGCCGGTTCTAGATCGACAAAAAACAACGGAAGGGGATATTTTTCAGTTGGGTGCAACACTGAAGAGATGTTTCTGATGGTGTGACCTATCTCTTCAAGATCTCTTTTGATAGCGTCCTTAGGCGTGGTCGAGTGAAGCCCTCTTAAAACTACCCTATAAGATTTGTCTTCTTTGAGCTGGTAGCAGTGAAAATCATAGTTGTTGCTATTTAAATGGTTTATTAATTTTTTGTAGGATTCTTTATTATTGGTGTTGATTTTGATGTCATTTACTCGAGAGTAGCATGTAAAATTTGGCTGCCCGATCAATTCCGCTACTTCTCTTCCGAAATTATAAAAATCTGTTATCTTGGTGATAAATATAGGAGGAGGTACCGGATCATCGTATTTTTGACTTTCTTGATTGTCCTTAGGAGGTTTAACTTTGGGACCAGAGTTGCTGCTGGTTGATGCTACAGGTTGTTTGACTGCAGTAGATTTACTGCGGGTTTTTGGTGGTTCAGATGTATTATTCTGAGTGGCTGCTGGTTTTAACATAGCCGCTTTGTTTTTTTTTTTGTTAGGCGAGTTGCCCGCTGAGCCAGGGGCAGATTTTCTTTGTCGTTTCTGAAGCGATCGTCTTTTTAAATATTGAGAATCAGTCTCACTGATTTCTGAGAACGGAGTCTCTTCCTCCGACAAATCACTTCCCGTATTGTCCACACTCATCATTGTATTATTAATTTATTAAATGAAAAAAAAAAAATAATAAAAAAAAAAAAAAAAAAAAAAATTATCAATTATAAACTTTGTTAACTTCAATTGTCTTAATTATAATGAACATATTTATTTAATTAAATTTTAATGAAGAAAAGAAGAAAAAAAATAATAATAATAAATAAAAAAAAAAAAAAAAGTTTACGTAACCGGGGATCGATTGAAGACCGGAGAAGGTGGAGAGCCAAGCCTTGACCTTGATCTTGCTATCTATTGTAGTATGTATTAGTCCTGTCTATTACTATGGGATTAAGGCCACGTTGCTGCCTTTACCAGGCAGTCACTAAATTATTTTATGTCTATAGTTTTTATTTTTATCACTCACCTCACTTATGTTGTTAATAAAACAAAGTAATGTCTGTAAACTTAGTTTTTGTAAAGTTTGATGACATTGTTTGAACTGATAATATGAAAATATTGTCTCAAGCACAGAACGAAATTAAAGTTACACTTCACTTGCGGCCATGACACTTGCAACTGAGATTATTTAAAACAGTTAAATTATTAAACTAATATCAATTTACAATAATAATATTCTACTAAATGTTATCTAATTTCTAAGATTATATACAAATAATATAAGATATTGTTTATACTAAGTAACTAAACTATTTATATAAATTTGTACAAATACAATAATATTACACTATAGTTTACAATTACAAATTAACACTTACAGTTCGCTAACTAAAGTCCACCGACCGTAAGACTCTCCAAATATGACAAACTGCCACTCAGTTTATTACACTTATTACACGGCCACTAATTGTCACTGTTGCTCACTAAGCACTTATTACAGACTAACTAACTCACACACACTGCCACTAGTTAACGACTGCTACTCACTGTCTTATTACTCACTCGTCTTATTACTGACTCGTCTTATTACTACTGCCGGCCAGAACAGCTGTCCTTTTTATATAGGCAAGGCCGGTCGGGGTGGGGATTTCTCGGAAGAAGACCGAGAACCGCCTAGACCGACCCACAAGGATCTACGCCATTCTATAATCCCTTCCGCTTAATCCCATTGTTTGTCTTATCCTCCCAGCCGGTCCTACTTCCTGCTCTGACCGTAACAGTATGTATATTAACCCTCCTCCACTACCTATTTATCCTATGACAAATTTGCTACTCCTGGGTCGTGTACGACCCATGGCCTTGAAGTTCACCTTGCCATTAAAAAATCAATCAAGTGAATCGTGGACAGAAGCACAACACATTTATTTTATTTTTTTGGGATGTAACATAAGATGGTTTTTGTGTCACCTAACTCAAAGGAAGTAAACCAGTGGTCAGTCGTAATGTTTCGGTTAGTCCCTTTCAATGGTTAACTAAGGCTCAGATTATATTGAGATGGCAGTAATAAATCAGATCTAATTCTCATCTCTTTGCCTATATATGGAATTCCCCCACATAAAGAAAATGTTCTCGCGTCTCACATAGTTATAATTTTCAGGCCTTGTCAGGCTTCTGGGGTATACACCTACAAAATGGGCATCTTCCTCTAAAGCCCAAAAGTGTCTCATCGATCGTAACATATTCGGAGGGAGTATAGTACATCAGTTCTCGTTGAATAAGTTTCATACCTCTCTTAATGCAGCAAACCTATCCCCTTCTCTTCTGGATGTTCGAGTGGTTTTTGAATCAAACCGAAGGCAGTACGAAAGAAATTCAAATCTACACTTAGACATTATGCAGCAGAATATTTGCGGGCCATGAGTGGTTAAAAACAACTCATCTGTAGACAATCCACCACTTTTTAGAACTCCGGCCATAAGCAACAAGCCCAAGAGAGCTGAGATCCCGATGTGATAAGCCCGTCCTTTAAAAGATTGCTTAGAATTGAACTGAGATGCTTTCGTATCAATCTCTTCATTGGAATATTTCACATTAGCTCTATCATTTTCTCACTTATGAAGAGAGACAATTCTTTTTTCTCGTCCACGAGCCCTTTAGCCACCCTTTTTGGGCCTGGGAAATGTTTAATTGTGTTTTTCTTATTATACTAATAGAACTAGGGAGTTTTAGAGTACCTACTGCTTATAGGTTTGTCAGCCCAGATGGCTTTCAGGTCCTCCCCAACGACAAAATGTACGTCATCCCTGTCTTCTCCAGAGTAAAGAGGTATAAAATCATCCCTCTGGTCGAAAATATATTTATCATCGTCGGCTACATCGTCATAATTGTTGATAATTTCGTCCTCAGGTTCATTGGACTCACTGCTTACTGCTAAACCATCTTTTTCCTCCTCCATCTGAACTAACAATTCCGCATGCTAGACTCCCTACTTGACAAATAATCAACCCCAAGCTGTGATCCTCGAATAGACAAAAATAATTAGCAATATTTACAACCACTTTTGTGAATCATACTACTAGCAGGTATGATCTATCAACAACATTAACATAATACACAAACAAGCAATAATTTATATAATAAATAATAAAAAAAATTATTTTATAAGTTTTATTATCAATATCTTTTTTGAAATTAATGTCACTTCTACTCAGCTAGCTATGAGTTTTCCTTTCATCGGGTTTATATAATTATAGAGATTTCTCAAACAATGAAGGATTTACTGGAGAAGTTGAAGTTGGTGTTTGAGTTGCAGGTGTTAGTAATAAGGCCGTTGTTTACTCTCTCAGTTTAAATTTACCTTCACTGAAAGGGGACGGTAACTGTTAAAGCCGAATTATAATGAACTGATACCCAAGAACAGTCAATATTTTACAGTTTAATAATTAATTCTTTAACCCTTAATAGTTAATCGTCTTAAATGTAAGAAATGACAGTAAAAGGTCCGGGTTTTCCAGATTTCGTCACATATTTATCTTATTTTTAATTACTTATTTGTTAGTATGTTTTAAGATAAATCGGAGTAATCATAAAGTTAAAAAAAAAAAAGTTATATATATATATATATATATATATATATATATATTAGGTAGACATACTATATTACATACCACCAATATATATCACCATTTACTTGTGGACATCAGAATTAAACTCCCCTAAAAGTTTTAAAGTTTTGTAAGTAAGAAAAATGGAAAAAAGCAGGGAAAATGCTTGATGAAACCAGCAATCCGTTTTTCTTAGATCTCAACTTTTCTGTGTAATTTTTCACGCATCATTTACTAACGATATTAATTATTTTATTTTATATTATTTATCACGATATTAAATAAAATATGTTTTCTAAATTTTCGTACGCCGATAGTAAGCTCAGATAAATGTTAATTTACCTCTGAATAAGTAAGATGATTGTCACTAAATTGATTAAGAAGTGATCAGTGAAAAATTATATATATAAGAGTATATATTTTTTTTCAATTATAAGTTTAAATAAAAATTAAAAATATTTGAGTTGACAAGTAATATCATAGAAAGTAAATATAGTATTTATATATTATTAGATTCGATACTTTTGACATCTAACAACTGAAGAAGACTTGCAAAGTGGGTCGAACGTCGGTTTATAATAAATACTATATAATTAGTTATTACTAACTCCAGCCCCACCTTAAAGAAATGGTTATTTTAAATAATAAAGCGGCGAAAAATAGTTCTAAATTTTCAACGAACCATTTCTAAAAGAAAAATCATCCACTTTGAGCAGGGTAAAATGAGAAATTTATTCGTATAAGTGGAAAATGAGCTTATTTAAATGTAAATGTTGCTCACATGGACAGTCCCCCTTGCTACTGCCACAGAAATGAGAAAAGTTTGAAAATCACGAGTCTGAGCAATTACTAAGTAAGATTAAGTTCAAGTTACGTCTGTATCCCATTAAAAACAAAGAGACTTTTTAATTTGTTTTCACTGTTCTAAACATGTTAATGCCACTGCGGATGAAAAAACCCTCTCCTTTACAATAAAACTGTCATCTGTAAGCATATTAGAGACCTCAAAATGAATGAAACCAAAACACGACGACCATATTTAAACAAAAAAACATAGGAAGAGAACTAATAATAAAATAAATTAACTTACTGTAAATTTCAATTGACATTTTTTTAGCCTGGTTAAAACATGCCTCTATTTCTAAAATATTCATTTTCATAATTTCTTTTCATTTTTTTTAATCTTATGGTATTTTATCAAATCTTCCTCTGATAGTCGCAAGAGATATAATTTTTTGAACAAAATTGCGAACCTTCTAAATTTAAATCCTACGGATCGCAGTAAACGCGCCTTTGTTTGTACAAAACAGTCATCTACACCGAGAGCTAAAACTAGAGACGATTATTAAAAAGCGTTACATCAAATTTAGGACCGGATTACCAGCAGTCAAAGGTGCTGTAGCATTACATAGCATAACAAAAGGCGAACCTATTTCATCCCCAAGACTAAAACCGAGACTCTTGAAAGATATTCTGATGTGAACTCTATTACCTTTCTCACGAATCGTTTTAACAAATTGTAAAATAATCCTGTTTTCTTTTAGTTTTCCGTTTTATAGTACTATAGTTTTGTTTATTATTACATTTATTTACTTATTTATTTATTTAAACTACTATCATTCTTTTATATGAAAAAATATTATATATTTATATCTTCTCTTGTAAATAAGCTGATAATGTGCAGTAAGGGGTGCATCTTGCATGTGACGAAACCCACATTATTACCTCATGTTAAAATTTAAAATTCATTATTAAAAAAACTATGTTAGGCTAGGAATAGCCGATTTGGAAATAAAGAATATTTAAAAAAATACATAATTTTAAAAGAACTTTTTATTTTTTAAATATTTAGGTACATGTGTAACAAAAATTAAAATAAATCAAAGAGAAAAATAGTATAAGGAAAAATAAGATTTCTAAATGTACCTCTAAAAATTCAAATAAAGAGTAATGATAAATGCGAAACGTTTAAATCAATCTTTAAATAAACACTCTCAATAAAATCATAGTTATATCGCAGTAATATAACTGTCAATTTATTAAGAAGTTTTTTGTAGTATACGACCTAAAATATTGACAAAAATATGGAATTTAAGACTTGCTAGTCATATCTTTCAGCCGTAGTTTTAATTTCTTTACCGCTTTGAGAATTTCTGTACACTTGTACACATAGGTCCAGTTAGACGATATCTCTATGGAGTAGGATTAATTATACTTAAATATGGATCCGTGCGAGGGAAATGCTCATGGGAGCCCACCTCACTGGTTAACCTGTTAATTATTAAAAAATTTAATATTAAAAAGTTATGGAAAATAGTCACTACTTAACAAATAAAAAAATTAAAAAAACGAGGCGATTTGTGGTCTAGTGGTTAGCATAACAACCTGCAACCCAAGATGGCGGGTTGGTAGCCCGGCAGGTGACCGTAGGAGTTTTTTAGAGCCGGTAAAAAATCCTTGGTTATGCGATTCTTCGAAAGGGAAGTTAAACGGGGGTCCCGAGCCTGTATAATGTCAGGTACTCGTTAAAAATCCTTATCCAAATTAAACCTGGATAAGGAAAATTTAAGACTACCCCTATAGCATCGTCCTATTAGCCAAAGCAGCAAAAAAGTGGCGTTTATTAAGCAAACAAAAACGCGACATGGTATTATTTATTTCTCGGGGTACGTTTTACTAATGAATTATTTGAATATTTGAAATCTGAGCTTTTTTATAGTAATATTTAATTAAATATCGATTTCATAATATTTATCAATGCTTCTATTTTTATCTAGGGCAGAAACATATACACAATGTATAGATAGACCTTCACGTATTTTCCGATACGGGTATTACCTATTGTTATAGGAACCGCATCTATTGCTGCTATCATAGCCAGATTATTCAGGACAAGAAAAAAGGAGATACAAAGGGAATAGGTGGACCGATGGTGCGGCGGAGCTGCGGACCAGGGTGGAATAGATAACCGAACCGATAGAGTCTGTAAAATGTGTCCAGTACTATCTCCCTCTCCGCCGGTTAGTCACTATTCCAGCAAACTTATACAACCTCCAATAAATCCAGCCAGTTATCTAAGAGTAACTTCTCTAACTGTCTCTACAACCGACTTACACGAGATACTTATCTCTAATTGATTACACAGATTTTAATAACAAGAAGTCGCTAATTTCAATGGTAATTTACAGTAAGATCTGTCTTACTGTAAAATATACAGCAGCATCCGAAATACGAAACAAATACATGACAAATACAATTTATTTAATATTTGTGAGCCATTTAATTAGTACTTTTAATCATAATTTATCTTTCGAAATTAAGGGAGTACCTACATGGTAATAATTTAATTTCGGGAAGTTTCGATGTGAATTAGGATGCTATGCTGAGGATTCCCGTGTTCAAGTCCGGCTGTGACAGATAAATTATTTAACTTGGTTGAGCTTGATCTCAGTATAATCACCTCCCTGCACAACGTTTGTCCTAGAAATAGTACAGTCTCTAAGTTATTTCATAATAAAACGTATTATGAAAATGATGTCTCGCTCAGGGATCCCATGCTTACTGCTTCTAACGTGAGCAATGTGAACATACTGCTGGAATTTTTATATTTCAGACGGATTGATTCGTAACCCCCCCTCCCCCCCCCCCGAAAATCAATGATCATATAAGTCAAATAGATAAAAAAAGCACGAACCCATAAAATACGATTGTTATGTTTTGTTAGGGTTTGTGACAAAACATTAAAACAACTTATTTAGACAATTATAGATTTTTCAAGGGCATTTAACGTTGAAATCATTCAATGTGTAGGACGAATAAGTAAAGAAAACGACTTGCTTTAACCTATGATTGTAAATAAAAAAATCCTTCTGACCATGACAATAATAACTAGGACCTAGTAACCCTCTGCTAAGACAAAACAACTCATGAAATCTTAGATATGCAGGCTATGATTAATATGGTTTATCACTTGCATATATACGATCAATGGGAAAAAAATTATTATCCTAACAAGTGCGTGTTTAACTAAAAATATTTGGGAACGGTTGCCTCCTAATTCTTTTAGGTTTTATTTAAATATATTTTGTGTAATTCATGTTTGATATCTCTTTCATGTCGTCTGTACAGTATTACACGTATTCGGTTTTTAATCTTACGTAAGTTTTTCATTAGACTGTACATTTGATTTAAATTTTATTTTCAAATCAGTAAATCGGATGAGTATAAAACCATGTTATATCATCCTTTAATGGCTTAAAAGTAATGAGTCATTTCGGGACTGAGATGATTAGAAATGAGACTGAGAAGGAGAAAATGCGGTATGCAGAGATCAGGGGAGATTATTAAACTTAAGCAATATAGGTTTAAAGGGCTTAGAGCTTAGCCAAAAGGTAGGAACGAGAGGAACGATTTGTACAAAGTGCTTCTTTCGGATATTAGAAGGGATGGTGAGACCTAAGTGGAAATTACTTCGACATAAAGATTTCATTTCAAGGCTCATGGAGGATATTCCTAGTTTGATCTCGGTTGGGGTGGAGTGGCAGAGTTTAAATAGTATTTACGTGGTAGTAGTGAAAGGGAAAACACTCATGTTAACATCCATTAAGTACCTGACTCTATCTAGCTAGGGATGGTGAGGTATTTAATAAATTTATTGTACTGTTATGTTTTTAATAAAAAAGGGAGAACAGCAACTATTGGTACCTCTTCTTAAACAGTTTGCTAGTAGTTCATTCAATCATCAGATTTTAATCTTAGAGCGCTAATAATGCATGTTAATATTCTTCTAAAATATCCTACACACTGATATAATGTACTTTGATGGTGGGCATATAGTGCTAAGTATTGGGGGTATGTATTATGTTTTAAAATAATTTTATTTATTTTGGGATGTCAAAGCAATCAACGAAGATAATTTCTCAAATCGTTATTTCTTTAAATGTCCTGGCTTTATTCTGAATTGGATTCTTTTCCAGAGGCTGGTTGTATTTTTACCAATTTACTAATTAGACAAAATAATACCTTTAAACCGTGGCTCTTGAAGAAGTCTATCCCCATGAGTCCAGTTCTGGGCCACCCCTCTTTCGTTTCTCTTGAACTCCCTCACCAAGGAGTGTTTCTACCTGCCTCGGTAACCTAGTTCTTGTATTCAACTTTTGCCTATTTTAAATTTCATATTTATTTTTCTGATAACGGCCGATACAATACATAGCAAAAGCA
Organism: Troilus luridus; assembly: GCA_964056705.1. Classification (NCBI taxonomy): domain Eukaryota; kingdom Metazoa; phylum Arthropoda; class Insecta; order Hemiptera; family Pentatomidae; genus Troilus; species Troilus luridus. The sequence continues at coordinate 86,039,525 of OZ057412.1, forward strand.
AGTCCTCCCAAGAGGGCTGGTAAATCAAGGCGAAGTTGTGAAGAAAATAGTATTTTGTGTTTGCTTTTTCTTTTTTTTCGTTTTCATTATCATGAATTGGCCAAACATTTTACAATACTTTTTCATGACGTTTATAGAGAAATAGAGAATAGTTTGCTAGAAAATAAGTCATTGAATTAAATTTGACCACATTGAGTCATGCCACGTATTTCCATTGTTAAATTAATCTAAATTTTTGTTTCCAATCAGATCATTATAAATTAGTTTGCTGATTACAGATACGAAAAAAGTATCGTATTATGAAGATTTCGTTCTAACAATTTTCTTGGCACTAATATCAGCAGTTACTAAAATTTAAAATACCTCTTACCAAATCAATGATATTTTTATAGGCTTTAAAACAATAAGCAAATAAATTACTGGAATAGATTTATGGAGAAGTGTGCTATATCCAGGTTGCAGAATGTTTCAGATGTTGTTATACACATTGGGAGCCAAGCTAAACATTCCCAATGACATCAGTGAAGGAAGCTGGCTGTGGTATGGGAATAGTTAAACACTGCACCGAGAAGAGAAAAATGGAACACTTCGGAAGTAGTGGATAGAAGAAATGTCAGCTGGAGATCTGCTAGAGGAGGCTTGTGAGGACAGGAGATATTTGAAGGAAGCTGTATTGGGGATGTGATACAATTGCAAATCCCGATAAAAGAAAAATCTTTGATGTTGTTACCTCGGGAACAACTAAACCTCTAGAGCTTTTACTGTGCTCAAACATTTGTTCAAGTTCAATATTTATCCGATTAAAAAAAATACCTAAGTTTTGTTTTCAGAAATAAATTGTAATAATAAGCGGAAAAAGTACCTAGCTTACTATACCTTAGGTCCATGTAATAGTTGTACCTAACAACATAGTGTTAATTATTTTTCTGTTGTATCGTCTGATCTAGGGTGCGGGTATCTTCAGTTTGTAAAAAGATGAGTTTCTGTGCCGGCTTCAAATCCAGCTATAGCAGTTACATTATTTAATTTGTTAACAGTCAAGGATGGACCCTGTGATACCATCACATGCTCCCTCGACTATAGAAAGTAGGTACTCTTAGTTGGGGGGGGGGGAATCCTGATGGTTCAGCGTGATCTCCGACAAATCTCCTCCCTGCACAACTGTTGTCCTAGAAATAGTACAGTCTCTAAGTGATAAAGCGCATTGAAAAGCATAATTGGAGATGGGATAGACTCTCTTCAAGCTGACAGAACGTTAATATTTGTATCGTTATATAAATTTATGGATATGTTATAAATTAAAGTATTTTATTAGAGCTTGTGAGGACATAGAAAACAAAAATTGTGGTATAAACCATGCGTCAGTCTTATACTTTACTTGAAACAACTAAGAGAGATATTTATAGTGAGCATGTCCTAGGACAAATAATCGAACGTAAAAAGTATATTTAATACTCAATCAATTTTAATAGTTACTAATGATAAAATAACCCTGTACCCTTAAAAGGTTAACTACTAAACTACATCTAATTTTAAAATATAGTGTTCTTTTCTGACAATGTCAATTTCATTCCTTCTACGTCTATTTAATCCTCCATAATACCTGCCAAAAAGGGTCACTGGCCCCAATAAAATACTTTTATTTATATCATATTCATAAATTTATATATCGAGGTGAAGTCTACCAATTATAATCTCATTTAGAAAGTTAATATATGTCGACCTATATGTATATGTAGCGAATATTGTAGAGCCTAAATAAACAAGGTATCATAAAAGTACGTGAATGGTTTGGTAGATGTGTTAACAGGGAGAGGTAGGGCTAGGAAGACAGAGAAAGAAAGGACAGGCAGCGAGACGGAAGATTTGGGCCGGTTCGATTAGGGGAGATAATAGGCGGAGAATCTTACATGACCCTGCTCCCGCAAACAGGCAATAAAGGACCAAGGACGAAAAATATGACCCTTCGGCCCTATTGGGCCCTGTCCTTCCTTTCCTTAGTATATCCTTCCTTTTATTATTCCTCTATACAACAACTCGTTTGCGTTTGGTCTGTCTTTTGTTTCCTTCCGACACTCCTTCGCAATGGAAAAAAAAAAATGTGACATTTAATCATTAATTAACTCATTTATATTTGAATCACTGAAACGACTTACACTCATTAAGGGCATCAATAATAGTATATTAAAAAAAATAAAACGACACTGATTCATATTGGTATATTTTTAGTAAATATTGGTTTTTATTTTCAAAAATCTGTAATTAAATTATTAAACTCTTGGGCGCCCACCATCGCTGGTACTGAATACTTTTCACTATCGCCAGCTCTATTACTTGATTAAAAGTGCGACTAATAAATTAACATATTTCATTTACACCCGATTGCTTTATAACAGAACCCAATTTTCAAGTATCAATGACCTTCTGCTCGTATCTAGGACTTCGAGGACATCTGAAAGGGGCTGGGAGAGGGCAGGGTATAGTCGAGGAACCCTAGGGAAACTAGGGGAAGAAATAAACCCAAAACATTCACATATCAAAATAAAATGCTATTATATTGAAATAAAAATTGCATTCAACTATTATTATTAAGGTATCAATATAATAATAATTACAAATTTAAACCGAAATCCGCAGTCAACAAAATAACTCTAATTTAACATAAGATTCGCCCTCAAGAATAGTACTAAATAATAACATGCGATCAGAACGAAATCATCCCAGATTCCCCGTCAATAATCATAATTGCTAAAACCACTAATAAATTAATAATAAAACAAGTTCCTTAATCTTTAACAATAATCATATGCACTAACAATAATTACAAATTTAAATATTCCCCATCAGTAATCATTACCTCATAACCGCAAATTAATAAAACTCGATCCATCACCTACAACCATAATCATATACACTAATAAGGATTATGCTTAAATAAAAGATTCCCATCTGTTTTGATGTCGAAACGCGCCTAACAGCAAATAAAATAGTTAATTGTCAGAGTTGAGTGACGCTAATTACAACTGAACTACAAGCGTACTTTACCCAGAATAAAAGTGCGACTGCATTATACTGCAAAGTTCCTACCTTCCATCTGGTTTCTTGCTCAGGTCACTCGGCTTCTTACTGGCACCAGTCTTCAATTCTGACTTTTGGGGGAAAACGGTCTCGTATTTGATGGCTTATTCGAGCTAGCGTCAACATTCTTATCCCGGAGTCCGTGAGGTGCTGCAACCTGGTGGTCATGGTTGTCCCGAGAATCTCTTGAATAGAATTTAACTTTTTAAATATTCGATCCGACTCGACTTGTAGGTGACGGAAATAATGATTAACTTCCGTATTGGACTGATGACTCGGCGTCGCCACAGACAGACAATACCCTCCTAACATTACTTAACATTTAATAAACTATACCTAACTTAAATTATCTGAGTCCGTTACACAATAATCTATTAAAATGAGTAAAATTTATATTGTTACAACAAAAAAAAAAGATCTGGAGCGCCTTCGTATCTAATGGAGGTCTATGATTATTACAAAAAATATCAATAATGGCTACCAGAAAATTGATTTAAAATACAAGGTTATTTTAGTTAATTTCAACCCTTTAATATTTTGAATTACTTTTAATATTTTTTTTCTACTTATATTTATTTTTCCTTATACCATAAACCTGATTGTCTAATAATCTGTCTTTCTTTAATGCTGTAGTTAAAGTTATACGTATATATCTGCCCCTCATAAAGGAATAAGAAATATTTTAATCATAATTTCATATAATTATTACATGAAACCCCAACAAATTAAAAAAAAAACATATGCCTACTAGCTCATAGCACCCTCTGATTGCTTTTCCCCGGACACATGTAAGTGTCCATAGCTCTTTAAGGGTTAATTATTTTTTAGTATTATTTAAAGGCTACATTGTGCATCATTTGTAAAAAATACTGGTGGTACCCAAAAGACTCTATCAATCTTCTGCTAATATTTTTTTACTGTGAATTTGACCGGTTATTTTTCGTTGGGGGTTTAATGATAACTATGAATTACGATTGCAAGTTACAAATTTTGTGATAAGAAGACCCTGCGCCTTAATATCTATGAAACAGACATGGATTCACATTACATCCAAATTCACATAACACATAGATTAAAAGAAGAGCAGCTATTGTTTCAACACCGGGACATTTCGGATTGTTGAGGGCAGTGTTCTCAGAGAGTTTGATTTCTTAGAAGTGATTTGACGAGGCCCGCAATATCCTAAGATGTGTAGGCTACCTTTTTTTCTTTCGGAATACCTCAAGACAATCAAATGTTGAACACATTTTCAAATTGGACTAAATAGGAAGATCAGAAAAGAGTATTGCAATCTCATTGAAGAAGAACTGGCTCAGTATTGGAATATTTCTGACCACGTATTTGTCTCAGTTTCCTGAATAATAGGTGACATTTGAAAGAATTTTGTTTAAACCCACTAAAAATGGCTTTTTAGCCATACGACCATATTTTATTGAGAGTTTAATATATTCGTTATGTCCCTTCAATGTATATCAGTTATATCTGGTCGTAAGTATAAAGTATGTGTAATTATTATAAATTTATGAGCGTATTTAATTTTCGAAGGTTTCAGCAATTAAACAATGTTTTGGATAAGTCGCGTACTTAAGGGCCTAATTAAATTGGCTATATTCCTTTCGCAGCTGTTTCAAACATCTTAACTCAAGTATTAAGGCATCAAGTGGGATTATGGACTAATATATGAGGGAATATAAATTTAGTTTACTCCATTGACTGTTGACACTGAGCGTTTCAAATCAAAACAATGACCGTTAATCATGCCAGTGTTGTTCTTTCAAAATTTATATTCGTGGTTATAAATCTGGTTATTAAAAATCGCTTTTTTTTTTTTTTTTTAAAGGAAGAAAAATTAGAGCACGTACACAAAGAAACATAAATAATATATAAATAAATAAAGATTAACCAGTGTGAGCAAATGATTTTTATTGTATTTTGTTTCACAAAATACGATTTAAAAATTGTTTCATTTTTTTAGCGTTATATTTTATAATAGGTACACAAATATGGTGACACCGAAGAGTAAGAAAGGCCAGGGAAAAACCAATTTTATGTAAAACAAATTAAATAATGAATCAAGAATCCATATAAAAAGTAAATGGAGGTGTAAAAGCCTTTACTTAAAAAAAAAACCGTCCTACCACAAAATGAAAAATCACCGATCACCAAAAAAAAATATCTTATCTCCAAATGCCATTAGATATTGAGGCCTAGATGGAACATGGGCAGCTAGATATAGCCATCTGGGCCTGTTTTTTTCTCTTTTTTTTCTGTACTCTGTTTTATTGCCACAAACTTTTTATCTCAAATTTAGGTGTCATTTCTTTATTAAATATTTAATAGTCCAGCACTCTCAGGATCATTTCCAACCTATTAACTCGTTTTCTCTGAGTTTTTTGTAAACTTATTCTTGCTGATTGTTATAAAATAAATCAATATATATGTATCGATGGTAAGTAATACAGCTTTTATATTGATTCAAACTTCGCAATAAAACCCAATCTGCAGTGCTTCGTGCAAAATCCTATTTCATTCTCTTTAAAATAACCGATTCCAAATCCAAATGGAAAATACTCCGAGAATTATCACCAACATTATCACCAACTCTGTTCCTTTCCAGTCACGCCAGAAGATCTCAATAACCACTTCGTATCCAATACATTTCCTAAATCCTCATAACGCTCCATCCCAGTTTATATAACGCTCTTATTATATCGTATCTACAATTTCTCATTACAAAACTTAGCATTTCCAACTCCTTGGAAAACACCGCGTTAGTGCGACCGTTAAATAAAATTGACGATTCCCGACCTATCTCCCTCCTCTCTAAGCTCTCAAAACCATTAGAACGCCTTGTTAAAAACCAAATTTTGAACTTTCTTGAGAAACGTTCCCTGTCCAATCCGGCTGTCGACCAGGCTACTCAACTCAATCCGCTCCCCTCAGAATCACCCATGACCTCCATATTGCCATTGAACAACAGAAATTAACAATTCTGATACTTCTAGATTTGTCCAAAGCCTTCAACACAGTAGACCACACCTCGCCGAGCTACGTAACTTACCTGTATCCAACAGTGCTCTTGGGTGGTTCAAGTCAGGAAATAGATTTTAGTTTAATAAGACAAAAGGATTCTACAAAACTTTTTTACAAACTGCCCAAAAAAGACAGGAACAAGCTTTGTCCCTTCTATATATTGATGGAAAATCCCATGAGATCCCAGCTTTTCTCATTTACCCGGATCACAGGTCACACAACCAGCGAAAGACTGAATGAGGGCAATGGAGACACTCTACACATTCAGAAACGCAAAACCTTAAATTGGTCATAATTGGAAATTTAAATTGATAATCGAATAAGTATAGCAAAAAGCATTAAACTCTAATGGAGAGTGCCTGTTTTATTTGCATCTTATTATCGTGTTGGTTTAATGCACTTTCTCTCATTATTTCGTTCATAATTTAATGTGCATGTTTAAACTGGTATTTCTGCTTTCAACTGCATTTATTGCATATACTTTGATACTCTTGTGATAGATAGTCATAATATAATGTGATAATATAATGCGATAATAATATAATGCGAACATGAAAACGAAAAAACGAGGGTATGGCTCATTTAATCAATAGGAAACGAAATATTCAAAAACAATTTAGTGATAAATGGAGAGGTGAAACCGGAGGCTGATATCAGATACTGACAAATGGAAACAAGATTATCCAAGAAGTTTTCTTCTCTCGGAATTTTACTTCCCCTCTTTCCACTTCAACGAACTCCAAATAATGTGGTGAAGATCCGATATAGATCTGTCTCCAATCCATTTTCACATTTTTTCATTCCTCCTCTTTCTTTTTTTTTATATTTACTTATTTCTTTATTATTCAAAAACTGGGGAGTTATATATAAAAAACCTCACATAAATTACTGATAACATTATTTTATTAGTAATAATTATTATTGTGTTTTTAAAATTATATATTGAAAGATTTGTTTCATCAAAGATTATTATAATCTGTTTATGATAATATAACAAGTATATAGAATGACTGGCATGTAATAAAGGCAAGGAGAAAAACTTCCCACCGGTAGTATTCAAATAACCAATTGAACTTCACATTGTCAGAGGACATCTTTTGTGAAACCTCTGAGGATTATCGGGAAGAAGTAAGTTTGAATAGAAATAAAGTTTGTCATGATAGGATTTGTATCAGGTTCAGGAAAATCTGCAAAAAAATGGAAGATTTATGGATCACTTTACTTCCACAGAAACTAAGGAACATTAAAAAACAAAATTAATATTATTTTTTTGCACATTGCAAATATTTAAATCATCATGAGATTGTTTATAATATTATATTTGTTTTTTTTAATTACACATCTTAATTTACAGAGCCCTGGAATACTGCTTGAACATGGAGAATATGAACCTTTCAGCTATTCGAACAATAAGAGTACTCAGGCCTCTCAGAGCTATCAATAGGATACCAAGTAAGTCACGACACTTTGCATTAAGTGCTTTGAATACTCGAGAAACTATATGTATATATGTATATTGGTTTTTATTTCTTGAGTTTCAGTCCTCAATTAATATTTGCTTTTTGTAGCAAATGGTAACTTGGTTGTAGGTTAGTTTTTACTCTGGATTTTTTGGAATTCATCCATTTTAAGCGACACAATGAAATATTAGAATTACTTCGTATCTTCTTTTTTTTCAAAAGTGTAGAAATAACCCGTCATAACATTTCATACTTATTCCACCAAATTTACATTTACGTTTTTCGTCAATAAAGTTTCCCTTTTCACAAAACTATACTCAGAAGGACTTCAATAAACCGTATCCCTCTATATCATACATCAAAACTGAAGGATTTTAACATTTCAAAGATAATTTTAGCAACTTTACTGTACTAGGCAATGCAGAGAGAACTACAATTACTATATAAGATATTTTTAAAACCAATTTACATTAGTTGATATTGTTTGTATTTTTGTTTCATTATTTGCTATCTTATTTTTTCTACTTGGCCTTGTAATTTGCATACATATGTAATTATCTATTCTCTCTTTATAATTATTGTTATCTTATTTCTATGTTATTTTTATTTCTTGCACTCTGTATTTTTTATATTCTTAACTATTATCACTGCAGTTGATTCCCAATTTTTTTCATTAATTATTTCTCATTTGTTAATTTTAATTGTATTAATTAATTAAATGTAATCGCTTAATAGTCAAAGACATAATAATACCCTGTATAGAAACGTTATTCTAAAGGAACTTGTCCCAGAACATATAATAAAGACTTTATTATCATTATTATTATTATTTTAATTAATTTAAATAGTATATATTGTTTTCCGTAGTTTTTAGTTTAGTTTCTATCACGTAGACAAATAAAAAAACGAATTAATATTTAATTAAATTGTGAAATTTTTATTTTACGTTTGATTATTATAAAATATCATCATAGTTATATCAGTAAATTAAGAGACAGAACCGGAATACGGCGTAGGATACCTACCTTACTTGCATTACAACAGTGTTATGCGGGCTTGGCATAACTCGTCGTTCTATCCACACATTTGAGATGCCTCTACGGCATTAGCAAAGAGCTTAAGTATGTATTTGTTGATTTTATATTTATTATCGCATGTTATTGTTATTTTTTGGTTTTGTGGATAAAAAAATTCTAAAATTATCATAAAAAGTAAAGATTTAACGCTATCTTGTGTAAAATTGTATTGATTATAACTTCGGTTTATCTCTGACCTTTACTTTTCGTAATTAGAAGTAAAGATGATCAAATATCAATGGTCTTCTTATTTTTCTTATTATATTTTGTTAAATAACTAAACAACACTAATAATAAAACTTTTGCATCTAACAGTTTATTAAATTGAAAGTATGTTATTTTCGGATTATACGTTCTATTTTCATTATTCAAGATGTATTTTGTGATACATTGTGTGAAAATTATATTGATAGAGAACGTTTAAATAATAATTCATTGAGAGGACGTGACCAGTTTAAAAACTTGTGTTATGTTTTTTTCTCCGGAATAAACTGACACTTATTTTTGATACTAAGCGTCTAAGAGCGAATCTTTTAAAGTCAAATATAATGATTAAACATCCATCAGTACTTTATTGTCATTCTTTAGTTAATTTTTTGTTACATATTTGTTTCCTAATTTAATGAAAAATTCCTCTTATTTGAAGTTAATTACATCTTGTCTAACTCATCTTTTCAGGCTTATTCTTTTACTGTGTTTGAGATTTATTGTCTGAAATAAGGTTGTTGAGACAGAAAAAGGGATAAGTGAAGAGATTTTTCGTGACTAGCTAAACTTAATCAAGCTTCAGACAAAGGGTTGTTGGGCTCAGTCGTTCATTTACCCAATCATTCAATTATTACACCACGCACTGCTATTTATTAATTTTATTATGTTTTGAAATAAATTCATAAAATACATTGTTAACACTTTAACGGTCTCTCACACATCATCCGTGTGATACTACCGCCGAAAGTTTTTTACCGCTACAACGATTTCTTGGCGATGATTTATGATCATAAAAAGTTTGGATATTGCGTCTTTGATTTTAGATAATTATTGCTGTACTGTCTGTTTACTTATCAAGCTTGAAAAAACGGAAGATTAAACTTTCTTTTTACTAAATAAATTGTTCAATAACTAACTCGTTTTGTTAATCAATTAATTAAAGACAACCTTTTTATTAAAACAAGCAAATGTGTGGATGAAAAGTAATGATAGTAATCCTTGTACATCATTAGCATAGTTCGTTTCGATCCTATTTAATGTTTATCCTTAGGAATAAAAGATCAATCAATTGTTTAAATATCAGAAATAAAAATGAATATACAAAGGGTACAAAGTGTTTGTGAATATAATTTTAAAAAACTGCACATTCTATGTAATATTTGGAAAATACAGTTACAAATATGTAAATGTGTTGTTCTTGTTGTAAATATGTTCTTTAAAGTGCTTAATTGCGGATACTGATTTATTTCATGAATTTACGGAATGTTTATTTAAATTAATTCTTTAAGAATACCAGCGACATTTGATGGCGTAGACGTCCGGCTAGTAAAGGGTTAATGTATGTTACCTTTCTTTGCATAGGTTATACAAAAAGTATTCGTTTACGATGTACAATCATCTCTTACCAGATCACTATTGTTTGAGCAACCTCGAAATAGTTATTGGACCTTTCGATGAGAGCTCCGAAATGGATAAGGAAAATAAATTTCTGATTCAATTATACCAGATCGCATGTCATTTTGATTGTAACCTTTTATTAAACTAATAACATAAATCAATTTTCATAAATTAAATAACTAATATTTTTGAGAATGAAAAACAATTAATTAAATTAAAGAACAATTTAAACGCTTTTATAATGAGAAATGAAGTTACTAAATTATCAACAACTAATTAATAACAAAAAGAAAATAAATATTATTTAATCTTACGATAGTAAATTTAACTCTATTAAATTGCAAATAAAATCTATTACAAAATAATGAATGTTTATGCGGTTTTCTGATTGCAATGATATAATAATGAAAACTCTTATCTGTCTGTCGAAGTAGTTTTCAGTAGATGGTAGATTCTCGGCAGGGCGAGCTGGATGTTGAGACGACAGAGGATTTTCGTCGGCAGGGCGAGCGAAGATGGTGAAACAATAGAGGTTGAGATGATCGACTGGGTCAATTCGAATTGGTCGAATCTATGACGAAGTTTAAACTAATTACACCTGCAGGTGGGCAGCAAATTAGTATCTTCTTCAAATTCACAAAAACAACTTTGGGCTCCTAGAGAGCATACGATGTGCACGGCTAAGGGCTCGCGTCGACACTGTCTTCAAATTCACAAAACACAACTTTGGGCTCCTATAGAGCATACGATGTGCACGGCTAAGGGCTCGCGTCAACACTGTCTTAAAATTCACAAAAACAACTTTGGGCTCCTAGAGAGCGTACGATGTGCACGGCTAAGGGCTCGCGTCAACACTGTCTGTCCGGTCTCGCCGGACGAACAAAAGCCGCTCGACTCTCTTTTGTTTTTCTCTCTTCACTTTTATAACATATGTTTTCACACTACAAATATTGCACTTATAACTAAACAAATAAAATTACTTTTTAAATTAAATTATTCTAAACAATTATGAAATTAAACGTTTAAATTATTATATTAAAATACAAATGTGAAAAAAATAAGAAATGATACAGTTCTTTCTTTTAAGAAAAAATGATTTAATTTTTATGATTAAAACTAATAATACTTTATAAGGTTACTACTTCATATGGCCTTAACAACTATTAAGGACTCAAAACGTAACCTTGAGTTAATACTAAAATTTGTTATTTAGGAAAAGCTTTGAAATTGTTTTATGAATTCAATATAGTATGAAACCAGGACATGATTTTGATTAAAATAAATATTTTCGTAAGCCGAATGTTATATGCCCGTGATCAAATTTTTTTTTTTAAGAAAGCCAAGTGGTATATGTCCTTATATGGTAGATGTCCTTTTTCTTTTTCAATCGAAAAGGCTAGTTTACAAATCGAATTAATTGCAATACAAATCGTGATTAAAAGCCTGTAATAAAATTTAGTGATCTTCTGACTACTCTCATTTGAAATTGAATCTCAAATCGTTCACAAGATTTATCAGACGAAAAAATGAAATTGCGAAAACAAGGAAATGATACCTATTGTGAATTGATAGAACTCGTCAACGGGAAACGACGGAAATTTGTCAAACATTGAGTCCCTACATTACCCCTTGGGCAACATTCCAGCTCCACCTTATTCTTCTGGCTCCCTACAACTTGTAAATATTTAAACAGTTATCTCTATTCTCTATTATCTTTGCACTCTACAATAGTACTCTTAATATTTACTGCTATAATTTATGTTGTTCTTTTTTTAGGCATTAAGAGAACATAGAGTCAATTTCATTTCCTACCATTTAAACAATTATATATATAAAATACCGGTACTTTAATGAAATCACCGATTAAATATTTTAATGGTTTATGTTTTTGTTTTTTCTGTACACAGAACGAGTCGGCGGTATGTTAACGAGTTTTAAATATAACATCATAGCTATTTATTAAAAATTTGCTGATTCATTTTCGTTCTACCCTCAATAAAATATGTAGATGTATTATTACCCTCTAGTGTGTTCGGTTTGCTACAAAGACACAACAGGCTCAAACTCTGGAAAACAAATCAGAAACATACAAGCAGTAATTTTATTGTTCATACGAAAAATATGTCATCAGTTTTTGTTATATTTTGTACATCTACACACATATACGTAATAAATTATGTCTGTATTCCCGTTACTACGCAAAGGAGGCAAATAATCAATTGGATAATCATAGATGACATTCCAAGCACCAGACGATTCTACCATACCTAACTAATGATTGAATATCGAGAATAATTTTATTTTTTTATTTAATTCAATGATATTTACAACTATAATGGTATTATATCAAGCAAATGTGCAAAAATGTAGAATATGACATGAAAACACTTGTGGAGAAACTACCCATCGATAGCACTCCAATAAAGTTCTATAGTAGATGATCTCGAGGCCATCTTCTTTTCAGACGCCTCGGAGGGTTATCAGGAATAGTATGGGAAGCAAGCTGAGAGACTAGCGGATTCAAGTGCGTATGGAGCTTGTTATGGAAGGATAGGTATCTAGTTTGGGCCAAATCAGTAACATATGGGATATTAAGATCATGATGGATGAGTTTGTTTGTGACATAATAAGGAGCATTGAGGATTTTACGAAGGATTTTGGATTGTAAGGATTGGATACGAGATGAATTGGATGGTTTAGTAGAGCCCCAAAGCTCAACTCCGTATGCCCAAATAGGTCTGATGACTGTCATGTAAATAAGTCTTTTGTAATTAATTGGTAGCTTAGAGCGTTTGTCCAGTAAGTGTTGAAGTAGGCGAAAACGTCGAGCAGTTTCTTGTCTTTTCAGTCTTGTATGAGGATTCCAAGTGAGACGTTTATCCAGATGGAGTCCTAGGTAACGTATCTGTTCGACAGGGTTCAGTGGAATATTATTAAACGATACAGTAGGACAGGAATTCGTAGGTTTACGACGAAGGGTGAAGGTAATTTGATGGGATTTGTTAGGATTTATTTGAATCCTCCAATTTTGACACCATTCTTGTAGGTGTGAGATATGGGATTGAAGAGATTGGGATGCAACAAATGGATCCTTATTAACTGATAACACACATGTGTCATCAGCCTAAGTAGTGAGGACAGTGCGAGAATAATTAAACTCACGAGTCATAAATTATGACGATGCATGTTTTTATTAGGAGGCTCGGGGGCGTATGACAGAATTGCCACTTGCTGGCACTGGATAAATAAATAAAAAATAATAATTAAATAAGACAGGGCATAATTGCGCTCCTTCTTCCAATATCATTAATTCTAAAATTATAACCAATTTCCGCGTAATAATTCACATATAAACGTTCTAGAGTTTATAGCTCATCATTAGAAATTAAATACATTCCAAGGTTTAAATTATAACACAAAATACACCCTTAGAGAGAAAAGTTAAGAACGGAGAGCATAACCTCAGTGTGTGTCTGAGCAATGCTGAGTTGCCGTGATGAAGGTCCTTGGTTCAAAACAGGCCGTACATTAATGGATAGATAAATTAAATGGGTACCCTTAATTGGTAACCTGGGGGCCTGACCACAAGAAAATCATATGTCTGTAGAACCGTTGTCTTAAAACCGTACAAGCCCTTGAACCTACAACCTAACCTACTGAGCTTAAGAGCATTCATGATTTATGGTGTTTTTTTTTTGTGTTTTAAAAGATTTTTTTAATAAACAAAATATGGTAACTTGTATTACAGTTATTGGCACGGTCAATGACCATAAGAATAATTTTAGATAAACTATTAACTTTAATCATTCACCGTATGGGTGATTTAATTTTTCAATATAATTTACATATATTTAAACTCTACATATATTGTTTTTTTACTAAAAATAAATTGCTACTTTAATTAGAAAAATACAAACTCTCCATTCCTATTAAGCTAATACATTTAATAACACAGAATGTTTGAGTAATAAAAAAACAAAACACTCTGAAAAGCCTCATACTAATGACGGAACAGCCATAACTCTGATGTCGGAGTTTTAAATGAACTAGCCTTGATTACGCGAGAAAGAAAAGACACTTCCTTTGAAACAGAGCTTTCTACTGTTAATGAACCAGGTGACCATTACAAGAATTACCACCAAAATAAACTTTTATAACTTTTTTAAATAACCAGGTATATTTGCACATCTAATTAAATAATCCATGATGGTCAAATAGAGGAGAAAATCTTTTATCTCCACATATATTAAATGTATAATTGTTTAACACCTCAAAATATTACGGTTATAGAAATTTATAAAGCTAAAAAAAAGGCTTTAATTTAAGGAAATGATATCTATTTCACAGTAATTTATGATCCCTAAATCATAGTCGGTAATGACATACAATATATCCAATAAAATAATTAATTGTTTATATTTTAATAATTCGATCTTAAGATTGATCGTACCTCGTTGAATTAAACTTTTATATTCGTTTTCTAGACTGCATTTTTTCTGGGTTATATTAACAATTTAAAAAAATGAATCTATGCTATGGCTAGAACAACAGTCCTCCAGTGGATCCCGGGACACTGTCGAATCGCCGACAATGAAAGAGCGGACACGCTGGCGAAAGCAGGATCCCAGCTGCCTCAGTTTGTCCAAGTATTCCAATTTGACGAGGTCAAGGCACTTAATAAGGGTATCATCGTGGGGCGATGGTTAGAAACAGGGCTCGTACGATGACTACTACTAATTAAGCAGAAGAGAAAAAGTGCTGATAATTAGACATAGGACTGGGCACAGCCGGCTCAAACCGCATATGCTCAGAAAGTTCAAGATAGGAACAAGCCTCCTATGCGAATGCGGTGAAGAGGAGCAAACAGGTGTCCATATCATCCGGACCTGCCGGCTCCACGAAAGTGTCCGCAAACAGAGGAATTGTCATTACAGAGGAATCTGTGCGGAAGCTTGGAGGATCTCAGGAGAACAAACCGAATTTTTGTCTCTGTGGGCTGACAGTCATCTATAGAAGGATCGAGGAAGAATAATACAATATTACTTGTAACCAATTATTTTTTCGAATACTATTATGGAAAGAATTAATGCTCAATGAAAGTATTTAAATTTAAACTTCAATGTTTAAAATTAGTTTGTGAAAAAGATATATATTTTTTTGCTGGAAATTATTAATATATATTTAAGAAAATACTAGATATGGTGGCCAAACATGAATATATAGTTTCTTGTCTCATTTCTTCGGGTTAAACTTAAAAAAGGAACTGAGATATTAGAATGAAATATTCGTTTTCGCTCTTTACAAGCTCAATTTTAAAAGAAAATGCTAACCATAAAATCTTCTTGATCGCTCTTTAGTCACAGACATGGAGTGACTTAGTAACTAAAGAAGATTTAACAGTAGCCAGTTTTTTTTTAAACAACAGAATCACGTGTAATGCCTGTAAGAAAAACAAATATAATAAACCTATTTGGTTAGCACAAGTGGCTTTAGAGCCCAAGGATTAAATAAAATTAGGATAAATAAGGAAATTAGGAATAAATAAATTTATATAAGGATAAATAAAAGACACGAAACGGTTAAAAAAAAAAAAACATTGCTGTACCTGGAGAATCGAGGTGTAAGGAGAACTGACGTATTTGAATTATGGTAATAAGTAATTTATTATTGTTGGTACTCGTATCTAGCATTTAAAACAATATATTCCTAGAAATTAATTTACATTATGCATTCCCCGCTTAATAAAAATTAGTTATAACAGCTTTGAGTAATAGGATAGTGTTGCCCCGTTTAAACAGAAGTTTACTCGTGGAGCCAAAATGAGATGGTGTTGAACATGATCCAATCTCCTCACTTCTACCAGTCACACCACAAATTACACTACACAATTACTGGATTACGCAAATTACATGCCACATTATTTACAATCTTGTATGTAGTTTTATCATAGTTGGCAAGAATGCACTATTACTATCGATCTCAACAAATATTGCATTTCATAATTAGCTTGATGTAATGCAACTTAAGTCTCAAAAGATTATACTGTATAGAACAGTACATTTAAATGTATGTATGGAATATGTAACAACTCATTTTTTTGTTTTAAGCATTTAATATTTTCACTTCAAGTTGTTTAATCTGATGAATAGTATAGAAAGCTATTTATATTTTTGAAATTACATTATGGTTTTCGTGACTGGAAATAAATTATTCCTAGTCGTTAAAATAATAAAATCTGTGACTATGACCGCTGGCTAGTTTTACTCTTTTGTTTAAAAATTAATTTTTTAAAACAAAACCAACTTTGCGAAGTTACGTTGTGTTAGGGAGAGCGACACCATAAAGGAAATAAAACCAACAGGTATAAACCTCCGACCCCGTGTCAATAAATGCCGGTTATTTTGAGCACTTACGATGTAAATGAAATTATGGATGAGAAAAAAAATTATTAACATGCTGTTATATATAAAAAAAGATTAAAATAAGAAATATTGAAATGAACAAATATTTAATTTAATGAACCAGAGAATTACATATGATAGATAACAAAAAAAAAACCATATGATTATTGAAATATATAGAACCAATAATAAACTATTAATTATGAACAATTACTACACTGGCTTGATATGTACTAAATAGAATTTAAATGTATGATTTAAAAGAAGAAATTAATTAACTATTAATTTAAATTTAGTACAAAACAATAATAGACTTAGATGTCCATAAGTGACAGCAAAAAAATTCTCTCCGACGTGTTCTCTTCAACAAGCCCTTTATAATTAGTATTAATTAGAGATACCTGCTTAGAAGCACTAGGAGCGGCCGCACAGTGGAACGATTCAACGCATTTGTTGGACATTGGACCAATTCTCAAATAACTAAATTTGTCCTTCATTTTGATCTTAAATTATACTTTATACTCCTTCTCAACAAAATCCATAGATAAATTAATTGTGAAATTAAATCTTATATGAAAAATTCTGAATTGAAATAAAAAAAATTCTAAAAACTCATATTTTTAAAGCAATCTACTGTTTGAGGTAATGCATTAAATTAATCGTGCACCTACTGGAAGAAAGCTCGTCCATAATAAGATATTTTAGGCAAATAAAACTTGGGATTATTTCAAACGTCTGGGAATTTTCGGTGAAAATTGGGGGATAAAACTAAAATAATCAATAGCGAAAATCGCTCAAAATCACCCAAAAAACTACCTTCCCAGTAAATAACTAGAATGTTTGAAGTTTTTTTTCCATTAATCGGATTCTGCTACTAGGTGCTATTTTCCGAGAAAATGATTTTTTTCTTTCTTTTCCGGGCCTTGAGAATTAATTTAAAATAATTTCTGTTGATATTGGCGTCTACTTTTCGCAAGTTTTCTTTTGTTTACCAATGTTTGTTTACATTCATTTATCCGAATCCTTATCTAACATAATAGTATTAACAATGAAACTTAGTTTGTGTGTGGTATTTGAACGACATATGTGTGATGGTGCACATAGGTGCAATAGTCCCTACAACAAATCGTCAAGTTTTTAAATTTTTATTTCGTTATTTAAATAAAACAATTTTATATAGGCACCTACATTTATTATAATTTTGATGTATCAATTATACCTAGTGTATTAACAAACATAAGTGATTATCAATTATTATATTCATTTTGTTTAATAATTAAATTATTTGGTTTGTTGCTTTTTCCTTTGTATAACTTTATTTAATACCTATGTATCTGTCTTTCCATAGAATACTGTATTGTACCCATTCTAGTAGTATATAGATACTATGTTAGATAATAAATTATCTAACATCGAAATATCAAATCTAGAATTTTTACAAGTTTCCCCTAAAATGTTTGATCCTGTTTATCATATAATTAAATAGTCCATTCAAAAAGCTTTAAAAGCGTAGCAATAGCCTTATTCTAGGAGAACCAGAAGCGGAGATATTAATGAATGTCCAGGCCTCCCTAACGCTCGTTCCACTGTGGGCCGGTGGCATAAACTCAATACGATCGGCGATCGTCAAGACTCCCAATGAGTAGAAGGATGTTGATGATGACTGGACGAATTCCAGGAGCTCATGAACCACGAACAGTACGCACAATACGGTTATATAAATGGTCACAAAAGAACTCGTAAAGAGTGATCTTCACTGATTGAAGTCCAATACAACAATGTGATTGCAATTACCAAAGGTACTCGTAATGAGTAATGTTAGACTAGACCAAGTCTACAACTAAAAGAACTCGTAATGAGTGATCTTCACTGATTGAGGTCCAATACAACAATGACTGTAAGCTACTCGCCGCCATCACCAAGACAACATATGAATTAGTGTGATGCTTCGCTTTATCTATAAAGTATAATCTACTAACTTCTAATTTAAAAAATACAGTTTTATGTACAATTAATCCAATATTTTCTCTCGTTCATTATAATCAAAACCAATTACAAACTAAAGAATTAAACTTGACTAAAGAAAAAAAGTTATGAAACTAATTTATTTAAATTTGATAATAATGACATATATTGTATATATAGAGAAACAAAAGAAGGAATTAAACCAGTTTAATGAGCGTTAACTCGCTGATTTCATTGTATCTCAAATTCACAGCGTGAGATTCGAGTGTTTTGGGATAAAAAATAATCCTTTATATGTTGCCTTGGAAGCTCTGATCATTTGGTGAAACAAAACTAGTCCACAAATTGTTTTCTTTCATAGGAATTTAAACATTTCTCAAAAAATAATTTATATTGAAGTAGAAAAAATTGAAAAATTATTATCTTAAAAATGTAATTTTCTTGGAAATTTTTTTAAAATTCATATCTTGAGACGAATTAAGACGGGTAAAAGCTAGCAGCTATAGAAATACATTTTTAATAGACTGTCACTTTCTTAATTTGTGTCATTTCCCCTTAGCTTATAATATTCTTTTTAAAAAAGTCTGCAGCGCTACATCCCATGAAGGTTCTTGGGTTCAGTACGTGGTAGAGACTGTACTCTTTCCAGGAATAACAACGGTTATGTCCAAGGTCACGTTCAATCGCCAGGTCTCCCCCAATTAAGAGTACCAACTTTATAAAATCTGGGTGAACCCCAAGAGTATCCCCAGGTCCTACAGGATCCATCTCCGGCTGTTAACAGATTAAATAGATTATCTTCCACAGCAAGATTTGAACTCGTGGCCATCGACACAATAACTCATCAGTCAACTACTGAGCAACGCCGGTTTTCCTTTATACTATTATAAAGAAGAAAATGTCACTAAATAATAACTAACATAATTATAATGTGAATTGTCTCTGAAAAAGGGCCATGTGCCGACTCTTCTTCCAACGAATAAAATGAACCAATCAGCAATAATTATTTACGCCAATTTTCAACTGCAACATATGTATGATCTAAAATGAATCGTAAAAAGTTTGAGAAGACTAAAGTTCTTTTAGATCATTAAAGTCGTACACTTAATCATATGGACATCCTCGTCACTGGATGGCTAATAACAGCAACGATTTTTAAGAAAATGTTGAAGGGAAATTTATAAAGTTTTATGAAACATTCGGCGAAATATTTTTTGCAAATGGAGTTCATACTGTACGAATATAGCTCTGCATGGAACGTATAAACTGAAGAGAGACGGTCCCTAATTGAAAGAGGTTGAGCAAATTGTGCGAAAGAGCAGAAAATTTGCGTGTCAAAGCGAGCCACTAACCCCTCCTGCTTCTTAATCAGCACTGAGGTATAGCTTGGGTCTCATGAAACAAAAAATAGTTTTAAAAGGTTTATTTATAGCTATCCTTATAATAAATTTTGATTAAACAATTGTTTAAAACTGTTTCGAACTAATTCACACTATAGTAACATATAAAAACCATATTCGAAATTTTGTATATCTAAAAACTGGGATGGAAAAAATAAAAGGCAGAATTTTACTTCCATAAAAAATTGCACTACTTTACATATGTCAGGGAGAATCTAAGGAGTGGGCTGTGTTTCCTGTGGCAAAGTTACCGGATTCAAATCTTTTGACAAATAAGGGAGTTTGTATGAGGGATGTCGAATAATTGGTTCCTCAAAATATTGAAGGAAAAACAAAATACTTAAATTTAAAATTTACACATCTGCGAATTTCAAAAGAACGGGGACTTTTAAGTAGCCCCTTAAGTACTGTGTTATAACTGCAGGTAACAAATGCCTCCATGCCCTGCAAAAATCGCTTAGTTTAAAGTTCTCTCAAAACGAGCAAAAAACATGTTGTATGAGACTCACATTCATTTAAGGGATGGATCCCGGCTATTGACAAATGGAAGTTAAAAGGTACTCAATGTCTGGTAAAGTACTCCGGAAAATATATGGACCAATTAGAGAAAATGGTACATGGCGATTAAGGAAGCATAGTGAGCTCTGCACAATATATGAAAAACCAGTTTGATATATATTGTATGAAAAGCCCACCTCAGATGGTTGGGACATTTTCAACTGTTAGGACTTCGAGTTGCTCGGAGTATGGATGTGAAGGGCATGAGCAAAAGATAGGAATGGCTTGAAATCCTTTAGGAGGCCTAGGTCTTTGTAGGATCGTAGAGCCCAGCAGTAATTATTATTATTATATATAATAATCCAAAAACACTTGTTTTTTAACTATTTGATCCAAGTTCATACCATTTAATATTAATTTCCGCTAAGAAATCCACATGCGTTTAAAAATAGGTATTCCGTCCCCATTTTGAAATCATTTTTTAATTCGATATTTGTATTTTTAGATATAGAACGTCAGTATTTTAGACTGAGTTTAGTTTTTTATTTATTCGAATACAGAGTTTTATTGTTGAAAGCAATGAATCGAAATATTCGTATGAAGATCCACCTGCGGCTCAACCAGCCTCTTATTCTCTCTCTAAAAACTGGGTACCCTTATTTGGGAAAAGGTTTGGTGGTTGAGCGTCATCTCGGCAAATTTTTCTCTCTGCAAACCGTTCGCTTGGAAACAGAAGAACCTTATCACATGAAGATATGCTTAACAAATTGAATATCCGTTCCAGTGTGGGGGAAAACCCCGAAATCATAGTACGGTCATTCATTCCTTGAAATCACAATCCATGTTAAATAAAACGGCCAAAAAGAAGCCTAGGTGGCAGGCAATTGATGCCGGCTGCTCTAAATTGAAGCTGCCAGAGCTAAGAGGAGCTGACCTATGTAGGGAAATAAGTGTCGGTCCCTTTGAAGTTTTAAGTACCTCGCCCTCGATCCATTCCCTTTGTCTCTCTCTCTAGTTCACGTCCAATCTTCTATTTTCATCTTCTTTTTTCATTCATGAATCGGTAAAGCTTTTTTTTTTTTTTTGTTTCGGTTACTACAAACAGTTTTTTTGTCATTTTATTACATTTAAAAGGATATAAAAGACTGCCCAAAAAAATTGTTTGAAAACTAAAAGGGCGTCCATACCCTTTTATTACACAGTATCCATGTAATATCTACAGCCAATAAGTGGTTAAGTCGAATTTCGAAGTTCTTGTACTTAGAAAGGCGGAATCCTGTTATCATCGTACAACATTATTGACTATCTCAGGAATTAGCTTAATGTAGAGTTATTGCTTATATTATAACATAAGTCCAAGCTA
This sequence comes from Troilus luridus, assembly GCA_964056705.1. NCBI lineage: Eukaryota > Metazoa > Arthropoda > Insecta > Hemiptera > Pentatomidae > Troilus > Troilus luridus. The sequence continues at coordinate 86,061,404 of OZ057412.1, forward strand.
AGAACTATGTGAAAGCCAGGATTTCGCTTACCCCAAAACAGTTATCTTTCTGGATAAAATTCGACTTAACCACTTATTCACTGGTGCTGCTGATACATGGCTACAACTATCGTACTAAAACACTACGAGACATTCTAAAAACGATTGATTAAAGGTGATCCTTTATTATATATTTATTATATTACTTTTCCTGAAATTTTTCATTATTTTTATTTTCCACTTCTCATTTTCGTGCGGTTGCCTGCGTATAGTGAATGGATGTAAAGTGAAGATAGTTCTGCCATCCTAAATCATAATGAGAACCCAGGTGTTTTTAAGAATAAGTCATAATTTCCAACTCTTGAATAATTGAAAGGGTCAGTAGATGGAGGATTTATCCACATGTAAACCACTTTCTCTACTTTTACTAATCTTATGTAGATTAGGCATCAAAACCACAGGAAAGCCACCAGATTATAGCGTTCGCTGATTAATTTCAAAAGAGGGACAAACATGGCATTTTATAGACCCGTATCCAGATCTAAATCAATTCTTATAAAATATTAAGCAAAATTAAAAATTGAATTTTTAATTTTCATATAACCCTACTTTACTAATAGTATTGTTGTTGTTGATTGTTCATTTAACGTCACTGTTATGCTGATAAGGCTAATCGTATGATTCTACAGTGGGAACTCTAAATTTTGCTTATCCAGGTTTAATTAGGATAGGGATTTTTAACGAGTACCTGATATCGTAGAGGACCGGGACCCCCGTTTAACGGGCCCTTCCGAAGGACGGCGTAACTAAGGATTTTTTACTCCCTTATTTATGCGAAGGTATTATATTAGTTCTAGAATATTTGCTAATGGCACGCACCCAACAGCAAATCAAGATTTTTAGTTTCTCTAATTCAAATCCATTTATACTCTACGTGTATTTAACAAATGCAAAATACGTTTATTTCATTTTATTATTCAATGAGATTTACAATATTATACAATATTATATTATACAAATACATCAAGTAAATAGGACGAATGGTACATATTGTCATGAATAAAGACAACTAGAGAAACTACCCTGAGAGGTAGTACTCAAATAAATAGTTTTAACTTCGAAGGTCACGAGACCATCTCTTTTTCAGGCGCCTCGGAGGATTACCAGAAATTGAAGAGGTTGCTAGGTTTGAAACTAGTGGGTTTGAGTGGAAACGAAGTTTGTCATGAAAATATTGATATCGGATTCGGGCCAAATCAGCAACTAATGGGACATTAAGGTCATTCTGGATTACTTTGTTCGTAACAAAGTAAGGAGCATTCAGAATTTTACGATGTATTTTGGTCTGTAAGGATTGGATACGAGAGAAATTCGATGGGTTGGTGGAGCCCCAAAACTCTACTCCGTAAGTCCAGAAGGGTGTAATGATTGTTCATGTATTTGAGTCTTTTGTAATTAATTGGGAGCTTAGAGCGTTTGTCTGGTAAATGTTGAAGTAGCCTGAAATGACGAACTGTTTCTTGTCGTTTTAGTCTATTATGAGGATTCCGAGTTAACTTTTTGTCAAGGTATAGCTCTAAGTACCGGGCGTATTCTACAGGAATCAGTGGGCTGTTCTTAAACGATAGAGGAGGACAGGAAGTCGTTGGTTTACGTCGGAGAAGAATATACTTACAAGGAGACTTAAAACCTCGTGAAAGGCACAAGACATTGGTTCAATATTCATGGCCATCAACTTCACAATTTATCAAAGTGTTAATGAGAATTTTTCGTACCTTAGGATGCATAAATTTGAAGAATGAAAAGTTATTTCTTTAGATAGGGTTTTTGTTTTTTTAATGCAATGTTATTAGTTTTTCAAGTACTGCTAATTTTATAATAAATATCATTAAAATACATAAATACTTTAAATATAATGATTTTTTTCAGTATATTGAGGTTAAAATAATTTAAAATATTCAGTGAAATTGAATTTGAGCCATCAGTCATAAAAACCAGTTGTTTGGTAGAAATCGCTACATACTCTTGACGCATTTATCAAGTCGGAAAAAACGTTTAAACAATATATTTCCCCCAAAACATTTAAGATATTATGAGCCATGGAACTTATGGCTATCTATACATTATTGAATGAAAGCTGTAAAGGTTATACACTCCTCTACGACATAGCGAGGTATGGAAGTCCTTTTTGGTCATTGAACGAAAGCCGATTAAAAACTATTCTTTCTTCTATTTGGTAAGAACAGTATTTGGTGCTACTAAACTTCAACAATGCTATTAAATTTGAAGGAGGCAAGTCACTTGTTGAATATTTGAACTAGTGCTCGAATATTGAACACTTTTCCAAAGTCACTCACATACTGCCTAGTAAAAAAGACATCCTTACCCTAATATGATGGAGAGGGAAGTTACCAGTTATTTTACATTGTCAACCTAATATTAAATTACTTTAAGAAGATGTATGCGATACATTTTGTTTCACTTCAAACTTTCTTTCTTTCGTTTATTAAACTCTGGTTATTGAGACTCCTGTACGAGCAGAGTAGATGTAAGTACCTGAATAGCTATCCGGTTGTGAGAAAATCGCTATTAAAAGACAGAAACCTTGTTTCTTTGAAAGCGCTGTAAAAATCGAATTTCAAAGTAGGACTGATATGCCATAAGTAGCCGTGGTTGGAGATACAGAACTACATATGGGACCTTCCTCAATTACTGAAATTACTTCTGTGATATTCTGTTTTACACAAAATACCTTTTATTAATTTTATAATGACAGCATGACCAATCGAGGAAATACCTAATAAGTCATCTAACACCTTAAGAATCATTATACTTTTATACTGCTTCCAGTACTGAGAATGCTATGTATTTTTAATTATTCTACTTAATTACTCAAATGATCACTCACCGTTTCAGGTATGAGGATCCTTGTGATGCTCCTTCTGGACACTCTTCCCATGCTCGGCAACGTCCTTCTCCTCTGCTTCTTCGTCTTCTTCATCTTCGGCATCGTCGGTGTGCAGCTGTGGGAAGGAATCCTACGCCAGCGGTGCTTCCTCAAGCCGATCCCCAACGTAACATACCCCAAGTAAGTAGAGATGCATGGTCTCGGAGTAACATGGCCTTTTCATCCCCGAAGGAAACCCCTAACTCCATCAAAGATTTCTTGGTACTCTAAAGAAATAAAATACTAGAGGGATTTTTTTAATTTCATGGGATAAATTTTTAGTTAACAGCCGACAGTTTCACATATAAGGTAATTTCACTGTTTAGAATAAAACTCGGATATTCTTGTGATCTATAGTCAGGATCAAGAATATTCTTTAACCCTTTTTAAAATAAAGTTATAATTATTGCTATTACTTCCAGGGAGAAATATAGACAAGTAATAATATTAGCAACAAAACTAAAGCTAAAAAAACGTTTTTATTATGAAATCAGATATGATTAGAGTAAAAATCATTCAAAAAATAATCAAGCAATAATAGTATTTATTGACTTTATTAATTTATAGTAATTTAACTAAACTATTGCTACTCTTAATTTATTGCGATACCTTTGGCAATATTTAGTGTGACTAATAATGATTTTGAATACACATTGTAATGAGTTGACTAATTTTTGTGCCACTGAAGCAGGGATTTTGTTCTACTCTTTTGTAATAACACTACTTAACATATGGATGTTAAAAAATTGCGGTTTATGAGTCGTTTCTAATAATATTTTTTTCAGAGCTACTCTGTAAGATTAATATTCGGTGTCTTAGGAAGCGGAAGGAAAGGGAAGGGTTACCATCCATTTCCGTACATTGTAGATCCATCCACATCCAAGTCCTGCGAGAGTAATATCGCCTCTTTTCCATTTCTTTTTGAGATGCCAATTTATTTTATATGATTCATCATGCCAGCTGTACATTTAGGGAACCAACTCCACCAGTATTCTTAAAAAAAAAAAAAAAACCTTAAAGGTTTCTTATACTTGCAAAACAGTTAAAACAACATATATATATATATATAATTTGAAAAAGCAACCTTCTATAAAGTAATTATTATTTAGCATTTTTTTTCAACTTAGTTGTTTTTCGTTTCTAAAAGTTCTCGCCAAAGATCTCGGTCGAGCCAGCCTCCTTCTCTTAGACCCTCGCTGCCATGCTCTCCTCCTCATTCTGCAACCATTTGTCTTTTTGGGTCGTCCTCTTTTCCTCCTTTCCTCAGGGCAATAGTCGGAGATTTTTGTTGGCCATCGTTCCTCTGCTATTCTGCTTAAGTGGCCATATCATTTCAATCTTCTTGTTTCTATTATGTAGAGGATCGTTGTTTTCTGATCTATCAGTTACTGTTAGGAAGGTGATTAATTTTTTTAATAGTACAACAACGTCCCCAGAAGTCAGCCAACTACTTCATTCCTCCTTGCCGTTATTGACCATGTTTGGGATGAGTAGAGGATAAAATTTACAATCAATGAGTGAAATATCTTTTTTTTTTCTTGGAGGTAAACCTGTTTACTCCACAGAACAGAGTAAATGAACCCAATAATTTGTCTCCCTTTTACTATTTTTTCAACTATGTCTTCCTAAGAGCTTCCGTTTTTTTTAAAGCCATCTTCCAAGATATTTATATCCATGGGTTTTAATATTTACCAATTTTCGAGGGATAGGGCTGTTATATTTGCATTCATATCCTTTTGCTCAGTTTTCAATGTGTTCATTTCCAGAACCCGAGCAACATATTCCTCAGCTTCTGTAAAGTGTGGAAAAAATAGGATAAAAGAAAACAAAAATTTAAGATTAAAATACATGCAAATCCTCTCCATCGTAGGGGAGAGCAAGGCTGGTTGGCGCAAGAGGCAGGTTGGCCAACTGTTTTTATTTCCACAGGCGCTGGAATGCCAATACCTCGCCCAGAGTTATCGTACTCAACTTGATTATTCATTATACTATGAAATTTTCTTTAGCTAATAATTAAGGAAGTCTGTCTTTCCTCTTCGTGAGTATTATATTTCTTTAGTTTTATCTTTCATGGACAGTACTTACATGTCAAATACTTTTATTCTAAGCCACACATTGTTCTATTTTCTATTCTGTTCATTGCTGTGATAAACTCCACCGGCAATTAATAATGGAATTCCTATCCCTTGCAAAAAAAATTTCAAACTGGTTTTGGGGATGATCAATATTTTAATATTATCTCAGAGAATAATTCAATAATGGGAATGTCATTAATGCTATATTTTGGTCAATAAATCAAATGATAAAGAGAAATTCGCAAAATTAAAATAAAAGAATAATATTTTTTTCTAATACAATGCCTTGATCGAGTCTATCCTAAAAACCTCCTACACAATGACTAGGACACAATGACTTTTTGAGTTTCAAGTTCTCCTTAATATGAAAAATTAAAATTAAACAAGTTCTACCTAAACAAATATGAAATTGATCCTTAAGGAAATAAAAAATCGCTCTATCACAATTTATAAATGTTATTACTGAGGTTTGGAACATTATTCATGTGTCATTAAATAAAAAGAAAGACGAACACCTCAGCGTACTAAAAGCTAAAGGTGGTCTCACTGAAGCTAAAAAAAATTATCATCCAAATATTATAACATTGTCATTTTTGAACCATTCTGTTGATTTTTTATTTTATTTTGTATTTAAATAAAATACACCCAGTGATATGGATGTTATACAATATTATCAAAAATATTAATTTTTATTGAAATACTACTTTGTATATCAAGTCACTATTTTCAGAATTAATCTTTGGAAACAATATCAATAATTATAACTTTATTTTTGAAAGAAGAGAATGGATAATTTTCGCAGTTATTGTACCTGTGATTGCCCTGGTCGAATTCGGTCCAGAGAGATTTCAGAGTAATGAGTGAAGCTGAATCGTGTCATCCTCTTAGTTTTTGGCTTTAAATGAAGTTATAATATAAGCAATAACTCTACTTGAAGCCAATCCCTGACTTAGTCACTTATGCACTACGAAAGTGGCACGATTCCACTTACATTTTACACGATTTTAAATTACATTAAATTAAACCATTTGTTTATTTTTTAATTTAGTTCACTCTTTTTGAGTTAATTTTGTATTCCTATAACAATCTTAGATCATTCTTTTCTCTATAGTTCATTATTTTGTTTCACTTTCATTAAATTTAATGATTCACAAAAATTACCTTTCGAATTCGATAACTAGTAACTTATTCATTCTGTATATTATTAAAACACAGTATCATCAGTCACGCTTATAAATCAGTAGGATAGAATATACAATAAGTGAAACCGTAGACGGAAAAGCCCTTGGGAGTTGAGGGACACAGATATATCCCTATTGGTCCCCAGGGAAAACCCGGAGAGGGAAATTATTTTCCCTCCTTTCCACCTACCTAGCCAAAAACAGAAAATAAATTTATTATTCCATATATTTTTATGATATGAACAGGTGAAATTAAATGCTTTATTATTGTTGATTTTTCAATGATTTTTTTTAATGTAATGTTTACATGGAATTAACAATTATTGTTTTGTAATGTATTTTTCTTAGAAAGGTAACTCATCCTGAAACCACTACTAATAGTAATAACTCATTAGTAGTAATTATTCTACACATTTTTGATTCGAAATATCTTGTTACAAATTGATGTTTGGAAATGCTTCCCTGCTCCTGAGATTGCAGATATGGGTTGATGCATCGATTTTCATCAAATTGACAGAGCTCTTGATGTGTTTCAGGGACCTAAGAGATGAATTCGTTATCCGGGTTCGAACCACAGAGTAAGCCTCGAAAATGATTCTGGGTGTTGTTACCATCGACAACTTAGCTGGAAAAAATTAGACACGATAGTTTTCTCTCAATTTGTTTGATTGATGAATGTGAATGCGTGATCCATCCGGACATAGAACTTAGGTTTTTTTTTTATCGTGTAACGTTTATCCTTCAATAAAAGTAAGACAAAGAATAAAGAAGGATTTTCCATTTTCTACGATTTTTATGTGCACCATAAAATATTATATACTAGCGATCCGACCCGGCATTAAACGGGTACTAGGACATATTATGTCATGTTTTGTCTGTCAAATGTATTTTATTTTGTAGATATTATAACCATACTAACAAAACAAAATATTTCTTTACATAAGAATTTAGTTTCTTGCGCGTTGTTTTTGCGATAACCCATAAGATACTTATTTAAATTATATGGTATAAAATATTCTAATAATGCGCATAAAATACTTAAGGTAAAAAAGTAATAAGTTGATAAGGATTGATACTGTACTCATCTAAATAGCTTTCCAAATACCTTAACCACCCCACCATGCATTGTTTCGTTATATGACAAAGGCATTATGCAGCGTCATCGATGAAACCTCCCAGGCGGCTATACTTTTTCCATCATTTCCAACAATTATCGTTATATTCCAATCCATTAACAAATAATTTACCTAAACCTTCCTGGTGCATCACTCTATCTAGTGGTGAAAACCCCATGAAAATCCGTGCAGTAGTTACTAAATTTACCACGAACAAACGCGGCCAAAGATTTATACATTTGTTTTATAATTTGTATAGAAACTTCACAGGTTTTCAGTGTTACTTTAAAGTTATAGCTTGATCGTTTTAAAATCGTTTCTCTGAAAATTGTCAGGAAAGTCATTCCCTGAAGGTTGTTAAACCAATGGTGGAAATGATATCGCGTAAATGAACTTTCAAAACTCGCACCGTCATCAACACTTAAGATAAGCTAATGTTAATATGTCGAAGTTCCCCAATAATAGTTGTATGCAGATACAGACATACAAGCGGGCTTACAGTCAGAGATGTTATGATCTATGATGATTCGGCGAAACAATACGTTGACGCGTCCAGGCCTCCTCAATCAGCATCCGCCAGTAGTCCCTGTTGAGTGCTTCTGCCATCCTGTAGCGGAATCCCAAGTTCCTAACGTCTTCAGTCATGCAGACAATCCACAGCAGTCACCGTCTGCCGACTCTTCTCCGTCCATGGATGACCTCTGTCAGTAAATTTTTTGGTATTTCTTCCTCGCTCATCCTGAGCACATGTCCTGCCCATCTCAGGATTAATCTTGATAACATTAACCACATTAGGCTTAACAAGGAGATAATATATTTCCTCATGTTTTCTTTGTTTCCACCTTCCATACACAGATACCGGCCTAAATATTTTTCGAAGGATCCTGCGTTCGAGCACAAACAAATTTCGGAATGCATCCTTCGTCATTGTCCATGTTTCCGCTCCATATTTAAGCATTGGACGAATCAGGGTCTTATTTAGTAGTTGTAGTCTCAGCCCAAAATAGCAGCGGTTGGCGGACAGTATTCTTCCCCTAGTTTCTACCTCGTTGGCGTTGGTGAGAGATTTTTTAATTGGGCCACAACGTTTTTCTTCATTCTCCCGAGATAGCTTACTTGATACCGATGTCTATGATGAGGTTGTGAAGGGCTTTCCCTTCCACCAGGGACTTTCTCCACCAAACTTCAAAAGTTCTGCAGGTAAGTCGCCTATTCCTGGCGCTTTGTGATTCTTGTTCTTCTTTATAGCATCAGATCATCCTCAATATGTTGGCTCAATATCTTCGTCGAACTGTGTCTCTTGGTTATAATCAAAAACCTCTTCCCGATATCCTCCATAAATGTGCACAAAGTGTTCTTTCCATTGGTTTAAATGAGCCGCCTTTTCAGTAAAGATATATCCATCAGGGTATTTGCAGGCTGCGTGGGTTGGTTTGAACGGTTTTCTGCTACGATTGACCGTTGCATAGAACTTTCTTTTGCTTTAAAAATTTCAGCTGCATATTTTCTTTTCTATATTAGCATTTTTCAATTATGAAGTTGTTTTTCCACACTTCATGAAGTTGTTTTTCTCATCCTTCTGTATTCTGCATCTGTCCACTCAGACCTTCTCGCCAATGTAGCATATAGAAATGTTTTTGGCCTCAGTTGCGTATGACCACGGTGATCAATGGTGATCATCAACCCAAAGTGACTCGGTTGTTCTTTCTTTTGCTCCTAAGATGTTTTCAGCCGCGTCGGCCACTCTTCAATGGATCTTTGATTGATGATCAACTTCTTCCTCTTCATAGTCAGGAATAAGTCAGGAACCGCATTTTATCAATATATAATTATTGATTAAATGCGGTAATATGTCTAGTCCTTTCCGCAGGGTCTTATCTGTTGCTTATCTGTATTATATAGATCAGCACTTCCTTTTCTGGAGATTTATTTATTTTTGAGATATTAATTCGCCCAACGATGTGAGCAATGCATATTTTGCGATCACAGTTCACATTCACCCCAGGATACATGAAGACATTAGTACGTTAGCTGCCGTGCCTTTTGTCGATCACAACGTGGTCTATTTGGTTCATCGTTAATTCCATCTGGTGAGTTCCATGCACCTTTATGGATGCGCTTGTGGGGGAACAACGTGGTTCCAATGACGAGGTCTTTGGAGGCAGCAAGGTTGGTTAGCCTTACCCCGTTATCATTGCTATCCTCATGGAGGCTGTGTTGCATATAATGGGTAATAAACTTCTTTTCTCCCCCCTTGGCGTTCATATTCACCTGCTGTGATCTTAATATCATAATTGGGGCAGGAGCCCCCTCTAGTACCTCGAAGAATTCATCCTTTATATCCTCAGGTCAGATTTTCAAAATATAAATTCCAGCTTAATTTAACGCAAGTTAACTTAACGAGAACTGGAAATGTAAAGCTAATGCCGCATTCCGCTATGAACCTAATATAAAGGCATCTACTAGATTGAAGATTGAATCACTTTTGATATCTCATATTGTGAAAAGAGAATACGAGCTACCAACATTTATTTCTTGTAGACTAAGTCAAGTAGGAAGATATACACAACTATTACAACAACAAATCTAAAACACCTGATTGACTAAGATTTGACCGTTCCTAAAAGGCTCTATTCGGTGTATTTTCGTCCAACATGTCATATATTCATCATCACTAAAATCGTTCACTCCAAATGATATAGCAACAAATTCATTGTACAATTTTGATATATAATTTATATGTTACGATTAGATTTTACCACCCTACTACTTATCACTGAGAAAATTCTAACATATTGGAAATCTTTCGGCGATTTTTAACTTGATTCCTGTTCTCAGAAGACGTACTATTTTTCGAAACATTTTTATCTTGTTATCATGGTTTTCGTAGCGTATTTTGAGCTTCTTTTTAGAAATGTATCTAGTTGGATTAATGAGAAAATTGTTGTGACTATTTTAATAGTATGAAAGAAGTAAAATAATATAAAATTAATTATCCCTTTAAAAAATGTCATTAAATTCCAATAAACGGCCAGACACATTAAGGCGCCTGTAAAGAAAAACAGAATAACTTTTATTTATAACTTAATTATCAGCCAATCATCGGTTGGCTGGAGAAGGGAAACTAAAAAAAAAAATGCCTTACGTCATCAAGATAAATACAAGTTATCGCCACCTTCTGCTCAATACAAATTCTCATGTATGTCTATAAAATTCATTGATTTCTCTTTTCTCTTTTATTTTAAAGAAGGGGAGAAAAGGCTTAGTTTTTGACATAAAGCTAAATTCAACATTAATTGCAAATTAATTTATTTGTTTTTAAATCGAGTTCTAGTTGTCGAGTGTGGTGCTTTTTGACGAGTCTTACTTATGAACAAATAATGTATTTGGATCACGCATTTACTCTAAAGTAAAAATAAACCATCAACACATTGAATGTCACTACAGCATTTTCACTGTCACATGATTCCTCTAATTGGTCGATTTGCGTGTTGTGTCAAAGTAGTCCTTCAGTGGAACACTCGTACTCTGGCTATCACATCTTTCTCTATATAGTTATCTTTGAATTCTTTATACTCTTTGGTTATTGACAATATTTCTTCTATAACTTTTAAGAAAAACATCAAATGAAATCTTCCACTATTAGTCTACCTTCCTTCTAAAGACTATTAACTAAACTATCTCTATTACCGTCCAAAAGTTACTTAATAATACATTACCTTAATACAAATAAAATATATATATAAAAGTGTTTGAACTTTTTTTTGACATATTTCGTAACTTTTGGACATTTTCAACAGTAAGGTTGTTGACCTGGAGGGCCTAAGAAGTCGAAAGCAAGTCACAGCCTTATTTCCTTCACCTATTTCTCGCCTTCCAGCATTCAGATTGAGGTTTGCAAAATAGATACTGCCATGCCAACTATTTCGTAAGGGATATAAAGCATTTGATGCATCATATAGAGCAGATTTTTTTGTGCTGATGGACTTAATAATGCATTTTGCTGAACTGTTTAACAGGTTTTTTTTTTACTGAACTTTCCTAAGGGGTTCAAAAGAATGTGTTCGAGTTTTATTGTATTTAATGTTTGCAGTGGATGAATTCAATAGATTGTTGATAAAGTTGTTGAGGTCTCTTTAAAAAGATACTTAGTAGTGAGTGCGTGTGTAATATTGTTATTTGAATGATTTTTTGAAATGAATGCTATGATATTTTTTATTGCACTTTGTATACTTAATTTTATAGAATTACGTTTTAAAATTATTATGAAGTTTTTATAAAGGATATTTGTTACGATGATTTTTTTAAAATAATTTTTTCATACCTAAAATAATAGTGAATAATAATTAAATTGTTTATGGTATGACTGATCATTTTTGTTATTGGTTATTATTACATATACCTAGCACTCTCCATTTGTTTTATTAATTATTAAACTATTTTGTTATACAGTTACCTTCTTGGCTATTATGGGTTTGCTTTGAAAATTGAAACATTTACACTGAGTACCTAGGTAATAGTGAAATAAATTCAGGACATCTCAACCATGTAAATTAAATTTACAATGTTGCTATTTATTGCTGAAATTGAGAATATTTATTCATGGTCTTTAATTTTTCAAATGATATTTAATATTTGGTGATTTCCTCTATAGTTATAACTCCTCAGGTAGTTTCGCCCATTAGTCCTTCTCTCTTGAAATTTAATTGCTGTCTACGTTATTAAACTTTATTAAACAAAGACTGATGTAATAAATATTTATCATTCTGATAAACACAAATTGTAGTCAAATGGTCATGCATAATAGTCTTATAGCGTAATATAATATCAAATAAAATTGAGAGTGTGCAGGTCAAGATAACTTCAAACAAATAGAAAAAATGAACTTTATTTTTAAAATTGTATTTACTTTAGTAATAGTAAGTATGACGTTAAAAAACAAGTAAAAATACATCTGCTTATGACTTGATCATTTATGACAGAACCTAATGACTTGATGTAGCCTACATCCTAGTCCTACAAAAACCCTACCTCCTCCCTAACTTCTAAAATTACTATTTATTTGTTAATTTCTTTTACGTGAATTAGTTAAGAGTTCACATACAACGACGATGTGGTATGGGAATTTAAAAACTATTAATAAAAACGCAAAGAGCCGTTACAAACTACAAGAGAGTTTTAGCAAACTTCTAGAGATCTATACACTGCAGATAAGCATGTGAATTAGTGACCTCTTTGAAAGGCGGCGAATTGTTAATTACAAAGCACAGTTGGCCTATTGGTCAAATTAATTCAAGTAGGGTGGTTCAGTGAAGCTGATCTCAGAGAAGGGACGAACGTTACAACTATAAATAGTTAATTTTTACAACCAAATAGGGATGTTCCATACTGCTTCGATCATTATATTTTCAAGAAAAACAAATTTTTACTTATATTATTAGATTAAGACATTTTCGCACTCCACTACAAGTTATATTTACATGTTAAAATATGTATCCTTAAGCCTTGTAAAACTAGGACAATTTTTCAAAATTTATCCTTATATCCTAAGAATTCTGCGGTGTCTAAAGCACAATCGATTGTAGCAGTCAAAAAACACAGAATAAGTTGAAACCTATTATATTATATATGTGCCGACGTTTCATATAGTAGGTTTCAACTTATTCTGTGTTTTTTTGTCTGCAACCCCATCTATTTCCATCCTATATTAGTTCCTACCAGTCAACGAATTTCTTTCCTGTATGAAATAGAAAGAATAAACTTGGATATAGAAATAATAAAATACAGGAGGATCTGATGTAATTAAAACACACAAAGTAAATTCAAGAAATTTAAAAGGTGCAGTCGGCGCTAATGGTCTTAGCATTCGAAGCGAGGTTAAACAAAATCAATAAAAAATGAATAAAAAAGATTTCTGAATATCTCTTGAAAATCGAAACAGCATCGCCATGTAGTAAAATGAATGCCCTTATACAAAAACAATAAATTGAAATAATAATATAAATATATAATATACATTTATATAATTAATAGATGAAATGTGACATAATAATTGTAAATCCATAAAATTATTGGTAATATTATTGCACTATTTTTCCTAATAAAATTAATTATGTATATATATATATATATATATATATATATATATATATATAAATTGTATCCACACCTGCCAAATACAAAAAAAAATTGACAATCAGCAGATTAGCTGACACTACAACAATATTTAAATATTACAGTTGTGCACAATATCCATTCTGTTTCTAAGCAACAACAATTAGGAACTTTATATTAGTAAATCTAACATACACAAGGATAAGAATTATAAAAATAATATAAATAATAAAATGTATATATAATATTTACTTCATTAATAATTTGTCATGTTTCATCCATTTCATGACTATAAGTGCTACATTATAAAATTATTGTGAAACTTGTTAAAGTGAATCGCCTACCATTCAAACACGTTCATTCCTTTAATAGTTGCCAAAATAATATAACAAACTTCTTGGGTGCTAGTTTTTTCTTCATTTTTAGCATCTTTTTAACTGAAAAAGTATTAAAATAAATGGGATCTAGAGGAAGATAAGTGAAAAGGGAAGAAAAAAATAGATGAGGAGAGAAGAAAGGTTGCTCGAATATTGCGACCTCATCTGCCTTCTCCTGTTAATCTTTTATCAGGCTCACTACGAAGAAGCTGAAAAAGGTGAATAACCCACCTCAAAGCCCTCTCATAAATTCGAATTTTTCTACTTCAGCTTCACTTGCAACTTAAATTAATTATCACATAGATTCCCTCGCATTACTTCAAATTGCTTTCTACTGGGAGAATACGTATATTTTTATTAGAATCTGACAAAATAATTGATTCAATTCATTACAAAGTACAAAGAGTATATAGAAAGAGCAAAGGCTTTAGTAAACCCCTTCTTTTTAAATTTACTTATAATTTTATTGACTCCATCTTTTGCATTCCAGCCCTTAATTTACAAAACATTCCATCTCTGTGCTCGTTTAAGATTTTACCATATTTACTTGAAAATTTAAATGAAATGCACCCCGTACGTACCTTAGTAAGCGATTTCGTAAATACAAAAATAATTAGAAATGGTTTAATACTTAATTGATCGATAAAAATCTTCAAAAACACTACATAAACACCTCATGATCAGGATCAAAAGTAAATAACCTGAAATTTCAAAAATTGACTATTTCAGGCTCAGAACCGGACTAAAACCATGAGAAGTAAGGTGGCAAAGTGTCGTTTAATAACTTGCTTGACTAAACTAGCGAAGAATATGAATTAAAAAAATAAAATGAACTAGAAAAGAATACGATTCTGAATACTTCATATAATTTATTGTTAATATACTTTATAGAAGAATTTCGTGCTTTTTTATAAAATCTATGGTAATTTACTAAATCTGTAAGACTATTGTCAAGAATTTTTTCGTCGTACAGATTACACGAATGTAATTCTAACAAGGAGAAAACACATATTTCCTTATAGAACTTCATAATTTAAATTTACATTAACCCATTTTGTGCCTTTAAAGTATATAAATATCTTAACATTGTCCTTTAGTCTTTTAATAAATCAAGTGATTAAAGGGTGCGAAGATTGATCCCCTGTATGTCAAAGCGGCTGCGCAATGAAACGTTGAAAACTGTAATTAACAGTACTACCAAAGTTGTGATGTTTAAATTTAAAATATTTAGCATTTTTAATAATATCAAATATTCGATTTAAAACTTACAATAAAAAAAATTACATATTAAGAATGCTAACATTGATTATCGAACATAAAATAAATGACTATGAAGTATTTTACAAATTAATTAGAAATAAACGAGTTTAGATTTTACACAACCGATTCATAATCATAAATTCATGTCATTGATATTTAATAACAAGTTATTAGCATAATAACTGTGTAAAAATAATAACCACCATTATTATTGATGATAATGACAATATATAAACGGTTATGAAACCTCTAAAAAATAAAAATAAAAAGAATATATATACAAAATCTACCGTTTTCAACCACTCATACAGGCCTTGAATAGTAAAAAAGGTACAAGCATATCGAATAATGTTGTTGTGAATGATATATTGAATGAGATTTATGAGAGCTTTTATTTTTAAAGCTATTTTTTAAAAATTAAGATTGACTCAATCTTCCAAAATTCTGTCCTAATCTTATTTAATGGAAAAGCTAATTGTTCAAATGGATTCGGCAATCCCCTTCACCATTGCTACTTTACGACTTTTTAATGTTTCATGAAGCCGGGCAATCCCCCGAGTAAGTAAGCGCGGATCGTCGGGAAAGAAAGGAAGAAATAAGGAGTAAATTGTTAAGGCTCAATCGAGATAAAATGCTGGCAATCCGCGTGGAAGTTATTGCTTTATAATAGAGCTCAGGAGGGGGTGAGGAGGAGAGAGTGAGAGGGGAATAGGAGAGACTAAGTCCACCGCCCTGGCCGGGGAGTGACGTTGATGAATTGGAAGCCTGCTCTGATTTGGGGAGCCATCGCTTCGCTAATAGAATAATCTATCTCTTTCCTCTCCAACCGGTTCCCGGCTACCTCCGCATTGTCTGAATATGCGCCCATTCACGGCTACTGTTTCACCAGATAACTTGGATTATTCAAACGCTTTCAATAAAACAGGAGGGAATAGTAACTATTCAAGCTTACACACCCACACACACGGGTATTACACATATATTTATGACGTCCAGAAAATAAGGTTAAAACTACAAACGTGCATATAATTAAATTATATGGCGAATAACATTGCGCTCCCCCTCCCAAAACTATTTTTCAACCGCTTCTTGGACCTCCTCGGCTTTTGCAAATCGATGTATAAATGGCGTTGTCATGAAGGACTACACAACACGAATCAACATTCACCTCCTCGTGTCTTTATTTATTTATTTAAACACCCTTGGATTACGGCAATTAGGTATTTTACAACAATAGTATCACAAAATATTAATTATCACATTATAATTATATCGTTTGTAATCTGCTCACTCTAAGTCATTTTCAATATTTTTCTGGTGCTCCTACGTTCGGTCATTTTCATGGATCCTTCTTTTGAGATCGAAAAGAGTTGTGCCTACTTCCGATTTCCATTCGTAGAAATTCTTTGAAATACGGGGTAATGGTCTCTTGTCATATGCTGAGGGAAATCATACTCGGAGAGGACGTAAAGTACGGTTCCCTTCAGCAATTTAGATCTTTGTGACTCAAAGGCGGTGCAGCTTATGACAATATGCTCAAAAGCCTCCGAAAGGAGCTAGGATATCATTTCCGCAGTCTTGAAGTTTGGCACGAAAGCCTCCGCCCTATGAGGAATTGCGAAATAGAGTAATCCGAGAGAATTCATTTATTAACGATTCTATTCAAAATGCTAATCGTATTGTATCATTGTCATTTTATTGATTTACTTGTGATGTTTCTATTTCTATCTTTTCATCCTCCTCTTTGATTGATTAAACAATGATCCTAGCTCATTAATTAATATGTTCTAACGTTTGATGTCGCTCACTGGCCGAAATTATGTTTATATATATAATTGTGCTGTTCGTGTGAACGTCAATGAGCTTCTCCTGAACGATTTTAATGAAATATTTTGTGAAGATTCAAGCGGGGTTGAGGATGGTTTAGCTTCACAATTCGATCTGATAAGTATTGTTTTGTATTTAGTTAATTTATTTTTTGGTATAAAACCTGAAGTTATTGATTTACACTGCGTCCGGCAGGCAGCGTTGCAATCGAAATTATTGAAGATAAGAAGTTTGTCATTTTAAAGATAAGAATCATTTGATCGACCTATCCTAATAAGTAAATAAATAATACTTTCTTCAAAACGATCCAAATAATAACAATCTATTTTAAAAAATGTTATATTTTTTGGATTAAAATGTTTGAACAGGAAGACATCTGTTATCGGATCAGCTAGTGTTTATAGATATATATAAGTGTGTGTGTGTGTGTGTAATTAGATAAAACATAAACCTTAAAATAGAAAATATTTAGAAAGGTCGGAAGAGTCATTATTTCTTCAAATTACACCCTTCCTTCGCAGTCCTCCTTGGGAGGGGCGGCGCCTAAGAAAGAAGTAGTAACAAATAGGGGCTGGTGACAGACAAGTGACATATTGCAACTAAACGAAAGGCGCGCGGCTAATGGGCTGTGGTCTCCACTTCTTGTCTGGAATTTGAAGAGGGCTTCTGGGTTATGTGTCATATTGTCTTGTTAAGTTCCTTCCATTACGGCTCCCTTCTCTCATCTACTCTTCAGTTTCCAAGGCGCTTTAAGGGTGTCATTAGAAGGATGTAATTAATTACAATAATAATTAATATTTTTTTAATTTTAATAACAATAAAGGTCAATAGATAATGATAAATTTTAGAATCATTTTCAATTGAACTGAAATTTTCATTCTAATATAATGTATTACCAAACAACTAAACATGCTGAATAAACTACATATCTGATGCATAAATACCATGTGCTCAAATTGCTCTAAGCTGATCGGTCGGAAAAACTGATGTCATAATTTTGTCCCATTAGTTACTGTAGCTGTGGGAGAGTACTTATTTGATACAAACATTAATTACTGTAGCTATGGGAGAGTAACTAATGGGACAGTTTTGTACTGAACGTCTTTCTTTTATATTTTACCGGCCATCAATTCTATTATGGAATTTATAGAGGTACGTAGTGTTCAAGGTCAAATCCTATTTCAAGGTTATGGACATAATTTCTAAGAAAAACTTTGACGAATTAGTTACATCACATTAGTTATTGATTCAATGAAATAACTGGAAAAGTCCTTGGCTTCACCAAGTTAGTGTACATTACATGTCCGTTATTATTTTGAAGTGAACAAATCCTGTGTCCTTAAACTATTCTTTAAAAATATGCTGATATGTTTTTTATTCTTTATCATATTGTTACCATTAAAATGTCATTATCCTTGATGCTAATCAACTTGTCGTGTTTATTGTGATTAATTCTTCTGTGACTCTCTTACTCCCAGCTTTAGATTAGAATAACAAACAATAAACATATAAATTTAAAAGGTCACATTAGTAACCCTAACAGGTGAAAAATGAAATTTGGTTTGTTGCCCCTTTAATTAGTTTTAATAAGTTGTAAATATGTATTTTATTTATATTAAATTTATAAATTATAGTATAGAAAAGGTATGGAGCCCAGCCTGATTTAGAGAATAACTCTAAGGGTAAGCTATATTCCGGGGCACCAAGTTTTCAAAAAAATAAAGAAAATCTAGTAAACATAAATAATAATTAAATAAAGACAAATAAAATACGAATCATCGTTGATAGCTGTTGTGGTCATAAACAGATAAATTTAATTGTTCCCACGTGATGCTTTGGTACGTGCTATATGTATATAGTATTTTTTTTCTTAAAAATTTTCAGAGCGAGGGCTAAATATTGCTATTGTTCTCATAACAAAAATAGGCTCTTAACAAGAGCCTATGCTGGTATATAAACAATGAATCGCGGCGTTTTACTAGAAAAATTAATTTTTATTGAATGTATGAGAAATGATATTCTTTTCCCTACAAACAATGAACACGTCGTTTAGAACCTCAACACGCAGGATCATCGATAGATATTAAATTGTTAATTAATACAGTTCAATATTACTTACTTTACGGTATTGTTTATTAATATAACTATAGCTAATCGGACGATAGTACGATGGGAGACCTATGTTTTGCTAATCCAAGAAGAATTAGGTAGGAGTCATTAACTATTACAATTGGGATCTCTATTTTACATCCTTTACGAAGGACGCTGTAGCCAAAGGTTTTTTATTCCCTTTTAAAAAATCGTGGAGCCACCTTGATTCCCTGTTTACGTATTAATCGTAATGATATTTTGCAAAAAGTACATCTTCCGTTCACGCATTCCCTTTTTAGTAACTAGGGACAGTTCGAAAATAATAGGGAGTATACAAAAAAAAAAATGTTTATTTAAAACTCAAAATTTCAAGGACCGTACATATTTTAATCCTATTGGTACTTAATAATCTCTTATGAGCATTCCCTAAGCTTGTTTAATCTTTTTAAATTTGTTTAAGAGTCCTATAACAGCCATCCCAAGGAATGGTAAAGAGTGGGATCGAGCAATTGGTTAGCAGATAGCTAATGACGGTAGATAACAATGGACTATATACTTAGAGTATTAATTGCATTTTATATCAAAGAAATAATAATAAAGATATTTGGTAGAAAAACGGTCATTTTTTTTACACTCCATTTATTAAATTATCTCATTTATTATCGGTCGGGAATAAAATACAATATATATACATATATATATATATATATATATATATATATATATATATATATATATATATATATATATATATATATATATATATATATATAATAGATCGGCCATATAATTTTACTACACTATTGAACTTATGCCAATATTAATTTAATAAATATTTAAAAATAATACACCACAGTTTTTACTATCGGGTAATTCATAATAAAAAACTAAAGACGAAAAGTATGACTTGGTCTTTCCATTTTTGATCATATAATATTAATAATAATAATTATAAATATTTATTGAGAGCAATTATACAAATGCCATCATATGATTCATTTTTTCAAAGTATTTAAATTCATATTTTAGAAGAGATAGAAGAGGCATAATTTAAAATAAGACAATTAATAACTAATTTTTTTCGGGGAATGAATTTTCTCCTGAATGGAAAACTGGAATAAATTAAGACGGTTCGTTAGTCCAGTGTATTGACAGAGTTTCGCTCTCATTCATTCATTTCGCCCATCTTTTTTTTTAAATAAGTTTTCTTTGGATGAAGGGTTGCGCTGATCGTTTCATTACGCTCTGGAAATCTTGCTCTAAAACCTCATAAAAATTCTTTTACGGCATTTCGAGAAATATCTTGAAAGCGGTAATTTTTGCTTGGTTTACAGTATTAAATTAAAGAAAAAATATCTCAACAATTTGATAACGATAAAGGCTTTAAAAAATGGACCTCTCTAAATCTCTTTTTCTTTCTTGGAGCACCTTTGAGTCATTCTCACCTCACCCAAGTATTTAAATTCCCGCCTACACCTGTTCCCTTCAGCAATTCTAGTATCTCACACACTACTCTTTCCTTGAATATCCTTTGAGGATAAATTCTTATAGCTTTCATATATTTTCCCAACAGATCATTATCGATTAGAATCATATCAAACTCCTAATTTTACTGGTTTTTGGGAGGTCCATTTTAATTTATAAAATATTCGCAGAAATCCTTAGTTGTTTTTCTATTCATCTACAATTTTTCCCATTAGAATTCAGTCGTTCCTGGAAAAACTTTTCAGAATTCAGTCGTTCCCTTGATAAACAACTGTTAAAAAACTTGTCCTCTCTCTGAGATTTTCGCCCCTTTTCTATCCTTTCAACGTCTCAAAACCTCTGGAAATACTAGAAGAATCGCAAGTTTTGAATTTCGTTGAAGAGTCTTATTAACTTCATATTCTCCGAACTTGTTTTCAACCCGGTTATTTCACGTCATCTCCCTTAATCGAAATAACCAGTAATTTTCAGCCTGGACCAAAGCCTTTGATTCCATAATTTTCTCATTATTAAAATATTCTTTCATTTCCAGAAGCTCTATATTTTAGTTTCGCTATTTACTACCTCAATGTACTCGAGCAGCTACCGATCTTAACCGAAATGTATCTTTCTACATTATCCAGTCCTTGGGAGTTACACAGAGCATCAATTTATTTCATCTATTCTTTGTCTCTTATCCTAATGACCTCCGCAATTTAATACTTTATTGTCCTATCACTTTTATTCCCACGATTACAATATGTTTATCCTTCTTTCTTTCCAATCTAATGCGGCTTCCATTGTTTATGAAAATCCATCCTCAGATTTAATACCTGCTTTCCCGTCCAACACCTAATGACCAACCCATTTCTGATTTTTTGCTAAAATTTTGGGAGTACTCATTGACTAATCTCCACTAGAATCACCATGTTTTCTAGATTTTCTTAACATACGATCCTTCTGTCCTTAAACTACTTTATCCTTATCGAAAAAAGCATCCCAAATCGTTTTAAGCATTTCCGTACTATGATTTGAATTTGTGGTTAGCGGATACCTCACAAGCAATACCAAAAAGATCCTTGGACATTTCTTTTATATTCATTTCATACATAGGAATTGTCCCTGCATTTCTTCATTACCGTTCCGCTACTTTCTGGAATCTCATTCCTCTTAAAATTCGAAATACCTACATCATTTTTACCCACACTTAATACTTTTCATAAAATTAGTCTATTTCAAAATCAAGTCCAACGCTAGATGAGCATAGGGCCTGGGTATACGATTAGTTCATTCCTCTACTTTTTTATTAGGACTATTTTTGTTCACTTATAATTTTTTTTGAATTTTCACATTGTAAACTATAAATATTATTTAATTATTATTTTATAAAAAACATTATATTTTCCTTAGGGGGCAGGGTATCTTGGTGCATTGAGTGCTGAGATGCTAAGCTGAAGATTAATAGCTAAAATCCAGCTTTGGCAGATAAATTATTTAACACTCACAGATAAATTATTTAATCTCGTGGGATCTACAGACCCTCCTGCGGCTCACCAAGCCTGTTTAAAGTGGGTACACTTAAATGGGGTAAAACATGACGGTAGGGCTTGACATCGCACAAATAACTTCTCTGCACGACCGTTGTCCTAAAAACAGACCGTTCAGGGGTTGTAGTAGTATACGTTTTTTATTATTATTTCTTTTATTGTTTTTAATTTATATATAACATCGTCAACTTAGTAAATACTTTTAGTTTTTGATCACTACACTTTAACAATAAGTTATGCAA
Organism: Troilus luridus; assembly: GCA_964056705.1. Taxonomy (NCBI): domain Eukaryota; kingdom Metazoa; phylum Arthropoda; class Insecta; order Hemiptera; family Pentatomidae; genus Troilus; species Troilus luridus. The sequence continues at coordinate 86,083,623 of OZ057412.1, forward strand.
AGCTTTTGGATCTACGACTTTTCTTGTTTATTAATTAATTTTCAAAACTTTAAGTAATTAAGGGAGGACATCATACCACACTAGTAATTGTGTGACGAGATTTCTGTATCTTGTGAGTAGTTCTGTTCTAATGCAGTAAAGTAAAATGATAATAAGTGATTATAGATTATGTAAGATTGAAGTCTAGTCATGCAACCAAAGGGGATTACCTAATTTCCGTATAATTCCGTATAGTAAGAATCGATGATCATCAATAGAGTATTATGGACTTCTGGACTAGTTTCATATATTTTTAGTTGGATTTAAGTTAGTCGAAAAATGATCATATACTACAAGTTCAAAAGTTTTACAAGTTCTCAGGATACATTTCTAAACATGCTAATATTATTGTTGGATGATTAAAGTGTTCTTTTATTATTAAAATTTAAACGTTATGATATTAAAAATTTAATATGGCATACTGCTGAGAAGTCCTCGGCCTCACACAGAGATATCGCCGCTAGGCCAGTTAGATGCTAGCATCGTATAGTTTTACTTCTGACTAAATCGTATCTATAGTTACAGGTCAGTAACTTAGTTAGTTTTTGAAAAACAGTATTTTTTTTTTAAAATCTTGTTTTATCACGACAGCGCTCTGGCAAATCGTACAGTCATTGCAATGGGAAAAATTTGCGAATTAAAGTTCTAATTACTAGAACATCCTTGTATTCACTGGATCTAGCCACCAGTGACTACCAACTCCAACAATTTTCTAGGAAGACGAAGCTTTAAAATTTCTCGGAGGTCAATGATGCTGTCAAGCTATTTTGAGGACCTTGATAAATCGCTCTACAGAGATGGTTTAGTTGCCGGTAACGGTAATTAAACGATTTGACGATAACGGTTTAATTACCGATGGTTTAATAACCGATACGACAAATGTATTAGCCTTTCAGGAGATTATGTTGAGAAATACATTTTTTTTTTTTAAATTTCTGTTTTCATTGAGGGACCCATCCGAGCTAGCGTGACTTCATGACAGGACGCAATCCAAGAGTGGACAATAGCCCTCAAAACAAACTGAAACTTTAAAAAACTAATATTAGCATCCGATGAGAGGAAGTGGTCCTTACACGACTTAGGATATGACACAGAGGGTTTGCTCACTCCCACCTCAAATTTAAAACAATTAACCAACCAACCAACAAAAATAACATTTTTTGTAGTGTCTTACTATTCTGATATCATTTAGTATCATATTATCACTTATACGATAATGTAATTGTGTCTTTTGGGTCACTTATATATATTTATATTCCGTTACAACTGTTGGGTAGTTTATAATCGTCTTATTTTAACACTTTGACGTCCGTTGATACAACATGTGTGTGATAGCCGGAACTACTCTGTGTGATGCTACTGCCGGAAGTTTTGGTCGGTACCACAATTTGTGGGAGATGATTTGTGAACGCTAACAAGTTTAGATACTACGTCTTTGATTTTAGCTTATTATTGTTAAAAACAAAAAACGTACCAATAAAATTTCGTTTTATTTAATAAGTTGTTCTATGGTTAATTAAACTTCCACGATTTTTTTTATTTAAATCAGCAAATGCATGGATGAAAACTAATAATTGTAATCCTGCTACATCTATTGCCCTTCGTTCTGATTCCATTGAAAGTTTAGCCAAAAGAAAAAAAATCAATTCCTTAAAATGTCAGAAATAAACAAAGGGATTGTCGCGTTCGTTATGCGAATTAAATTAGAAAACCTCCATATTGTAGGTGTAAGATTAAAAAAATACCGTCCTTGTCGTATATATGTTGTTTAAAGCGTTCATTTGCACATATTGAATTATTTCATGAATTTATATACATATTTTTTTAAATTAATACTTCAAAAATACTGCCGGGTCCTGGCGACATTTGACTGCGTAAACTTCCGGACAGTAAAGTGTTAAGATATATCATTCTATCCCTCCTATCCTATCCACCAACCCTTTCCTTCTTCCTCCCTTACTGAACAAAGCAGAGGACAAACAGAAAACTGAGACATAGAGTGTGGTGCAAGTAGTAGCCGACAGATACACCTCCTGTTGAGCAGGCAGCTGGCAGCTTACTATTGGCACCAGGACCAGGAGCGGGACTACATCTGCTCGAGACCTGAGGACTCCGGGATGCACCGCTGCGAGGACCTGCCTCCTAGCCAGATCGGGCGGCAGATCTGCACGGCGGCGGCCCTCCCGTGGAGCCCCAACATCCCGAGCAACGCCAGCTGCGTCAACTGGAACCAGTACTACACCGACTGCAAGCCTCAAGGGTCCAACCCCTTTCAGGGTACTATCTCCTTCGACAACATTGGCCTCGCCTGGGTCGCCATTTTCCTAGTAAGTAGGCTTTATATTTTATCATAAATCTACATAAAAATGCTATTATAAAATGCTTTTAATGCTATTATTTCTTTATTATTAATATTTGAGGACATTACGAACAGATTTATAGGTTTAGGTCCAAAGTCCGAATGATGAAAAAAAACATCCATATAAAATGAAGTTGTATTAATTCATCAAAGCATAACCAAGCATAACACCAAAGCACCAACTAAAAATAACTAATTTATTTAAATAAAAAAATTATATATAAAATTATTTAGTGATCACCCTAGGATGCCTACCGCTGAGCCACAAAAAAAAAATGTTAGCTATTTCTTATTTAAATAAAAAAACTAATTTGATATAAGGTATACATCCACGCATGATAATTTTTCTCAAAATGAGTTACAGATGGCGGGATTCGAATCCCTTCCGTCTGCGTCGATAGATAGCAGCACTTTATGGACTAGATAAGCGATATAAAAGAATCGTTACAACATATCAGTTTTTTATTGAAAAGATATCTCAAATATCTGCGTCAGTAACCATACACATTAGAAAATAATACATCCTAATTAAGAAGCTCTATCAAGAACAAATCAAATATTCCTAAAAATTAAATTCTGATTAATAAAATTATTGACAGAATTCCTTATTCAGCTTCCAACTGACGTACATCAAGAAGTTTCCATTCACATAGATAACGTGATGTTAATACAATCAGTTCTTAACGTAACACTTTTAATAATTTCTCCAACATTTTAAAAATTTATTATTTCAAATTTGTCATTAGTTTATTCAAGCAATTTTGAATAGAATGACTCTTTTCCGCCTCATTTCTCAACGTTTTAGACTGGTTCTGAACCTAAATTTTTAGGAGAATTAGCATTGACTAAGATAGTGACAGACTAAATAAAAGTAGACTATTTTAGAAAATTAAAAAAAATGTAATTTGGAAATTTCGGATCTATCTGGTTTTCTGATAGGACGTACCAAACCATACACAAGTCCACTTAATCAACGTCTGTACTTTTTCACTAAACAAAGCAGAACAGAAATTTAAAAAACTAATTTGTGACAGCCTAATATTTGAAAGTTACAGATCAAAATTAATTATTTTATTAATATCAGTGGAAAAAATGGACATTCTGTTATCAGAAAATGAACTATGTGCATAATAAATTTCTTGTTTATTGACTTTGAAAAGTTGGCATAAAATTTCGAAGATGTGATGATTTCATTGTGTTAATAATTAATTAAATGGCAGATAGTGTACAGTCGTTTGTAATGTGCCAATAAATAAACTGTCCTTTCAAAGTGTGAATTTTAAAGGGGAAAATTCAAATGGTATTGAAATGTATTGGCTGGTATTATTTTTAAAAAAAGTAATAGAGCATTTTACTAGTCATGACAAAAACTCATTAATGAACTTTTAATACCAATGAATGTCATGTAAGAGTTGTGTTTTTTTTATGAAAGAGCAGTGCTTTCAATTTTTTTTTTTATTACTAATTCATTTTAAAATTTTCTCTTTTATTTTACTATTGTAGAGCGGTTTAGTAAATAAATAAAAAAATATATTTTAGCAAATGCAACTGATGGAACGATATGACTTATGTATAATCAAATAATTGGGACTCAAAGAAAGACTAAGATGGCTTTCTATCAAATCTTTTCTATTTGAAAGAAAACTTCATTTAGGAACCAATAATTCAGTCTAACCCCACCCTCTTTATGCTCGATTTGACCTGATTCTCTCAATATCCAATTCCATTCATTTCAGCTTAGTGAGCATGTACCCTGATTTAGGCAATGAATCGAATTTTTAAATTTGTTCCATCGTTTTTCACTTCTTTTTTTTTTTAAGTGAGACGAGAAAGGGGTGTCAGTTTTTGACAGGAAAAAAAACCTTTATCGGATATTCTGGTTATTGAATCTGTTTTTATGAACGAAAACAATCAGCTTTTGGAGGGGAGCGAAAAAACTGTTATTTTTAATGAAATAACTTCCCATCAAAACATTACTGTTTATGAAATCGCAAATAACAACGAGAACCTGGACTGAACACCCGGTATATATGTAGTAATCACACTCCTTGGAGAATATATATATATATATATATATATATATATACTGTTACAGTCCTTGCAGGACCTGAGCCTCTGCCACCATTCTTCTACATTCCTCGTAGTCTCCAGTGAACGAAAACAATCAGCTTTTGGAGGGGAGCGAAAAAACTGTTATTTTTAATGAAATAACTTCCCATCAAAACATTACTGTTTATGAAATCGCAAATAACAACGAGAACCTGGACTGAACACCCGGTATATATGTAGTAATCACACTCCTTGGAGAATATATATATATATATATATATATATATATATATATATATATATATATATACTGTTACAGTCCTTGCAGGACCTGAGCCTCTGCCACCATTCTTCTCCATTCTTCGTAGTCTCCAGTGAGGCTCCTCAGATTTCTTATTCCCATGTTTCTTAAATTCAAGTGTTACTTATTAAATCAGCTTATATTCCGTTTCATATCAACGAATTCTAAGTCCTCTGACGGCAGAGTCTGCTCAGCCTATAGGACTCTATTCTACACTTTAGCCTGCTCTTCATAACAGCACAGAGGGTATCAGGCTTCCCATATGATGCCTATAGTTCGAGTTGCTACTGATCCTCTTCTTTGAGGGTTCCAAAGATCATTCTCAGTATTTTTCTCTCCAGAACCAGAAGAGCTATTCTGATTTCCTTGGTCAGGGTTCACGTCTCACTGCCATGCATTACAACTAGCCTAATACCGGTTTACACACCAAAAGAAAAGCTTTCCTGGAATGACTTGTACCGGAGAGCTTTTTGCAAAGCATAAATAAATAAACTTCTGGTTCTTTCTACCATTCTGCCCTGGATTTCACGTTCCGTCACTACTTCTCCGAGTTACTTGAATGAACTACGCCTGTGAAACGTGTTTTCGCCAAAATCGACGATTCTCTACCCGACCTGTAGAGTGGTATTCATTTAAGTATTGTGCTGTTTTCTTGAATTCTTATTCAGTTCCGTCCAATGGTATTTTGCTCCCCCAATAAATTTTGTATGACATACCTAGTTAAAACTGAATGAAGATAATGATAATGGTAAAATGAAATATTTAAAAATAGAGAATCGTTAACATAAATATGACCATTTTTGGAGCCAGAAAAAACAGTCGATTTAGTGGTGCTTATTTAGAATTTATCCATATATACGATTTATGTTCCTTTTTCATTTTAATAATTTAGTTTATTAGGCGTCGACGATAAAAAATTGGTTTTCCTTTATTGCGCTCATTGGAAAAAATGTCGATTTAGCGGCCAAAATTATATAACTTCGGATTAAAAAGTATTTTTTTCATTTATCAAAAAGGCTGTATTAGGGAGAGTGAAAAAGATGTTTTTACTTCATTTTAAGTAAAACAGCTTAGAGGGAATATAGCCATCAAATCAAGAAAAAGAAATTAACAGATATCTTGCTCTGAAGAGCTTTCTACTAATTTAATTTTTGTTTCATGTATTTACTGCATCAATGTTATAATACTTAATAAAATTAAATTATAAATATACACTTTACTTGTGAGGAATAATATTTTATGTATTTTAAAACATATTTTAGGTATTTATCTAATTAGTTAAAAGCTTAAAACATGGATGTTTTAAATTAGGGATTCAGATTTAAACTGTTTTACTATTGTATTATAATATCAGTAAGACAACTGAATCCTCAGCCACTGTAAAAAAATATACAAATTAAAAATAATAATAAGTTACTAATTGAATTATTCTATGATGGTTGTAATATTGTTTGTTATAATATTCATCATCAGTGGCGCAACAATCCAATTATTAAGTTAGATCCTCCTCAAGAATGTTATAATATTTATAACGTATATCTTTATGATTCTTTTTTTCTTAATGAACAAATTGAGGTTAAAAGGAATGAGTACTCAGATCATTGTTATAGGTTGCAATTTTCATTCTTAGATCCATCCACACATTCTCCGCAAGTAACCTTAAATGATAACCCCATCACTTTCAGCTTGGCTGTAAAAGTTTAGGATCAAATTCGACCAAACCATATTCCTGAGAACCCTATGGAACCCCACATGTCACCCTAATATTCCATTGGTCCTATTGTTTCCTACAGTCATTCCGTTGTTCTTAACATCTTCTTACTCAACATACATGTAAGCTCCTTATATCTTTTCTTATCCTTGTCTACTACATTGTAATATACGGGGGCCTCTTAAATTTATTCGAGGACAGATTGAAGGCAATTATGAATTGACAAATCCTTGAGATTTGTCTTCGGTACTCTGAGGTCTTGTATATTCCACTTTTATGGTGGGTTAAAGTTGCTCTTCCCCTTCATCCATGTACAATTCTTCGGTTCTTCAATTTTATACACAAATTTTTCAATTCTCAACACCCTTCGCCTGCAGTTTTTTACAGTTCAAATCCTAACTCTACTCCCAGAAAATGGATGGAGAGATTGTTCAATTCCGAATTTTAAATTTATATTCTCTTTATTTCCAGATCGGCTATTCCTAGCCTTACATGGTTTTTTTAATAATGAATTTTAAACTTTAACACATAGTGAAAGTGTGGGTTTCGTCTCATGCAAGAGACACCCCTAACAGTACATTATCAGATTATTTACAGAGAAGATGTAAATATGTAATAGTGTAATTTCATCTAAAAGAATGTTAGTAGTTTAACAATAAAATATGTAAATAAGTAAACAAAATTAAAATTAATGTAATAATAAACACAACTACAGTACTATAAAACGGAAAACTAAAAGAAAACAGGATTATATTACATTTTGTTAAAACGATTGGTGAGAAACGTTATCTATTGAGATCACATCAGAATATCTTTCAACAGTCTTGGTTTTAGTCTTGGGGATGAAATAGGTTTGCCTATGTTGAATGCTACAGCTCCTTGGACTGCTGGTAATCCGGTCTTAAATCTGGTGTAGCGTTAATTCCGAATTCAACATAACCATCTGAAATCCATTTCTATCTAATATCCGCCATGCTTCTACCCTCAATTGCGAAACAGATGGTTTCTAGTCAATTGCTTATAATTATTTTTTATCAACAAACCCGCTATTTTACACATTTGAATTTTATTGCATTATATTTCAATAATTATCTTCGAAAGAGACGATGTGAATTCATGATGTCCAAAAACACGTATTTCTATTTATCCTAAAGCATTTATAACCATTTATTTTACTTCAATTTATTCCAAACTATGTATAACTATTTATAAATATTGCGCATTCATTAACTGTTTCTTCGTAAAAAGGTTAAATGGTGAGATCGGTGATCAAATAAACACACTTTGGATAGCTCGCTTTATCACAAACTGTGTGTAACCCTAATAACATTTCATAAACCGAAATCCAACTAGATTGAACTCATTTCAAACTAATTTGTGGATCAAACTATGGAATCTATTAATAAGTTTTGGATAGTAGTTAATCGCTCTAATCACTACGATATCTGATTTTAGGTCAATAAGATAACCTATAAGATTAAAAAAATTGATATAAAGTGCTGTAAAAATACAAATGCGCTTAAGAATTAGAAAAGTTTTAATTATCTTTTATTAAGGAATAATAATCATATGTTCTCCACTTCTTTAATAAGGCGAGGTGAGTTCAATAATGAATTTAAATTAAATTTAAACATTTCTTTGAAGGCGAAGCGGAGTCATTAATATGATTACGAATATCGATCGCTTTCCGCCTAATGGCTTAGCAATTTCCGTTTATTTGAATGTGACATTCATTGACAGCCGGATCTATTGAGTGCAGTTTGGCCTGATAGCTGAGTGCCTTTTGATCCACCGCAATATTGTATCTTTTGAATATACTCCCTCTTCAACACAATATTGCTCTCCCATATTAAACAAATTAACCACAATTAAATCACTTTAATTTTAATTAATTGTTTCTTATTATACAAATTTGCCTAACTCAATTGAAATTTTTAACTTATAATATCCTTGATACGAATGCATAGTATGGATGTTAAAACGATACTTTTATCTCCACCTGGTACAAAAACATGTGTTTTGGATCATTTAATAAGGACTAAAATACGTCATTTAACACTATCCGTTACAAATCAGGCTAATAAGTAGTAAATAATCACTAGGGAACCAGCAACAAAGATGACAACTTAATTTGCTAAAATATTGTAGCCCAACATGTAGAAGAGGTCATGATTAGGTTGGTGCGTCTGTCAATGTGTCAAGTTCAGTTGTTTTGGTTATGACTAGTTTAGGTTATAGAGAGACTAGAATACCTACAGTATCTACGTTTGTGAAAATTCGATCTGGAGATAAAATCTTGTATGCGCCTCGTAGACTAAACTTATCACTATTCCTAGCAATATTTTTTTCTCATATGGCTTCAAGAAGAAACCTATTGTTTGTTCATTTAGCGTCACTTTATGCTGCCATGGCTAATCGGACGATGCTACATTGGGAGCTCTAAATTTTTCTTATCCAGGTTTAACTAGGATAGGGATTTTTAACGAGTACCTGACATCGTACATGCTCGGGGCCCCCGTTTAACGTCCCTTCCGAAGGACAGCGTAACTAAGGATTTTTACTCCCTTTAAAATATCATAGGTCCAACTGCCGAGCAACAAACCCGCGATCTTGGGCTTAGTAGTTTGTTACGCTAGCCACTAGACCACAGGTCGCCCCAAGAGAAGAAACCTATTGCTGAGGGAATAATGATATTCTTATGTCCCTAGGTGCTAAATAACTACTTTCTTTTTCGATCTCTAGCTATTGATGTAGGGTCTGATAATTGATTTAAAAATCATATAAAAGACAAAAATAACGTATAATGAAATAAGTAAAATATGTTTAACGATATTGATATCGAATAAACCTTGATATAATTATTCCACTCTCTGAAAGTGGATTTTTTTTTAATCCCGATACTTTGCATTTGGTTGTAGATATGTGCCGTTCCAATGCAATGACGATATCTCTATATGTATATATGTTATAGATGTTATACATATATTATATATATATATATATGAATATATATATATTATATATGTAAATAGTAGTTTCTTACTACATAAATAGCGATACATTTATCTACTCCTATTCATTTTTGCGCAGTATACATTTAACTTAAGTATATTGATAATAATTTTAACTCATGTACATAGATACTATTTTTGTTTAAATGCGTCATTATTTAATACAATAACACGTAAATTATTTTCGCAGGTAATCAGCTTAGAGGGTTGGAGTGACATAATGTACTATGTCCAAGACGCCCATTCCTTCTGGGACTGGATCTATTTTGTACTTCTTATCGTGGTAAGTAAAATTTTTTATTTTAAACTAAAATACTTTTAAATATAATAAAAAATTTGCTATTATAATTGTTGTTATTTTTTTCCTTTAATTTGTATCATATATATATATATATATATATATATATATATATATATATATATATATATATATATATATATATATATATATAGACTAAGTCCAGAAATAAACCTATTGTATGATCCTTATAACTACCCACAGCCCGACTATAAAACGGTCTGACAAGTTTAAGTAGGAATTCAGTAAGAAAAATAAGGAATACTGGGCCAATAAGACAATAAGAAAGCTCAAGGTTCGGCAAAAATTTCTTCAAGAAAGTCATGCAGCGCAGTTATAACACGAGAACTGTGGTTCTAAAATATTCAAAATGATATAAAAAATATCTTTTGTAAAAGGTTTTTATTTTTTTAATTATCGAACCAAATTGGATTGTCTACCAACTAGGTATAGAAAAAAATCAACACATCTATCATTAGTGCAAGTTTTCTTTCAAGATTATCACATTAACTCTGGAACTCAGGAACTTTCTCTCTTGGATACATTTTTTTTGTAATGCTTTATCCTAAGGTTTGTGTGAACCGTTTGCATTGTATATATAGCACTATAACAAGAAATGGGATTACTGTTTTTCTTTTATATATTTTTACTGTTTTCACCAACCCGATTAAAGAATTTTTATGAAAGTTGCCAAATAACTTCTCGATGAACCACGTAAAATTTACCAATATACCAATATTACGAGTAGAAGTTTTAAGAATGGAAAGAAGATAACAAAATATAATTGTGCATAACTGAAAAGCGTAGCTAGAATTCATATTTTTTCATTTCAGAGGATACTCAATTATACTCGGTACTACCTGGACGATAAAAAAATAAATGAAACATGGACAAGCATTAGCAAAGATATAGTGTACTTTAAAGTCCTATGTTTTTATGGTTGCTTTTCATGACTCTATTAAAACCTTTTTACGTTTTAGAATAAATCGAAAACGGCAACTCCCTCAGTATATTGTAGATGTTCATATATTCATAGAGTTAGTTAAATCATCTAAAAAGTTTAACAATTATAAAAGTGGTATGGAATGGTCAGGAGATGCAATCAATGATTAGACAAAATAAGAATTTTATATAATAAGACTTATTTTTTGTAATCATTGACTGCACCACTCTTAATAATTGTAAAGGATGCATTCATAAATTTCTTTCGTCGGCTAAAAAACGCTATGTCATACGAGTAAATGGCTTACCTTTTAATATCTTAATGCATTATTTAATCGGCAGTGTATTCATAATTAGAAAAAATAGACCTTTACTATTCAGTTGGTTGCTATATGATGTGTATCTGAAAACAAAATCTACGTTTATCAAATAATATATATATAAAACTTCTTCTGAACGATCCTCGAATCTTAATCCAATTCAGCAAACAGTTATCATTTGCAGATCATCTGCGGTTGGACACTTTAACGAAATTACTGCAAGTTCCAAGGCTAAACTGGCAGTCAAAGGCTCAAGTTTAGTTTTCAACTTTGAACCATCAAGTCTACACTTGATTCGGCTGAATTATCTCTTGGACTTGAGGCTAAGGCTACACCTACATTGGATCCGGTGTGATACGATGAGACATCGCAAGCAAACCAAATGACTGAAATATATCGATAGTTATAACATTTGGTTCTTTAAATTTATAAAATTAAGATTATTTATTAATTATTTTTAATACATTTATATTTTACTATAATGTATAGTAAAATATGTATAATGTATATACCCCAGCATCGTATGTGATAGAATCACGTCGCACCGAATCGGATCCAATGTAGGTGTAGCCTAAGTCGTTAGGAGCCGAACTAGTAGGGAGTTCTAAGAATGGGACCGTTAATAAATAATAAAAATCAGGAAGTAGTATACAGCCTTCCGGAAGTTTATCAAGGATAATCACTGACATTTCTTCCAATCATTTAAAAATTATTTTTTATATTCTAGTTAAATGGCCACGATAAAGAGCCCTTAACAGGTTGTTTCGAACTACTGAAAGAGCTCTTTGAAGCGAAGTAAATGGCAGCTTGTTATATTTAAAGAACTCTTGCCGTTGAATATTGAACAAAGCGAAGATCCCTAATGAGCTTAATGTTCAAAGGACTGTTAATAGACCGTTCTATTGTCTCATCACTGAACTCATTTTATTTTACGTTACAATATTTAACGGTTAGTTACAGAGTGGAATAACTTTAAATTTACACGTATAAAGAACAGATAAAACAAAAAAGTTTTATTCAACAATAACGATTAAACTGGACCTATATAAACGTTTCAGATAGGATATACATCGAATGATGTGGTTACCATTGAAACTAAAAAAAATATATTACAAAGCAATCAAAATTTGACACAAAATATTTATTTGGACGCAATCAGAAAAATTTAAAACACAGAGCCATAAGTTTCTTAACTTCCTGAAAACAGCTATGTATATGTAGCCACGTATGGTCTTAATATGGACATCTACCCGATATAGGCATCACCAGTTCATACACTAAAAAATTCAAATTAATGAAAATCAAATCCTGGCACAACCCACATCAACAGTCCAAACAGTCCATCTCTTCCGTAAATACAATAAAGAAACGAGTATTTGTCTGAAAGTGATGGATGCGCTGTCTTAGATTGGTGCGTCTGTTTGGACTGGAATGGAAGTTAGTTGTTTTCGTCAATTTTAGAGATTTAAAGCTTTACATTTTGGAATTTCCAATTTCACTGGATTTAATTAGTACTAATTAACGAAGGATAATTAAGTTAGCAGTTTTATTATCATATCCAATTAAACAACTTTTGTAATCAGTTTGAATTTACTACATAAACTCATTATTTATCACGGCTAAAAAGTCCTAGGTAGAACAAAATTTGCTAATTTATGTCTGGTAACTATAATTTTATATATTTGGGATCTCAAATTAGGTACGGTTTGCGGAGGAAAAACTGCTCAATTGATACTGGTACCGTTCATTTAAAAAAATTGAATGTATTCTTAAGAAATTCTATGAAGGGAAATACTATTAGAATGACTAATGCCAAATATTCCAGTTTTTCTATGGTAAAAGTAACAAATACTTATAAGGCATTATAGACTTATCCCCCTACTTATTTCTTTATAGTCTCTATTTTCGCCATAAAAATTAATTTTTTACAGTCACGTTGTAAATTGAATATTATTTCTCCCAACATAATTATAAACGTATTCACAAGAGTCACGAACATGATAAATGAAAGGTTGATTTTGTTTGTCTAAAATCTTTTGATAATTTATAAGTGTGCTTATGTGCTAATGGAACGGAGGAGTTCAGTGGTATAGCTGAGTTTGCTATTCCAAAAGTCCGTGTTCAAATCTGGCGGTAGCAGATAATCTCTTCATAGTTGGGGATGGAAACTGGAGACCCTCCTGGGGCTCACCGAGCCTCTGTAAAGTGAATACCTTTAATACCTCTTGGCTCAAGCTTTGTACTAGAAATAATTAAGTATCGGTCGTGTACTGAACTGAGACCCTTCATGTTTTTTATGTTTGTTTTTTATGTGCACTCTTCAGCATAAATAAAGATTTAATACATCATCGTCCTAATGGTATGCTTTGATCTTTTGCTCAAAATATTATCTAAAACTAGATGTTTTTTTAAAAAAGCACATGAAGTATCTTCGTTTGTTTAACTTTCTTTCACGATTAATCAACGAAGTCAATCAAGGAATTTCCTCTAACTAAAAAAAGAGTTACCAGGTTTTATGATTATGAATACATTAAATTTTCTTCTTTTTTTTACCATTCCTACTCGGACAATTAATTTTTTCTGAGTATAGTCTTGTGTTAAAATTAAATTAAAAAAAAAAGTTTCTTAAGAGAGAAAAGATATCTTATTAATGAATGGGTTGAAAAAAGATGTAAAACTTTGGATCGCTTAGGAAGGCTAAATAGTCCACTTCAACCGAGCCCCTGGCTAAGCCGTTAAACCTACTCTATTCAATGATGATGAGTAGGTCTCAGATCTATTATTCCCAGATGCCTCGCGTTTAAATATTTACGGATAGGTCTCATCTCTGTTCTCATAATTCCCCTGCATATTAGATACTTGGTTTCGAGAGCAAAGGACTTCAATAAATTGTAGAATGCTGGAATTTCTTTTGGTAATTTATTAATATTTACTTATAGAATTATAACATACCATAACTAACTAATTCACTATTTATAAACTAGTTTCAAATAACAATCAACTAACACACACTTATCCTTTTTATTGTATTAGACTTCAAGAAAACACAAACTGATAATACTGAAATGTATGATACTCAACGTGATATGCTCAAGCATGTGTTCAATTTATTGTAGCATCCTAAAGATGCAATAGTTTCTAACTTGAAATGCTATATTAAAAAATAGCCAATCTATCTAGAAAAACCAAAATATATTAAGTCTCAGCACTTTTAATAATCCAGTGTTAACTAATTATTATACGAATATATTTTATTTACTTTTTTTAGATGATACGTAGTGATAAGTATAAACTTTTTGTTAGTATATAATAATCCTGAAATAAGATAATAGGATGAGTCTTATCAACACCGGTGGCGGGAAAATCGTGACCTTTGAGTAATCGATAACAAATTTTTAATTTAACAAGATTATATGTTTTAAATAAATAATACAACATTTAATTACAAAACTAAAATATTGTTGACAAAATTATTTTGGTTATATATCGATGCTTTATTCCAATAATCCCAGTTTCTGCTTTGATATGATTCCTACTATTTGATTATGATTCTTATTTTATTCGAATGAGTAGTTTGAAATGTTTGTATTTGTTTATGTTGATCATTATTATAAAGTAAACAAAAAGGATTACAACAAAGAGAAACCGGGGAGTTGGAAACGTTCCAATCCTTTTTCCTATTTAATTGGATTTACAAATTTTAATAAATGGCTGAAGATTTGAAGCATGTGACCTGTGAATAGGGCAACTATTTTACTTATAAAACTATACAACTACAACCCATGAAGGGTCTTAGATTCAGTATACGGTAGAAATTGTGTTTCTAGTATAGCGGTCATTTATCGTATATCACACTCAACCGCCAGCTTTCCCCCGATTAACGATACACACTAATTAGAGCCTGGGTGAGACACAGGAGGGTCGTCAGGTCCCCCAGGGTCCAACAACAGCTGTTAACTTATTAAAAAATGTATCTGCCTCAGCTGGATATAAACTCATTCGCCATTACAACTCAGTCCATCGCAACGTTCTACCCGCTGAGTCCTCCGCTCTATGCTTTATTTAAAGTCATCATATCATTAGCCCATTTGAGACGATGATTTTTTTCCAACACGGTCCCCAGGAGCGAATTTTTTCTCTCTTTATATTGTTCATTTCCAATAAAAAAACATGCTTACTATGGAAATCACCCAATTCGTAAGTGAATTCAAATAAGATCATTGCACACCGGGGGTACAGCTCGCTCCACGAAAAAAATTTTAATGCAAGTAGCGGATTGAACACCATGTGTGTAATGTAAGGTAAAATGAAAATACATCATTCAAAATTTATAATGTTTATTGCAAAAGTAGTTTGATAATATAAAATAATTATTTTGCTTTCAATATAATGCAAAGAAAAAATTAAAAAAGTTTTTTAAAAATAAGGTGAAAAATGAAAAAACAAATGCCAAGTTTTGTTTTCCTGTACTTTACAGATTTCATTTGTTCAAGAAAAATATTATTTCGACGACTAGTTTACTCAGGATAACTGATAATTGCACAATACTGTTATTACACACACAGTGTGCAGGCCGTCTTATAGCCTGGGAAATCAAATGCACATAAGGTGTGCAATCGGTCTTGAATGGGTTAAAGTGAATGAGAAATTGTTAATATACAACTGATACTAGTACATATTGAATCAAAAATTATATTATAATTACAATTACAATTATAGCCAGGTTATATTAAATGTTTTATGGATACATTTAATACATAGCAACTTTGTAGTGGCGCATCTCTGAAGTGATACCGGAAGTGCTGCATACCAACCTTACCTTCAATACAGTAAGGTCGTGCGGGCTTTGTATGAGGCTGGCAATGAAGGCAGTTGACATCTAATAGTAGTTCCAATTGAGCGAGAAGGGTTATAATTGGATATCATGACGCCAAAGCCAAGTCACATGAAATCCGTTTATCTGATGACTGGATTTATCAAACGTGATTTTACACTACAAAAACGTTGATGCAAAACCAACTGTTTACTCTGATAGTTCTGAGGAAAAAAAAAATTCTTCGAACATCGATTCTACCTACACCTATTAAAACATACAATAATATGAATATGATGTTAACGAAACATTTTTTCTTTGCAACAATATGAAAAATACAAACTTATAAAAAAAGGTTTCAAACACTAAGTAAATTAGCTTTGAAAGGTGAATAAATCTCATTTTTAAAAGTCAGGAAAGTTTCTTTTAGATTTTATTATGAGTAGTTCCTTTTATTTACATATATAAATCTGAAAATAAGAAAGAAATCCCCTATTTTATGTATATGAATAAAAAACTTTTGGATTGAAGATAGGAATAATTGTTTTTAAAGATCAATCCAAATCTAACACCGATATTGAAAGACTAATTCTTTTAATACACTGCATATTCTTTTTTTCATACATTTAATACATTCTTCTAATTAAAATTGCATAGAAGATTTAATTAGAGATAATTTTAAATTAGATAGTAGTAAATCTATATGCCGACGACTTCCAAACCTATTTATCCTTTCCTCCTTCTGAGCTTTCATTCGCGTTCACCAGTATTCAGGAAGACCTAGATAGGATCAGTGCCTGGGCAAAGCTGAACAAACTGGAATTGAACGCAATGAAAACCCAGGCCATTGTTCTAGGTCCCAACTTCCTCCTTACAACTATCCCCACCCTCCCAACATTAATCCTAAACGACCACCCTATCAGTTTCAACTCCTCCGTTAAAAGCCTAGACATTACCATTGACCAAAACCTTTCCTGGAAGCCTCATGTCACCCTAATATCCCGACGATCAATTAGTCCCCTGAAATTATTTCATCCATCTCGGCATCTCCTTACACATTCAACCCGGAAGCTCTCGTATCATCCCTCATCTTCCCCCACTTTGACTACTGCAGTGTGGTGTACGGTGGTCATCTCAACCCCTCCTTTCATCCGCCATTCTTCTTCACTGGCTTCATTAAAATCACTGCTTTTCCTTCATCTCTTGGCATCCCAAAAAAACGCTCTCCAGACAGGTCAATCTTCCGCTTGAATAAATTAGTATTCAATACTTGATCTCGTTACCTACGTGTTTTGTTTATTTTTCAACAACAAAGAAGATACAGACTTTGTAAATACTTTATCGCATGCTATGCCATTCAATTATTTTATTTAGCAATTTCGTTATTAACTAGTGTATTAATGTCATTTTGATAATATCAATACCTATATTTATTTTCGACAATTAGTTAAAATCCTGTCAAGTTTCGTACTTTATTTATATATTTTTTTTTCTATTTCTGATTTTATTATGTTTTGTCACTCTTGATTACTTCATGATTTGTATTATTATGTAGCCTTCTGGCCAGATGAATATTATGTATATTTTTTTTGTCCATTATTGTTATTCTAAAGGGACTTGGTCCCAGAATAAAGTTTGTTTTCTATTATATTATATTCTAAATATTGGAAAATTATGGAATTGACAAAAGTGTTACCTTTTAACAGCCGCAGATGTCCTGCGGGATTCACAGACCCACCTATTGCTCACCTAGCCTTTATAAAGTGGGTATCCTTAATTGGTGGGAAACCTGACGTTTTAGCGTTATCTCGGACAAATCACTTGCTTACACAACCGTTGTCCTTGTAACAGTACTGTACCCAAGACCCTTCATGGGTTGTGTAATGGTAAAGATTTTTTCTTCATTTATGCAATATGTACCGATGATTCTAACAAAAAATGGATATACAATAAAAAGAATACAAAGCAAAACTAATACAATAATATAACTTCCTTAATTATGGTGTGATACGGAGTGAAATAAAAATCAGTTGAGCAGGGTAAGACTAGGGTATTTGGGGGAAGATAAAGGTGGGTATGGCTCACCTGGCATCTGCCCTCGTTACCCGATCCATTGACTTGCAAATTGGCCACCCCCGACGCTAATCACCGTCTCCACTTACATCTCCTCTACCGGAGCGAAGTCCCTTCCAGCTAGCCCTCTACTGCCGAAACTACCACCATAAGGGAAATATTCTCAACACCAGATAATATGTTAATACATAATAATATTGGGTCGTTTCATTTGAAATGTCCATTTTCAAATGAAAGGTTATTTTGTAAAACAAATTTATGATCAAATATTTACTCTTATATTCTATTCATTTTTCCTCAATGTGTTATCAAATTTTCAATCCCAGAACTGTAATACTCAGTGTTTTGTGATGAAATTATGTCTGAAATCCGTTTTGACTTGAGAATCATTATCAACAGTTTGACGCTTAAGGAAGTTTGTTACAAAACTTCTGAAGATATGGAAATCTGTCGGAGATAAGTCTGGCGAAATAGGTGTGGGAGGACTTCGTTTAAGACCCTTATCAGACCTGCGCTGACCTACAATTCTGAGAACTGGGTACCGAGGGAGAAAGATGAACAGCCCGTCAGCGTTATCCAAAGAAAGCTCTTCAGAAAAATTTACGGTCCAGTTAGGGCTGAGGGGGGATGGGGAATACGGCATAATCATGAACTATACTCTCTACATAAGGAAATACTTATCGTCAAGTTTACAAAAATAAACCGATTACGATTTGATGGGGAAGACTCAAGATTGGTTTACCCAAGATTGCAAAGCAAAAATCTAGATGGAGAGATCAGGTGAACAGGGATGCCACAGCTAAAGGTGGGCCTGATTGAAGGGAAACGGCACAAGACATTAAAGGTGAAAATCAGTTGGAGGAGGCCAATACTCAGGGACAGTAGTTGTAGGCCTACGT
The DNA here is from genome assembly GCA_964056705.1 of Troilus luridus. Taxonomy (NCBI): domain Eukaryota; kingdom Metazoa; phylum Arthropoda; class Insecta; order Hemiptera; family Pentatomidae; genus Troilus; species Troilus luridus. Next base: position 86,102,438 of record OZ057412.1, read on the forward strand.
AACCCAGCTCGTTTAGTTTCTTCACTCTATTTCGTGAAACATGTCTGACGTTGTCGAGCTAGAGTATAGGTCCCTTCCGATTAACCAATGCAAGCTGTTGTTTGATAAGTTTTCGTTGCATTATGTCATCATCTCTGCAGTACGGTGCAAATGTGATGGCTTCATCTGTGGGTCGAAACGAGAAATAAACCATATATGAATTAGATAATTATTTATGAATCAATCTATTTTACCAGCTCACAAATTCTCAAGCCAACAACGAATTATCCGTTCGTTACAACACACTTCCCAGAACGCGGTGGTAGATTTTCTTGAGTCTTACCGATTCTACTAGTTCTAAGTAATAAACAAGTTTTCACCAAAAAAACTTCGTCGAATTCAATTGTATAATAACCAATGTTTGTTTTATTTTAATGCCACAACTCATTATAATCGGTAAGCAAAAACACATAGATAACAACAGAAGTTCATTTTTGAAATTTAGAAATAGTAAAAATTGAAATGTCATATAAAATTACCAAATACGATTATTTGTATGACTCAATGTCTATTAGTTGTGTCTTTCTCTATGCTTTGTTATTTTTATAAAATTTCAGTCTGAATATTTATTTATAAATTAAAAAATGTTCAGCAACGAATAGGTTATTATATCAGTTTATTCCTGAATTTTTTCGTTGTTCTATTAAAATTAAATGTCTGAAATGAAACTGTATGAAAATCTAAAAATATATATTCGTTCCTGAATTACAGAAACACATTTTGTTTTCCTCGTATTGTATTAAAACAAAACTTAATTCGCCGGAGCATAATAATTTTAGTTAACTTAAATATATTTTCAGTAAGTTAAAATTTATAGAGTTCAAAGGGAAAATGTCAAAAAAGACAACAAAATTTGCATTTCACGCTCTATTGAATGTACATAAAATGCCAGTGTTTAAGTTGAAAGGAAATATCGTTGTTGGAGGGAACGGGACCAATTAAGTATTTTTAAATGACCTGTCAGGACAGGGCGGAGTTTTAGCTTCGACCATTTTGCCCAAAAAAACGCTTCTATCGGAAACGATTACAATAAAGTGTGAAAATTAGTCGATTTAATGAGAATCAAATTGAAAGCAGTCAAATAAATTACGGTCCTTAACATGCTGAAACCTCAGGTTCGAGAGGCTGAACGACACTGCCACTTACTAATAAAAAATTTAATTTATTTATTTTATTATTTGTATTTTATAGGACCAAAAGCATAATAATAATAATAACAAATAAATTAAAATTGGCGCAAAAGGCTGTTCTGTAGTACTCCTGCAGAGCTGTGAGAAAATTCTTGAACCAGTTATATCATTTACACTTCCCTTGAATGTTGAATTACGTGATGTGGATTTGGTGCAAGCCAAATCTGTGATAAAAATAAATATAGAAATAACTGGAGCTGGTCCATGAATTTTAGGTACACATGAATCTTCCAATTGGCTTACCTAAAATCCATAAAACCAGCGGGCGTCTTGCGCACTGAGTACGCCACCCCATTTTTATATAATTTTCTTAATATTCATGAAAAGTAAGTTTTATTTTCAATGAAAGAGACTAGGAAAATGCTAAATATTTCCTGTTTTCCTGTATGGTGCAAAGGCATGGACATTGACGAAAACATTATATGAAAAGTCTGGAGGTGAAGATATACCGGTGCATTATCGAAATATCGTATAATGAACAATTCATCAGCGCGGAAGTACTAAGGCGGATACGAAATAATAAGGGAATAGCATTTAAAATTGAAAAGAGGAAAATTGAATATTTCGGCCATCTAATGTGACATGACAGATACCGACTACTACAACTAATAATCCAGGGGAGGGGGGGGGGGGAGATACATGGAAATCGTGGAACCGGAAGAAGAAGGCATTTGTGGCACCACAACTTAAGGCATTGGTATTGACTGACGTCAGTTGAATTAATTCAGCAATGTGGCAACAAGAATTGAAATAGCAATGAAGATAGCCATATTCGTAACGGGCAGGGTGCATACAGAAGCGAATTAAAATACATTAATTTAAAAAAAAGTTTAATAGTTTTAAAAGATCAGTAACATGAAATGTATGATAATATATTTCAATATTTTTAAAACAATGATAACTGTAGAAATTTTAAATATTATTATCTAACAAAGGTGTTTCAATGATGCAAATATGAACATAGTAACATGGGGGGACAGAAGACCTGAGTATTCTGATTTCTAATTGCATATTTGTGAAATATTAAAAAAGAATAATTACTCTAGACGTCAGAAGTTATCATTAAAAAAGAAGGGTTTGGGGTTCAGTACATGGTAGAGTACTGTACTGTTTCCTATACAAAAGTCGTGCAGAGAAGTTATCTGTTTTAGATAACGATCAACCGTCAGAGTCCCCCCCCTTATTTTGTTACCGACTGTATAGAAGCTGGATGAGCCCCAGGAGGGCCCTATATCCCATAGGATCCATCTCCAGCCGCTTTCAGATTAAATAAAAGTCTGCCAGAGAGCGGGATTCGAACCCAGTGCTATCTGCATGGCAACTCAGCGCTCAACTATTGAGCCACTCCGCTCCTCAAACTTTATCATCAAAATTAAAATCATTCTGGGAACTTCTAGAGGAAAAAAATAGCTGTGCGTCCAACCCTAAAAAGTGTGGAATATTTATAGAAATGAAAAAAATTAATATACTTGAGGTAAAGATGGCGGAGCACGTTTGTGCGCTGGTCCCAGGCTGCCCGTTTCAGAACCAGGTGGTTTTGATTCCCACCTGAGTCGGTTAATATTTGATTCGAGGCAGGCACGAGAATTGAATCTTAACACTCCCATATTGTTTACCACAGTACTGGGACCTAAAAGCCCAACCGATGAAAGTAATATAATTTTTTTTAAATTTATTTATTGATATTTACAACTGTATTACAATGATACATCAAGTAAATAGGCTATGTGATACATAATGACATGAGTTAATGGCAAGTAGAGAAACTACCCACTGGTAGTACTCAAATCACTAGTTCAACTTAGAAGGTCACGTGGCCATCTTCTTTTCAGACGCCTCGGAGGATTATCGGTAATTGAAGAGGTTTGAAACTAGAGGGTTTGAGTGGGAATGAAGTTTGTTATGAAAGGATAGATACCGGGTTCGGGCCAAACAGCAACAAATGGGACATTAAGGTCGTTATGGATGACTTTATTCTTAACAAAATAAGGGGCGAAGTAATATAATAGAAATAAAATTATATCATATCACAATCTGAGAAAATGTGAAATAAAAACCCAAATTAAACAAGCAGAACAAACTTAAGTATTTTTAAAAATTTATTTATTGAAATCTACAACTGTATGACTATAATAAATGAAGTAAGTAGAATGAAAGATATACGAGGTGTGGCAATTAAATAACGATATTCATGGTATTATGTACCTTCACTGGGTTCCTGAAGTTCAAACTATTAATCAATACTACAACCTTAAGGTACTTGCAAAACTACGTGAAATAGTAAGGAAAAAACGACCCGAAATGTGGAAAGACAAAACATGGGTTCTCCACCAAGACAATGCGCCAGCTCATTCCGAGTTATCTTTCAAGAGGTTCCTAGCCCAGTATAGCATCCCATGGTTAGAACATCCACCTTCTTCACCGGATCTTGCACCATGTGACAGAAGATGACTTCCAACACTGTTTCCAACAATGGAAAATTCGCACGGAGCGTTGTAGGGATAGAGAAGGGGTGTGTGTACATTGAAGGTGATTAACTATGTATAAAATAAAAATAACTTTTATTGCAACGTCGGTCTCCTTAGTTAATAGCCAAACCTCGTATAACGGTAAGAGATAGAGGCAAGTTGAGAAACTAGCTACTGGTACTAATGAAAATATAAAGTATTGAAATGTTTACTGTTAGGTGCGAGAATCACTAAGCACCGAACTGTTTTTTCATCACTATCGTAGAATAGATGATATTTCGAGACCGAAATGTTGTAAAAGGAAGAGATTGTACGATATAATACAGGCAGGATTTAGGTGACATATTTACCGCTGATTGTATAAGATGAAAACTTAAGTAAACTCCGTCGTTATCTCTGAAAGCTTTAATTTTTAATTGCTTAATTTACCATTGAATGTGGAAGAGTTTTGCAGCCTTTTTCTTGAATTAGATGATTATTTTTTTTAACTTATAATTTTACAAAATTTATATACCTACCTTGCTTCTTGAAAAAAAAAGTAATTTATGTTAAAAAAAGTTTAACATAAAATGGTCTTCAGCTTAATCGGTGAAAATATTGTTTAATATCTTTACTCTCATCTTTCTTAATTCGGAAACCCAATATCAAAATACCCATTTCGTTTTCAATGTTAGACCCTTACCAAGCAATGTTAGACCGTAGCCAGCCATTTCATTTTATTATTTTGCATGGCTTCCCAAACTTCGTGCCAAAGCTTTTCCAATTTCCAATTTTCAGGTAAGTGAGTAATAAGATCCTTTTTAGGGTAAGATTAATGATTCATAAAAAAGTCCGAGACTAATAAAAAATATTAAAACAATATACTAATATATATATTGTATATATATATATATATATATATATATATATATATATATATATATATATATATATATATATATATATTGTAGACATATATTAGGAGAGTAATTTTGTTTAATAAACTTAAACTTATGTTCAAAAACCAACTACTTAATATTGATTAAATTATTATTAAACTAATATAAAAAATTATCTTTTTCAGTTGCAATTATATTTTTGTTTATTTAAAATTAGGTCTTTAATTTTTGGTTTGATAGGGCTTAACATGGTTCTTGAATATTAACATTTTTCTTGTTTACAGTAACAATACTGAATTGTATGACCCTAATGAATATTAATGTTGGTCTTACGAACCCTTATCTATATATTCATTAAAACATGATGAAAACCTACGTTAGTCAAAACGTAAAATGTAAAATTTACTAACATATTTTTGACCTTCATTCGGATCATTTCTCCCAAATTGATAAATATGTGGTCAGAAAATAATTATGCAATATTCATGGATTAAGATTTCTTTTAGATTTTGTTATTAATAATTTTAAAAAAGCAATCATATTATTTGTAAAAAGTGTTTAAATAACTATTTTATTCCTAAGATGTCTTTTGTTGGGTTGCTAATCCAGCACCCATTGGCCATGCATTCAATCTGTGATATATGGAAAGAAAATAGAAAGAATTAATTCTTTAAATAGTGAAAAACTATTTTTATTAGAAATCGACGTTTCAGCCCAAATCGCAATATTTCTTCGTGGCTTGATAGATAAGATACATAATATTTTACAATTAACTAGTTAGAACTTAAATTACAGAAAATTATAATAAACTATAAAATAAATAAGATAACATATAATATGAAATTATTTGAGTTAATAATATATAAAAATAAAATCATTGAAGTAAATAATATATAGAAATGAAAATATTAGAATAAATAATATATATATATATATATAATTATATTATTGGCGCGGCACACTCATAAAGAAGTACTTGGCCTGCTCAACCGCTCTACCCCAATCGTCCCGATCGCATGCTCGAGTGATTGAGACCTTGCTCAGCCTCAGATCTCAATTCACAAACGGCATCCTTCCATCTAGCTTTGGGCCTTCCTCGAGGTCTTACTCCATCCGGATTTCCTTTATACAGCTTTTTAGCTCTTCTTTCTTCGCCCATCCTATATAAGTGGCCCAGCCACTTGATGCGTTGAATCCTGATGAAGCTCGATATCATTAGGTCTCCATATAACTCACTTAGCTCCTTGTTCCTTCTGATCCTGAGTTGGTCGTTTTCTCGAACTGGGCCGAATATTTGCCGAAGAACTCTCCTTTCGAATCTATTCAGCTTTTCCACGCTGCATTTATTCAGTGTGAGGGTTTCACCAGCGTATGTCACTACTGGCCTAATCACGGTTTTATATATCATCAGCTTGGACTTTAGGCTAAGGAGCTTACTTCTCAGGAGCTTTGATATTCCAAAACATGCTTTAATACCTAATACTATCCTGGCTCTGATTTCCTCCTCCTTATCCAAATTCCCATTTATGCGGCTTCCTAAATACTGGAAACTTGACACTCGTTGGAAAGTGTGTCTTCTAAACGTGTAGCTATGAGGTGGTCGGTTTTGTTTACTATTCTTTATTACCATTATCTTAGTTTTCTCCTCATTCACCTGTAACCCCATTTTTCCAGCTTCTATTTCCAGCCTCTCAAAAGCTTCTTTTAAGATAATCAGCGATCTTCCTACTAATACAAGGTCATCAGCATATGCAAGAATACCCAGACTACGGTTAAAGATGGTTCCCTCCATCAGTAATCCTGCCCTTTTAATGACACTTTGCATTACAATATTGAATAGTAGAGGTGCCAGCGAGTCTCTCAGCCTATGTCCTTAATTTTTTCATACATCTGTTTGAGGGAAAAAATCTGATCTATAGTAGATCTGTTAGGTCTAAAGCCTCCTTGGTATTCTCCAATATTTCTCTTAACATAGGGCAGTAGGCGATTATACAGAGATATCGAGAATATCTTATAGGCAGTATTCAGTAGGCTTATCCCTCTGTAATTTTTACATTCTGTAGAGTCTCCTTTCTTCTTGTAGACAGGCACTATAGTAGACTCTTTACAGTCTTTCGGGATCTGTTCCTCTTCCCATATTTGAGCAATTAGTTCCTGCAGTTCTTTAGTTAGAGCATTGCCAGCAGCCTTCAGGAACTCAGCAGGGATGCCATCCGATCCTGGTGACTTGTTATTTCTTAGCTTCATAACAATATCTTCTATATCCTCTCCATCCGGTGGTACTGCTTCGTCTTGGCTGTCATACGAGTCACATTCCAAAACATTTATTTGTTCCTCTGTCTGGCTTAGTAGTCCTTGGAAATAATTCCTCGATCTCACTTGGACGTCCGTCTCCAGCACCAGTAGTTTAGTTTCCCCTCCTCATTTTTCACCATGCTCCTACTAGAGCAGTAACTGGTTTTACACGACTCCACTCCTTTAAACATTTTTTTTTGGTATCGTTGCTCCTTCTTGAGTTTTCGATATCTTTTACCTTATTGTATAAAGCTTTCCTTTTCTTCCCTTTCAAGATCTTCTTTGCTTCTCTTCTTGCATCCTGGTACTCTTTCTTGTTATTTCCTGTGATTATACTCAGGTATTTTAATCTTTTCTCATTTCGTTTTCGAATCGCCTCTTTACATTCTTCATCAAACCATATATTTCGCGATGGTTTCTTGTCCATCTTGCAGTATTCGCTCGCGGTCCTTTATAATTTCTTTAATATGATTCCAATGTGCATTCACTTCCCATCCATCTTCTACTACCGGCGTATTTTTGATTCCTTCCTCTACTCTAAGGGAAACATCTTTGTATTTGCTCATCTTTTATCGTTTCCTTGGACCATTTGTTGACCTTAGGTTTAATCTTCCCCTTTTTGAAGGGAGACGTTTTGAGCAATATTTTCATGATAACGAGGAAGTGGTCGGAGTTGACCCGGGCCTCTAAAAGATCTCACATCTTGGATATTATTAAAATATGAATTATCCACAAGGATATGATCAATTTGAGTAAAAGCGCCATTGGGTGAATGCCATGTCAGGTTGTGTTTATCTTTATGGGGGAATACTGTGCTCATAACTACTAGAGAGTTTGATATTGCGAAGTTGATCATTCTTTCTCCGTTGTCATTTGATTTGTTATGGAGACTATTCATTCTAATTGTCGGTATGAACTCTCATTATTTGCCTACTTGGGCATTAAAGTCTCCCGTAACAATCTTCACATCACCAGAGGGGCAACTTCTCACGATTCTGTCCAGATCTTCATAGAAAACTTCTTTTTCTTCGTCGTTCTTTCCTCTGTTGGGGCGTGTATATTTATCACTGAAAAATGTCCGGTCCTTCCTCTCAATCTCAGAGTGCATATTCTTCCACTGATTGGTTGAAAATCAACTACGGCTGATTTCTCTTACCAACAAGAAATGCTGTCCCGAACTCATGTTTTTCCTTACTTTCACTATAGTAGATAGTTGCTTCTTTTCTTTTGAGAGCACCGGTACCAGTCCAACGTACCTCCTGAATTGCAGCGAGGTCAACTTTCATTCGGGTCAATAGTTCTACCAACTCTTGCATAGCTCCAGGTCTAAAAGGGGTCCTCACATTCCATGTTCCAAATCTATAAGCCGTGTTCCAATTTCCAGGTCTTTTCCCTAAATCAGTCCGACATCCGAGGCTTAGTTGTTGAGTTCTTTTAATCAGGTTATTGTTTTTTGACAAAAGGGGGGTGGTCGGCCCCTCCTTTCAACCCTCCTGCTTTATCCGGGCTTGGGACCGGCAATGGAGTCTAGTTAACTAACCCCACAGGCGCAGTTATATATATATATGTGTGTGTGTGTGTGTGTTTTATTTAATTTTTTTTTATGTTCTCTATTCCAATCATTTTATTTTTTAATTTGTTTTTATCTTGTTTATTCAGCCCTAGAAAATACCTGAAATATTACTATGTTATATTATTTATAAAACTCACTCTCAAATAAGTACGTCGATTTTTTAAGGCAAGTTTACTTAATAAATAAAAAACTTTTTAATTTAGTTTAGTAAAAATATACTTTTTTATATCTATATTTTTCATTTTGCCTAAAATAAAAATGTTTCGAAAGATAAACGATGTCTATATTATTTTCTAAACTATCAGATGTAAGCGATTTCTATGAATTAATTTTTTCTCAGAGACATCGGACGAAGTTGTTGGATATATCTCGACTTTATTTATAATGTGATATCGCGTTTAATAGATCCAACAGCCAGATAGACTAATTTGATGTGACTAGGCGAGACGATATACTATTATAACCCATCTTGGTCAGTTGGAACTACAATAAGAATGTCAACTGCCTTCATTGTCAGAGCCATACTAAGCCCGCACGACCCTACTGTATTGAAAGCCAGGTTAGTATATTGCGCCGTGCGGCACTTCAGGTATTACTTCAGAGTTTCTACTTATTAAATGTATCCATAATACACATAATGTAACCTGGTTATAATTGATATTATAATCTAATTTATGAATCCATATGTGTACTAGTATCGGTTATTCATTAACTATATTTTCCCCTATAATAATATGGAAGCTATAAGTAAAGTGTCTATTGGTTGGGCCCTGAGGTGCTAATCCGAATATATATATACAAGTTCAACAAATATTTTACAAAAATACTGTTATATATACCGTTATCTGGTGATCCCTGACATATCGGTTCAACATAAACAGTTATCAAAAGTATTTTCTATACGATGTAACAATCGCAACAAGTAATACAAATCTACAATTCTAATTAATAGTTGGGAAAAAATCGCTTAATTATATAGTTGATATAATTACAAAAAAAAACCTGTACCACTACAACCCATGAAGGGTCTGGGGTTCAGTACATGGTAGAGACTGTACTGTTTCATGGACAACGGTTCTGCAAGGAGGTGACTTGGATGACTCCTAGGTCACGCTCGACCGCCAGACTTTTCCTCCTTATTTTGGGTACCCTATTTTTATAATATTTTATAGAGGCTGGGTGGACCCCAGGAGGGTCCTAGATCCTATATGATCCATCTCCCGCTGCAAACAGACTAAATAAAAATCATGCCCTGCAGCGGGAATTGAACCAGGATTTCCGGCATGGTAACTCAGTACTCTACCACTGAGCCACTCCTCTCCCTTATATAATTACAAAGCTTATGTAAATTACTATCCACCCCTATTCATGGCATAACATGACATAATTCAGGGATTTCCCCAGAGCAAAAGTCGGCCTTTCCACGATATACAAATAGATAATCCGCTAAGAAAGAAAAATGGGAGCCTGTGGCTGAGTAATGCCCCTAAGCGGCTTATATTCACTTAATCCTTGTTTATTTGCCGACGGATTAAACAAAGCATGGTCTTGCTTAAACTAAAGTTATTAAAATGTTGTTTTTCAAGATGAGATATTTATTGTTATTATCCTTAAACTTCCGCAGTATGTCAAACCTTTTCAAAACTGTTTATTTGTAGATTTATGCATGCTTTGTACTTTTTGAATTCTTCATTTTAAATCTGTCTCAAAAATTATACCAATGAAGTTACCAATTATATAACATAAAAATCCTACATTAAATCAACATTCTATGAGAGGTAGAATTTTATTTTTTAATAGTGATAGACAACGATTGAGTTTACTAATAATTTTCATACACTTTATACTAATTATAATACTTAAGATATATGGTAATTACTCCGCAGTTCATCGGTTGAATGTAACTGTGGTAATTATGTGGATACTTCGGTAATAATTTCTTCTAGAAAGTTTCTTAGTTGAAACATTTATTTCTAGATGAAATGATTACCGAAATTTAATAATTACCCATAATTAAATTTTCTTTCCCATAGTTAGCTCATTATAGTTTGCATTTTTGAAAAAAATATTAAAAGTGAAACGAATAAACAGTTTAAACTTGTTGTAACTCAACTGGAAGCGACAACCTATGGAATAGATACCTAATATAATATTCTTATTCTTATTATTCCTTTATTTAACATTTGCATCTGTGAGGTCTTGCATACAACAAATTTGATCTCGGTGTTTCTTCTTAAAGTATATCTAAAGCCCCGGTGAGTAATTGATTAAGTCGGCTTTTCTCCAAAATTAGTTTCTTGTACTTAGGTTTGAAAAGGAGTTTTGCTTATATTGGAACTCCATTGCAGGCCAAAAACTACCAGATGACACGATTCCACTTCCCTCATTGTTAACTCTAGACGAGGGGCAACCTGTGGTCTAGTGGTTAGCGTAACAAACTACTAAGCCCAAGATCGCGGGTTCGTAGCCCGGCAGATGTCGCTAGATTTTTTTAAAGGGAGTAAAAAATCCTTCGGAAGGAACGTTAAACGGGGGTCCCGAGCCCGTACGATGTCAGGTACTCCTTAAAACTCCGTATCCTAATTAAACCTGGATAGGCAAAATTTAGAGCTTCCAATGATGCTTTATTGGAAGCTCTAAATTTTGCCTATCCAGGTTTAATTAGGATACGGAGTTTTAAGGAGTACCTGACATCGTACGGGCTCGGGACCCCCGTTTAACGTTCCTTCCGAAGGATTTTTTACTCCCTTTAAAAAAATCTAGCGATTATCCGATTAGCCATACCAGCATAAAGTGACGTTAAATGAACAAAGAACTCAGGAAGAAATTCGTATAAACCAGGTATTAGTAGACAATTACGGGGAAAGAAATAGGGTAAGTAAAAACAAAAATATTCATTGTTATAGACCGAAGTTTCGATCCACATTTAAGGTCTTCGTCAGGCCTTGTAAAGTAGATCACAAGTATGGGGTGAACCTAAATAATGCTGAAGATAAAAATTAGCTATTAGCAACTATATATGGACACTGTGGGATCTGCTGAGCCTTCTTTTTGGGCTCACTCAGCCTCTATCAAGTCGGTAACCTTCATTGGAGTTTAACTAATTATGAACTAGTCTCTCTTTTTAAATAGGAAGGCATGAGACCATACGGTAATACTTAGACTTTGTAGCAAATTTACATCTTTACCGCTTAAGGGTTAGAAACCCGCTTAGCAATAAATCCGCTGTAAAATCTTTTAGCGGAAACTTAACCCAATCCCAAAGGTAATCTTGCGAAAAGAAGACCTTATAAGTTTAAATTGGAGAAAGCAGCTTAGCCACTGCTCTTTTTATTTAATACAGTTTTTTTTTGTTGTTTTTTTAATAGCTCCTTCACCTCACAAATCTACATGTTGCAGCCCAATCTTCTAGTGGTTTGACATCTCAGCAGGCGATGCCTCATGTTATTATCTTAGTTTTTCCTTGCTATTTATTATTGCTTCATTATCTCGCGTCGAGTTATCGAGAATCTGACCCTATTTTGTGAAGGTTTTTTCTTCGAACATTTTTGATATGTCCCGAATATAAAAATCACACCTAGATAAAAAGTACCTATCTATTACACATTTCTTTTTAGACCATGGTATACTTATCATGTTTGTATTTTTAATAATAGATGAATTTTATATTTCACTACTTAAGAAGATTTTTAATCGAAATCGATGTTCATTTTCATTTCAATTATTATTTTACATTGTTTAAAATGGATTTTCAACATCTTCTTAGACAAATGTTCGTGGCAAAGTCCCTTTTAAAGCTAAACGATCGGGTAGCGCTGTTTTGCACGGGTGATAAACAGATGTTGATCGCAAACGAGGATGTTGTTTTGTGTTGTGCATGTAACGAATGGATTGGTGTGGAAGAGTGGAATTTCCAGCTTGGTCAACACATCAGGAAGGTTTGAACTGCAGCTGGAATTATTTCCAGTAGGGTATTATGTTCTATTTATTACCCCATTGTTATTATAACGAAAATTATAACAATTAACTATTGTTCTCAGCGGTTTAAAATACAGTTTACCTTATATTAATTTAATAAACAAAAGAGTTTAGTGATGTAACTGATAGGGAGTCGAATTCAAGGCTTTTTTCCTATGTGCCTGTACGCTATCAATAATGGCAAGAAAATGCAAACAATAATTAAATAGTTGCTTGGAAGAAAGGCGCATGTTACATTTTTCAAAGTTTACGGGAGAGCCAAAATAAGAAAACGGGTCATTTAATGAGGTAACTGTCACATACGTCCTCTTACATTTTATAGATTTTGCACTTACGCCCTTGTTCGATTGTAAAACAAGCGGAAAAAAAAAAAAATTGTTACATCCACGATGCTTTGGTCAAAACGTTAATTTTGACATGACATTGAAAAACCGTCTAAGAAATAGTCTATAGAAATATCGCGTGCGGACGAGTATTTCTTGACGAGAGAGTGGTAGGGGCCATCACATGGACCTTGTACCACAAAAAAACCCAAAAAAATGTAACATACGCCCTTCTTCCAGGCAACTATTCAATCAATGGAACAATAGTTGTCAACAAATAATAACTCGGTAAGACTACTACAGATCGCTGAGATTTGCAAGAAGCACCATATTGCTCAATTTTTTTGGCATTTTATGCTCACAACTTTTAGTTCACAAGTTCAATCTTTTACTCTTAACGTAATAAAGTTCATAATGACGTTTAAAACGTTGAAATAATTTCATTGATTATTCATCATCTTACTAATTGTAAAGTGTTGGATTTAAAAAACATCTTAGGTTTTTATAAGATCACTTTAAAAAAAATTAAATAAAAAACTTATCAAGCTTTTCTTTCTTTTTAAGTAAATGAGGAGATAGTTTCGATATTGTTAATATTAACAACAATATTCCTAGATTTCTTTCTCCAATCTCTCTTTATCTCATTGAAGATGTCAAAATATTAATTTCACGAAGTTAATATATTGATAAAGAACTCCATACACCTAATCATTAATCTTCGACTGTGTAAAAAATTTCGGCTGTGTAAAAATGTGTAAAAATAACCACATTAACCAACGCTATGCGCTATGGTAGAAAATTGAGTAAAAAACTTGTTTCTCTTTCTTCTTCCCAATATTCGAATAATATTAAAAATAGTGATAATAATAATTTTATAAACATGAATCAATATATACCAGGCCTTCAGGGTCAGCAGCGGGAAATTTACCTTTTCACATTTTTCGCTAGTCTAGACAAAAAAATTTCTCAGACACGATCCTTTTTCGCCCACTTTCTCATGATTTTGGTCCATTGCAGTACCACGATAAATTGATAATGAAAGATTCCACTAATTTTGTGAACAAATGCAACAAATTTTATTGACGGTATTCTGTTGATGTTGATGGGATTTCCTCATCTATTTAGAATGGTAACCAAGAAGCTTCTTGAGTTGTTTGCAGTCCCATTAGGATAAGCCATTAATGGCTACAGATTTCTCTCGACCCTTGACACCAAGAAGCGAACTGTAGCCGAGTTGTCTACAGTACTTTAGGGCCTCTAAAATAAAAAAGTGAAGAAGACGAGAAAGAGTAACCGGTCTGCGGAATCAATGAATTATAAGGATTATGTTTCAAACATATAAAAAAACTGAGAGGAAAGAAAACACAGCAAAACATCTCTTAATAAATCTGTGAAAAGCATTTCTGTATAGAGCTTAGACTGCATTCACATTGAAAGGAAAGTTATATTACGTGTTTTTTTTTTTACTCTTACTCTGCGGTATGAAAATGGGGTGGATACGAAAAACGATGACTGCATCATCACTTACGAAGCGGTTGTTTTTATGTAATCATGTGGATGATTAAATACATATGTCGGGTTAGAAATACATTAAATATTCACGTAGAACACATGAATACTTCAGATATTGTTTTTATCAAAACAAGAACACTATTCAAGAAATTCAATGCAATAGGAAATATTTAATCCATCCTATTGTTCATTTCTCAACAATAAATAAAAATACACTTATTTACGTTGTAAAAAGAAACTTGTCGTAATTACTAACTTTGAGTCTAAGAAAAAAAATTAATCTTATTTTTATAATTAGTATTATATTTCTAATTCTCTAATTAAAGAGAATGGTGATTTTAGAAGACGACACAAATATGAGCTCTACAAATATGTAGAGAAGGACGCAGATACCATTCGAAAGAATAGGATTATTTTCTACGGATACATTGCTCGTATGTATCCGACGAGAATGAGCAAGCTTATTTTCAGCCACCTCCTTAACAAAAAGTGCAAGGAAGCATGGTTTACAAAGATTGAAAACAATCTACGAGAAGTGGGGATCATACAGGAGGACGAGTTCCGCTTGAGAAGAAACTCCAAGAACACCAGGGTTTCCTACAAAATCCACAGCTAAAAACTGGCAAGGTGTGGATACAAGCGAGAATGGAACAACCTGGGTAACGTATGCGGGATTACCGGGCAAAAGTGAAAGCCCGGGCAAAACGAAGGGAAAGGTAAAGGAAGAGGCACTTGAAATTGGGTGGTCCGCAGGTGGCAAAAAGGGGGAAAATATATTTTTATAATAAAGCTATCATTAACCATTGGCGACAGTCGTCAAAATTTAAACAGTCATGAATAAAAATACGGTGTTTTGTGATGTAGGCCGGCATTTCGAACTAGTTCATAAAAGGTAGTTATTAATAAAGAAACAAATAAAGAGCTATTTTAATTTGGTGATATTACAAAAAAATTGAAATGATATTATTGGAAACACTAACATTTATTTTATGTTAATACAAGTTCAGAAGGTAAATAATATTTAACATGTAAATTGTGTAACAGTTATTGATACGGAACCGGAAAGGTATTTTAATATGTAAATGAGTGCATTAGTTACATTTATTTTATTTCATTATTTTTCTTCTTTTAAAAAAAATACTGAAATATTGCTTGCATGTCTGTAATATTAGTGTTTATTTTCTTTATCATTCAAACCCGTTTATACGGCTGTTAAAATCCAATGTTGCATTTTATAGAACCTGGAACAAATATATCTATCCAGTCTTTCAAATATCTCATTCCAGCTCTCTACTGTACCATTCCATCCTTCGATTCCAGAGTTCTTCACACACGCTTTCCTCCCAGGCGATCCGTGTTATCTTGTGGTAACGTTACGGATCTCTTCCTTGTCTTCCATTAAACTTTTAAGAGATTGATTTGACTGATGGTATCGCAAAGTCATTCGCAAACACTGGGTAGTTTCTAAAAATCTTAATTTAATGAATTACTAATTACCAGCGACCCGCCCAGGGTTCGCACTGGTAGTAGAGTATATTATGCCTCCATGCTCTGTCTGTCGTAGGATCGCATTAGTTTGATGCGTCGAATATGTTCATAACACAGGGTTAGATTTAAATGTAATATAGTATCTACATTAAATGAAGTATTTGAATACATTTTTTTATGTAGATATAAATCTTAACACAAACTAAAATATTTCTTTATAACGAATTTAGTTTCAAGCTGGTTAATAGTTTGCGATATCTCCTGAGATATTGCTTTAAATACTATGGTGTAAAATATTATATAAACGTTAATGACATGCTTAAGGTAACTAAAGCATTTAAGCTGATAAGGATTAATACTGTATCCGTCTAAATAGCTTTCCAAATACTGCGTTGTACTTAACTAATTTATTAGAAGATATAATGGATTTAGTTAGCTACCCTTAAAGGATAGATATTTGTTATCATGGACTTTTTGGTAGATCTATAAAAGAGGAATATTCCACCATGTATTGTTTCGTTATATTCCCGAGGGATTAGGCAGCGTCTTCGATGAAAGCTCCAAGGCGGCTATACTTTTTCCAACACTTCCAACAATTATCGTTATGTTCCAACCAGTTTACACAAAACCTAGACAAATTATATACTCGAACCTTCCTCGTGAATCGCTCTATCTATTGGTGAAAACCGCATGGAATTCTGTGTAGTAGTTTTTGAGTTTATCGCGAACAGACAGGCAGACGCTACAGAGGAATTTGTTTTATAATATGTATGGGTATATATCAATGAAATAGTTGTGACTAATTTGCATAAGGATGATTTCATAAAATATCATTGAGTGGGGGGGGGGAGTATAGTTATCTAATAAATGCATAACTGTTACGGATGTTAATTTTTCGACAAAACCGTTTAGCGAAGTGAAGCGTAGTCAAGGAGGCTCCGCTAATCCAGGTTGACAAAGGAGAGAGATTAGCCAGCTAGAGGCACACCTGGCCCTAATACAATATCTACATCTCCTCCTTTAATCTTTGCCCTTGTCCAATCATTCCTTACGTTATAACCTCACATATTCTCTCTTCCTCCGTCCTTTCCTTTAAACTTTTAGTCTAAGTTCTCTTCCATGTCATCACCATTAGGCCCAAGGGTAACTCCCATCAAGGAACTCTTCACTTGGGAAGTTTAAAAACTAATTTGATCAAAATATAATGCTGACAATTCGAGAGTGCTGGATGTGTAGATAACAGCACAAATAATAAACAGAAAATAAATCCGAGAGTATTTATGTGCATCTTTTATTTATACCGGGTGTTTCAGGGTTAAGCAACCAAACTGAAAATTTGAACAAAGGACTTCAAAACAATTAAAATATTTCCTAAGGAGGTATGTGAGTATAGGTATATTCACATCTAAAGATTTTCGTTGTTATGAATGATTTATTTGTTCCAACTACTTTATTCATTGAATTTAAACATTAAAATTCATATTGAATGTTGTTCAAAGTGATTTCCTTGAGCATTAAAACAGAATCAGCACTTTTGGAATTTCTTAGTAATGATTACTATGATTTAGTTGAATATATCACACTACAGCTGAGAAGGAACATGTGGTCTCAATTAGATGGGTGTCCTGTACATTAGGGAAGATGTCCAGGATAATGGATAAATGTTAATTAAAGCAATCAATGGATTGCCCTGTGCAGGATCATTTGCTTGACCTGCACGCTCACCAGAACTGACACTACTGGATTATTTTGTTTGGGCTGATATTTAACAAAAGGTTCTATGCAAGCCAAGTCAATGACCTTAATTATTTAAGAAGAAGGATAATTGAATCTTGTGAAACCAGTGATAGAACGCCACTGGATATGCGATATTATCCAGTGCCGTTCTACCACTGTTCCTTTTGAAGAAATATGCCGAGCTTTTCTCAACGAAATCACTTTGAACAACATTTAATATGAATTTTAATGTTTATATTACGTCAATAATGTGGTTAGAACAAATAAACTAAGTTTTATTTATTAACTATTGCTGAATAATTCATAAAAATAAAAAAAAACAAAGCGTTTGTGGACAGATCTTCATAGGAAATTTTTTTCTGTTTTTGAAGTCCTTAGTTCATATTTTCAGTTTGGCTACTTAAACCTGAAACATCCCGTATATTGCATTTCTAATACCCTTATAGGCTTTCGGTGGATAATAATGTTTGGACTGAAGTATTGAATCCAAATTTTACATTGGTACCAAGAGTGAAGAGAAATTAATATTAAAAAAATTATTATACATTCTGAGCATATAAAATGAGTGGCTTACATGAAATGAATCGCCGTTAAATATATAAAATAGTGTTACTTTTAATTAGACAGAATGTTTCGCTAGTTTCATATCCACAAATTGGTCCTGCCAATTGACGTACTGCCTATACACCTTTATTGGCAGACAATTTTCTGAAACTAAACTTTTATTGATCTATTTTAAATATATATATTTATGTGGAAAATACTTGACTATAATTCTAAGAGTAGTGGCCAGGTTGTGGAGTCAATGATTATAGAAAATAATAATGTTTTATTTTATTGCGCCTACGTTTCGGCCTAAGATGTAGGGCATCTTCAGGGTCAAACTTCAATTCAGTCAGTTGATCTTAAATATATGCCTTCGAACATAATCAAGTGCATAAATATGATTATCAAATATTTGCACAAAATGGACCCAAGGGTTGAATGTTATCCACTTAAAGTGATTCCCAAGAATGTGTATAGTGACTAATATGTATCATAAAAGGTACAGTTATGATTAAAAAAAATTAGCTATTCCAGAGCATTACTTAAAATACATAAAGCATTTAAACTTCGAGTAATCCAGGATTTCATCTCTAGGGGCGGTGACTTTGAGTTGCCAAGGAGAGTGGGCTGCCCCCTCTTAAATATTTCAAGATTAAGTAGCGAGTAAGATTTATAGACCTGCCCTTTTCACTCCTTAGGGCTTCTGTCAAGTGTTTTAAATCGAACCTCTTCCGCAGTGGTTCATATTTCTCTTCTCAGGTAACATTTCTATTACAACTGCAATTGTGTCTTTCAACCTTTACGTTTCTTTTTTCAAGATGCACTAAAATGCTCTGAAGGAAGAGTTCTTCTTTTCATTAAACTATGGTGCTAATACTTAGAATACAATACAATACAAATTACAATTAAATCATCTTAATAGTAATATGATAAAAGTAATCAGGATATTAACTTTTTTAAGTTGAGGGTATATAAATCTACTTTTCTGCCTATATTAAAATACTCTTCGGAATCTTGGCCAGAAACCACCAAACATAAAAGTAGGATCCAGGCTTCAGATATGAGTTTACTTAGGGAGATAGAGGGAAAACAAGATAAGACCGAATTCGCAACACGGTCATTAGATCAACCCTCGGAGTGGAGCCAGCAGAAAAAGCCATTGAAAAAAACAGCCCAAGATGGTTTGGACATGTTTTAAGAATGGAAAACAACAGGCTGGCCAAGGTTGAATGAAATTGGTCCAGAGTAAGATCCCGATATACCTGGGAAGATTGTGTTAAGGAAAGCTTCGCAAAGAGAAGACTGCAATGGAATAGAAGAAGAGAAATGGCAGAGGATCGTACGGTGTGGTCCGGGCTGTACAGAAGGAAACCTCACACTGCACGAGCGGCATATGATGATTAACTTTTTTATTAATTTGAATTTTCTTTGTTTTGGGGAGCCGGAGGCTCTGTATGTTTAATATTTTCAAAGATTCTGAAGGCTAAAGTAAGTGTGGTTCGAACTAAAGCGTCAGTACTGCTTATTATATATATATATATATATATATATATATATATATATATATATATATATTTATATATATACAATTTTTTTCTCTTTTCCCCCCAATGGTAATCCCATGGAGGGACCATTTATTTGTATTAAGACATGCTCCATGCTTAAATAAGCATATTACATGTTATTACATGCATGTGCCTGTGTGTGTGTGGGTGTGTGTGTGTGTGTTTGTATTACATCTTTACATCCTTACATATAACTTTGAGATTGAAGAGGTACGAAAACTATGAGGTGTAGCTTTTCATATTTATAAATTAAAAATATAAACACAAAAAAGCAAAGACAAGCACACACACATAATTATTTCCTGGAATATATTCAAAGGATTAAGCTTCACGTATATATTCCTCAACATATTTAGTCCAATATTTAAAGTTGGATTGCTCATTGAGTAGAACTATTGTGCTGAAGGTTCCAGTTTAAAGTCCAGCTGTGGCTGATAATTTATGTATTACGTTAATAACCCTGGATGAACCCAGTGGGATCTGAACACTCTCCTGGGGCTCACCGTACCATCGGTAAGGCTTAATCGGAAGAAAAATCGGGCGGTTAATCCTGATCTCTGACATATCACCCCTCTTGCACAACAGCCTAGTACCTACCATGTACCGAGCCCAAGGCCCTTCACGGGTCATATTAATACACTTTTTTCGGTATTTTTAATTTTTTTTTATTTACTTTTTATAAACTGTTATTAATTTATTTAAATTTTATAAAATGTGAAAAAATATGGTGAGTACACCATATAGCTTTCACATACCTCTAAACTTAAAATAAGTTTTATACTTCTCGATTTAGTTTCATCACAATTTACATGGAAATTCCATTCATTAAAAGTCCACCGATATTCTATTTCAAGGAGAAACCTACGTTAGATATTTTTTCAGTTTATCATCATCCCTCTTTGTCATATAACAATACATATCATAATTTTCTACGATTCGCCATTTTTCTCCCAATATTAATTTCAATGACTTCAGTTTTATAAAGCCTATCAATTTTTTTCTAAAATCTCTAGCTCTTGCTTCCCAACTCACGGGTGGGGATATTTATTTTTAAACTTGGAAAATGATTCGCCTCTTTTTTTTTTGCTTTTAGTTAATTATAAAATGTTTTCACAGTTGATATGTATTCAGTTACTCCTAATAATGAGGTATGTTAATTTTAAATAAACAAAATGAAACGTACTTCAGAGGAGAAAAAATTAAATTTCTTCAACTAAGCTCTGTCGCAAGTTTTTATAATTGTATGTTGTAAATTGTAAATATACAATTCCAAATCATAGGCGTTGATGACCTAAGGGTTTTACGCCTTTAAACACAAACAAACATAATTTAATGAGTATAATGTAGTTGATATTAAGGATATTTTAATTTTGCATTTGTTTGAGCCTTTTTTGCAAAAATTACAATTGATTGGAAAAAATGAAAACATATTTATTTTACTTCTATAGCTCAGAGTTACATTCATCAGAGTTTTAAAATTACATTCAGTGACCCATGATTGGGTTGAGTGGATGGTAGATAACGTTGCTTTTCTAGAACCTTGGTTGTGCAGGAAAGTGATTTTTCAGATTTCACTCTCAAAAGTCAGTTTTTTCCTCTATTATGGGTATCCTCTTAGAGTGTCTACAGATCCCGCAGGGTCAATCCGTGACCGTTTAAAGATTAAGTAAATTTATGCCACAGCCGAATTTGAACCTGAAACCTTCAGCATGGCAATTCGGCGCTCTACACACAGAGTTACTAAACTCCCAGTCTAAAGTGATGATTACGAATACAACTACTACTTGTTTCGAATTTATCAAACAATAATTTGAATTCAGTACACGACTAATTTATTTTTGACTCATTAATGAAATTAATTCTGGTTCTTCTTCAAGTGACATCTTCGTTCTCAAGGTCGGCTAACATCAAGGCTATTAGAAGTTTGGATACAGGTAGGATAAGATGTTTTTTAGAGCATTTAAACCATTCTATATTAAATCATTTTTAAATAAAGTAATTACATAAAAACAATAAATACTATACAAATATTAAAATAGTAGTGTTAAGCTATAGCAGTAGGTGCTCAAGCCTTACCATATAAACCGCTAGATCAGTTATGAACATTGTTTGCACACTTCACAAGGCCAAAGTTGTAAGCACTTTCCCTCTTGGCGGATTTCCAAATACTGTGGGGATTCATCTTAAACAACTGCCTAATGGATCATCTATCTGCAAAAAGAGCGCAAACGATTCGATGTGCTTCAAAGAATAAGTGAACCGTGAATCCAGTTTAAGTATGGTTGTTATTTTGTTTTGGTCATTGCCACTATCTTCTTGACAACCTTTCTTACAGAGTCTTGAACATTTCGTTAGATTATCAATTCTCAAGGCTAAAATAACGTTTGTTCGAAATGTAAAAGAAAGGCTATAATATATTTGTAATTTGTAAATAAATGAGGGTAAAAAAAAATAATAATGTTACGTCAGCTCTGCTTATTTATTTCCTGGAATATATAAATATCCAATGTTTAAAGCTTCACATATATACTTTTATATACTATTTACTACATTATCGATTGCGGGATAGTTCAGTGAGAAGAACGCTGAGTTGCTGTGATGAAAGTCAAGGATTCAAATCCGGCTGTAGTAGATAAAACATTTAATCTGTTTACAGTCCACGTATGGACCCTGTGGTATCTATGGAGCCTTAGTTCTTGAAAAAATCTGGCGGTCAACGATAATTTATAAACGATATAAAAAACCCAATCGTTTAATTCCTTAGTTTTTTAACCTCTTTAATGACAATAACCATTGAACCTTTTATTTTAAATATAAAATATCTGATAAATACAAAGCAAATATATCTAGTGAAAATCACAGTTTCAGTATTAATATTTATTTAGAGTTTACAGTTCTGAAATTTCTATTTAATTTAAAACTGAAAGACAATTTTTTTGTGTTCAATTGAGTTTAGTCTATGCGCCATAGTTACTTTTTCGAAATGAATATTCGATTAACTTTATTAACGTTAGGAGTAACAAACTATACACGGTTTAGATAAAATTGATAAGTTTCAACCTGATAAAAAAAGAAAAAAACATTAAAGTGCACGACTCAGATTTTCGAAGTGATTTGTTTTTTAAAGAAAACAAAACGTTAAAGACACTTCTAGGTATTAAAAATAAAGTTTTTTTTTAATACCTAGAAGCCTCGATCAAAGTATCAAAGCATATTCCTGTAACAATTATAAACTCTGCAATTAAATATCCTTATAAATAGTGGCTATTAATGTCTATCACCCCTTTTTTAAATTAATTTCGATTGGTTAAAGTTCATTTTTAATACTGTTATCTGTTAATTTGTTGTTTTTTTACAAAAAAAAACAACAATAAAAACATGTAAATAAATAAAAATTATTAAATGGGATGATCCTGCTACAAAATTTGTAATAAATTGAAGACATTTTAAATTATAGCTCATATTACTATTATCATTACAACTAAAAATAATTATAACTTCTGCTTGGAATCATTTTTAAATAATTGCAAATATTTATATACGATATAAACATATTACAAATATTTACAATCATAAATGTAAATATTCAATAGATGTTATAATTTATAATGTATTTTAATGAGTTTTATATTGTGTAATGTTTTCTATAATTATGTATACGTAATAAGTTGCTGTAACATATCATGCCTTAAATGTTTAATTTTTTATCATGGTTAAACATTTTTTCTGGGTTTTTTTCCACTTGGAAAAATAAAAATAAATTAATACAAAATACGAGAGAAATTCGTTAAACCAGCAATGAATACTGGGGAAAGCCTTGATGAGAGTCTTATTGTAGTCTTGTTTCACGTTTTCAATCTCCTCACCATTTTCTCATTCTCAATCTAAAATATGTTATTCAATGAAAAAAATGAATAATGAGTTATTCACTGGAGAAATTCTTAATGGATGATAATCCTCTGTCGTATCTTCAGAGCTGTCCTACTCACATACGCTGGATGGATGGAGGGTGGAGAGATATAAATTATTTAATTATACAATTTTTTTTTTTAAATCACTAAATATGCAGTCATGAGGACTTCCAACAGAAGTAAAACCTCAAGATTTTGGAATAAATGTTTTCTCTTTTGAATTTCTAAATCAATAATAGTCTGAATTATTTAAATTTCAAATTTGTAAATTTAAATTATTAACATTAGTCTGCTTTTCACATATATTGGCATTCCAAACAATAATTATATACATTTTGAAGTAGTTTATTTATTAATCAGAACATATGATGGGCTGCACAAGCACAATACTAAAAAAACAATAATTTAATTGAAATAATAATTAGTATATAGTTATATTACTGGTTTTTATATTTATATGGATGTTGATGAACATTATTTTCATTTTTAGTATTATTATCATTGTTAAGTTCAACATTTAGATCATTAATACTTTCGATCATTTCATAAAACAAAGCATTTAACTATTATAAATAAAATCATTTAAGGGAAACGAAAAGTTCAACCAGTTATTGTCGTTTTAAGTTATTACTAGTGTCAATTAAAAAACTATTAAACAACATTTTAGATAAATTTGATTATACAGTTATCAATAAAATTCTAACCTTTAAACTAAAGTTGCTAAAAATAAATTGTATAACTCATGCACAGGCCTCTAGGCGTCACCAGTCTCGAGCAGGTTGCTGACGCGAACTCACCATTTAACTCTCTACCATAAGTTGCTTAAGTGCTTAGTTATACTAAGGAAGTTTTCACTTCAAAAATATTTTATTATTGTATAATCTATATATTATAGAGAGGAAGACAATCGGAATTCGTATCATATAATAAAGAACGAAAGAGAATGGAAAGCTTCTGTTTGAAAGATAAACAGAAAAATACGCAATTAGCTGCGTTTAATAAGGAAGAGAGTACATAGATAAAGTGAGGATTGTGGACTGGGGAAAGCTGCGAGATCCGCTCATTGCCGTCAGCAAATCCCCTCATACTGCTCCAACAAATGGGGTATTCGCTACAGCCCTTAAGCTTCCTTTCAAATCCTCCAGGCATCAAGACGAAATTTCCGGTTCTGATGACATATTCCACTAAAATTGTAACAAGACAATATTTAAATATGGAAAATATCATACATTGCCGTTATAATATACACAAAATTTATATTGTTAATATATTGTCATTTTATTGCCTTCATTGCCCAACAATGATCTAGTGGATTCTATAGTGTCACATATAGAAGCTTCTTCAAAAGAACAGCGACATAACTCAAAATTTGGCATTTTTGAGTTAAGCCTTCAGTAGGAATAGTATTGGTTGAAGGTTTTTAATTCAAGAACAACATATTTGATATTCCGTTCCCAATATATTTTTTTTTTAATAAAGTAATATTTTTAGTTGTATCATGTCTGAACTTGAAGTTTCATGGGAGTAATGACATAAGTTAATAAAATAAAAAATGAATAAAAAGTTTTAAATTTTTACAATTTTTTTAATGGTTAATAAAATAATTTCAATAACATCATTGCAATAAAAATGCCTTGCTTTACCAATACCTTTAGGAGGAACTTAAAATATTCATTGATCAAAGATATTGATAAAACCAAAATAATGAGAATAGGAAGGAGAGCAGAACGAGGAGACAGAATATTCCGCTTAGACGGTGTCCATGTGGAACAAGTCGAAGACTTTAAATATCTTGGCGCCCATCTGTGCAGGAAAATACTTCAACTCTCTTAAGAAGGGTTTTATTGGAAAAAGAAAAGTTACAAAAGGCACCAAGAAAACAGTGTTTAAAAATACCTTTCTCCCAATCCTGACATACTCAAGTACATCTTGGACCCTCACCAGGAAGCATAAAAGTCAACTCCAAGCAATGGAAATGAGATATCTAAGAAGAATTGAGGGGAAAACGAGAAGAGATAGGGTGAGGAAAGCGACGATAAGAACCAATCTGGGCATACGACCAGCAGCAGCCATCGTTGAGGAACATATGATGAGATGGTTCGGACATGTTTCACGTATGCCTGATGATCGTTTGGCTAAATCCACATACGAGACTAAAGTGAAAGGTGAAAGACCTCAGGGAAGGCCCAGAAGAACCTGGGAGAACGGGGTTAAGGAAGCCTTTGACAGGAGAGGACTGGACTGGAGAAGGAGAATGTTGTTGGTTCAGGATCGAGACATATGGATCAAGCTCTATAAGCAGGCTCCTCACACAGCTTAAAGCGATAGACAGGAAGAGATTAAGTTAAGTAAGTAACTCAAATGGAACTTTCTAATAGCTCTACTGAAAAATTAGGTACTTTGAGTTATGACGTTGTTTTTTTGAAGGAGCAATATGTTTCGAAAATATGTTTTCTATTGTGATAGTTTTCTTTCATCCATCTGAAACGTCTGTTTAAAATCTTTTTGTCCGTTTTGAAATTTACTTTGTCCATTTTAAAAGGGGTATATTTGTCAATAAATTGACTGTTTTTTATGCATCTAGCAAATATTTTTTGATTGGTTTTAAGCCAGGATAGTATTAGGTAATAAAGCATGTTTTGGAATATCAAAGCTCCTGAGAAGTAAGCTCCTTAGCCTAAAGTCCAAGCTGATGATATATAAAACCGTGATTAGGCCAGTAGTGACATACGCTGGTGAAACCCTCACACTGAATAAATCCAGCGTGGAAAAGCTGAACAGATTCGAAAGGAGAGTTCTTCGGCAAATATTCGGCCCAGTTCGAGAAAACGACCAACTCAGGATCAGAAGGAACAAGGAGCTAAATGAGTTATATGGAGACCTAATGATATCAAGCTTCATCAGGATTCAACGCATCAAGTGGCTGGGCCACTTATATAGGATGGGCGAAGAAAGAACAGCTAAAAAGCTGTATAAAAGAAATCCGGATGGAGTAAGACCTCGAGGAAGGCCCAAAGCTAGATGGAAGGATACCGTCTGTGAAGATCTGAGGCTGAGCAAGGTCTCCATCACTCGAGCATGCGATCGGGACGATTGGGGTAGAGCGGTTGAGCAGGCCAAGGACTTCTTGATTAGTCTGTCGCGCCAATAATATAATATATTTGTCAATAAATTGACTGTTTTTTATGCATCTAGCAAATATTTTTTGATTGGTTTTAACAATAAAGATTCATACATGTGTCCATACTTTCCAATATTTTTAAAAAATGTATCAATGAGTCAATTAATTATCTCAAAACTCTCTTTATATTTATATTGGTAGATATTCATTAATTTTTCAAAATAACAAAACTATGCTACAGATTGTGATAGTTTTTCGAAATCCGTAAATTAGAATAAATGAAGAATGTGCATTATTATGCATTCTTAATAGTGAAACTGTTTCATTATTAAAGTCAGGACTCTAGATCGTATCTTACCTTGTTTAAATTTATTGTCCCGATTAATAGGAGTCTCATTAGTTATAAGATACAGCGCTGGAGTATTTTAGGTTTAGAGAAAACAAATATTGAGAAATTGAATCATGTCGGGCTGTAATTGGTCCTCATCGGTCTGTTGATAAAAAAGAGTATTTGGTCTATTTAATAATAAATTAGATTAAAGATGTTGGTTTCGAATTGACGATCAACATCAATAACCACCTACATTAGGCCATTTTGTTTTTAAAAAAAGCTATCAATTATCCAAAAATTTAACTATTTGTATACAAAAGTATTTTTAAAATTTGTAACTTCATTAAATTTAATTAAAATTAATTCTATAATACAGGTAGAAGAAGTTCAACAACGTAACTCTACAAACCGTTTTGCAATTCTCAACCAAAACATGCGTCTCTCTTAGTCTCGTTTACTTAATGCCTGTCATTAAACAGTACAATAGACTAAAAGGAAATATGGATATGGCTGACATGACCATTAGGAGAAGCCTTAAAAGAAGCTGAGTGAGAGATCTCGTGCAATAAAACCCTATTCATGTTACAAGATTTGGAAGAAGAATTGAGGTGTTATTTTTTAACACTAAACGCATTTACATACATTATTTGTTGCGGCGTTTGGTTTCAAAACCGGTTACATCCATTTTCAAGACTGATAAAAAAATATTCAATTTAACAAATTGTTTTTGTCATTTTACTAACATTCCTGTCCAAACAATAATTACTGAGCGTTTTTTTATGACCTCTTTTTTTTAAATCTCATTTAATATAACAAATATGTTAGATATACCTGACTTTGATCAGAAAATATCGATATTTGGTTAGTTAAATACAAAAAATAAATTACAAATAAATAAAATAGACATTTTTAAAAACAAATCACATTAATCAATATAATTAAACAATATATGTATATACAGGTTTTGATTTTTCATACATCAAACATTTTCATTTAATGTGATGGATGTAACCACTTTTGATAGGAAATGGAATCTTTTGGTATTGATTTTTGAAGGATCTACCCGGTTTTGAAACAGTCACATCTAATACATAATTTCTGGCATTAAAAACTTATAAAAAATAAATTACATTTTTGGAAAAATTGATGTACCCGATTTTGAAACCAAATACCTCATTTACTCATTTTATTTATCATATTCCTAATTATTTTTATTTAATCACCCTAAAATTAAATTGATAACTAGTTTTATGAAAATTCCAATATTTTTAAGTTTATGAAGCCCCGGATGGCTCGCATTATAAATGTTTTCTAATTACAATATATTCACTAACGATGTTTGAGACATATTTTCTATTTATTTAAACTTGTGTTGTTTTTTTGTATTTATGCTATGTTTATGGTTTAAATTATAAGCATATAAAATTTTGTTGCTTCTTTAGTTTTTTTTTATTTTATTGTTGATTTTGTATTGCATACAACTTCAGAATTTAATTAAACTTTCTTATAATTTTCAATAAGTTTACTAGTACAAAAAGCATATACCAGTATAACCAATTACAGTTTTTGGATCTAGTACTTATGAAGTACATGATGCTTTTTAATCCAACGGTTGAACAGGAAGGAAATAAGATGATATATAGCTTTTATTTATTTTTAATTTTCCAGATCGGTTCGTTCTTCATGATTAACCTGTGCCTGGTCGTCATCGCGACTCAGTTTTCCGAAACAAAGAAGCGGGAAATGGAGAGGATGCGGATGGAGAGAGCCAGGTTCCAGTCGACTTCCACTTTAGCGTCGTCAACCAACAATTCCGAGCCAACCTCCTGCTATGCTGAAATCGTCAAGTAAGAATTACTTATCATAAATACTGTAATTCTATATTCTATTGTATGTTTTATATTGTACATTGTATATAATGTACAGTCAGTCTCTCAAGAGTACCAATGGGGTAGGAATTACAGAGGAAACTATTTTTGACCTTCACTCAGACGCGATTGAAAATAATAAAACTATTATATAGCAATCATAAACTTCTTATTTTACACCCTTTATGAGTAACAGTTTGTTGTTCTTTTTTAAACTTAATTTCTATAAAGTCTAATAGCATAGCATTTCCTCATACAAATAAAAACTCATTAAAATATTAAAATAAAATATTTTATTTATCACTGGTATGAATAACCTATCATGTTGTTTTTTTGTGTGTGTAATGCCATTACGAGGCATTTTTGCCATACGCTGAGGAGCCTCCCAATAAAAACATACATCGTTAATGCTTAGGACATCTCCCAGACCACTGCATTTTTGGTGGGCACCGTCCAGATCTTTTCTATCTTAGCTATGCCATTCAAAGGGTATATATAAGTTTTCAAGTTCTAAC
This sequence comes from Troilus luridus, assembly GCA_964056705.1. Lineage (NCBI taxonomy): Eukaryota > Metazoa > Arthropoda > Insecta > Hemiptera > Pentatomidae > Troilus > Troilus luridus. Next base: position 86,131,776 of record OZ057412.1, read on the forward strand.
TGAAAACTAAAGAAATAATAACTTGTTTATGTAACAGGGCTCTGTCCGATTACAGTGATATCGTAATTCCTAGTAATATTTCGGGAAATAGCCACAGCAATAGTTACTTGAACATATTCGCAAATACGATTTTAATTATAGCTTTCAAAGGTTCTTCACAGTATAAGTTTAACAGAATTATCTCGAAGGAATGTTAACAATGTACGTTAGAACCGTAATACTAGCTTTATTACAGTGAATGTTCCTTACAGTGTCAAGTACCGTTTAGTGCTATTGGTATATTGTTTCTGTTGGTTGGTTGTTCCAAATTTGAGGCGTAAAACCGATTGGTCATCAACGCCTTAATAGTATAATCATTTTTAGTTACAATTTAAAAATAAAAAATAAGATATTCTTAATAATTGCTTCTTTTGATAGAAACGTGATGACCTTATTAATGTAATTTTCTTCATTTCCCAATATCATGGATACATTGGTAGGTAGTCCTGTTTTATCCATCGCTCTTTTGTAAAAGGTACAGCCTTCGAAGGTATGGGCTATTGACAAGCTCTCGCTGCACTTCTCGCATGATGGCGGGTATTCATTAGTAATCAGATGAGCCTAGGTAAGGCTTGAATGTCCTATTTTAAGTCGTGTAAGGACCACTTCCTCTCTTCAGGTGCTACGACAGGAGCTGCTCTTATGGTTTGACATCAGTTTTAATATGCTTCAATTTATTTGGAGGGGTATTGTCCTGTCACTCTTGGAATACGTGCTGCCTTAGTGGTCGCGCTAGCTCAGATGGGGTCAATACAGCTTTACCACGACCTGGAAGAGCAAGGGCTTCTTTTGCTGCACTATCAGCCTTATTATCTATAATACCTACATGTGCCGGTGACCAGATAAAATTTATCAATGTTCCAACATCATGTAGCTGTTTCGTAAGATTTAATATATATTCTATCCAAGGGTGGTCTGGGTACATGTCACTCATTGGTTTTAACGCACTTAAAGAGTCTGATACTACTACCAAGTTTTCAACAGGTGATTTCATGACATATCGGAGGGCCATTCCGATGGCATTGATTTCTGCTGAATATATACAGCTAAGCTGATGTAGCTTACATTTGTAGGTAGCATCGATCAATCAACAATCTCAACGAAACATGTCGAGTGTCATTTGGAGGTTTGCTATTCCAGTAGGCCGTTTATTTGACAAAAACGTTAATTATTGTTCATAAGTGGCAGACAGTATTATCAAATAACAGATACGAATAAAAGAATAACGAAAGAAAAATTCATTATCGACCATAAAAGACGAAATCCTTATTGAGTAAATCTATATTTATGCTTAAATGCTTATTATGCGTTTAGGTGCAAAATTGAATAAAGTTTTTTTTTATTTTTCAATTAAAACCTATTTCGATTCGAAGACAATCAACGAATGTGAAATACAGAACAAAAATAAAATGGCAAGTTAGGAATCATGTAAGACAGTTTCTATCTGTACCTTATCCTGACTCTAGATCATTTGATGGCTGAAGAGAACTCCTGTTTAGCGTTAGGTACGAACTTTCTGGAATGTTTACTGTTTCCATATCTTGTACGATTAGGCTTCTCAGGAAATAATTTAAATCATTATTTTCTACTTGCTTAGATATTGGAAGTTATGGAGTGATGAAATCCTGAGAAGAAACTGCTATAGCCTGAAACGGGAAGCAACAACGTAGCCCTGAGCTCCTTTGAGCTTGTAATCTGCCGTGGACATTTTGAAATCAGCTCCTTCCACATTGAAAGTTCTGGCATCGAACGGTCCCTGGCAACTTTTCCGTTGGTCCAATTGAATAAGGCGAGTTACACAAGTTGCGAGGTAAGTTGAACCTTTGAAGAAAACTGGCTAACACCCTCATTCTCATCACCACTCCACGCTTGGGCTGAAATAAATGTTATATTTCTTATATTAGCTCATAAGTTTCCTTCAGTTCTGATGTTCACAAAGCGTGAAGATTTTTCTTGAACACCAGCTTCAAATTAGTGATTGTTTATACATTTAACGCCACGTGATACTGCTATGGCTACTCGACGACTTTCGGCATAGATGGTTGTTGTGCTAACCAGTGCACAACAGATGACCCTCAAAATTTTAGCCTTTGGTTTATTATTATTAATTATTTAATTTCGTTTGCACTTGCGCAATTGAGCTTGCAGCAAATCTGGGAACTGTTTTTCTCTTTGCTTTTGTACAGGAACATCGAGTTTTGGAATGAAAATATCAATATTTGAGTAGGTCTCTTGGCCAATGTCTTTTTAATCTTTTCTTATCAAGTCCAGGTAACAAGAAGTAGGAAAGCGGAAGAACCAGTGGATTTGAGTGATTTTGTGTCGATGAGTTGAATATTATGTATTTGTTATGAATAATATTTATTCGAAATATACCATGGTGCATTAACAATTTTTCTAAAAATTTTGGACTGTGTTGTTTTTTATCTTGTGTATGTGGACTTGCTCTTGCCGCTCCATATGTCCAAATAGGTTTTAGTGTACTGTTATAGATAAGTCGTTTGTTCCATAATTCATGTGAAGATCTGCAGCCCAGAAGATGTGATAGTTGTTTGTAGCGTTTTGTCAGTTCATGTCATTTTAATTTTGTACGTACATTTCATGTGTCTTTTGTACAAGTATAGTCCGAGATAACGTACATAGTTTTTGGAAGGTACTTGGTCGTTGTCAATTTTGACTGCTGGACACGAAGCTTACATGGCTCGATTTTGAGGCGTTTATTTTGATTTGTCTTTGGTTAAAAATAATTACTTTGGACTGGGTATTGATATTTTTTTCATTTAATTTTTTTATTTCCAATGCCTTTATAGTTGTTTTTATTAGATGTGGATGTTTCATGGCACTCAATTTGCTTTTAGATAATGTTTTTGATATTTTGAAAAAGTAATTTTTCCGATAGTAGCCAAATTTCTGGAAAATACATAGCAGAATTTCATGTAAAAACATTTATTTAAAATTTTATAATAAGGAGCATTGTAACCCGAACTTAGAATAGCGCTATTCTTTGCACAAGGAAAACTAATAATTTGTAGAAGAAATTGTATACTTCTTAGAAAAGAAAAAGATAGACTTTTCAATAGTTCCTCTCGTTCGAAGACGTGGCTCATATATTTTTTTAAGACCAAATTAAAAAATAGCCAAGCCAAAGCGCCTCCTTGTCTTATAACTTCTCCTTTATGTCAAAACATTTTTCCATCAAGCAGCAGTTGATTATTAAACACATCATGTAACGAAGAGTTTTGTAACTTATAGAAATTTGTGGTGATATGCCAGAGAAATTGGTTTAAAACCGCATTGATAGACTTACATTCTCTTAGTCAATACAGTGATGATAAAATTAAATAAATTCAAATTTTTTTCAATGTAAATACATCCATTTTAATTTTATTATTTAAAAAATCGTACTGCGGGTGTCTTTTTTATTTGTAAAAAAAATTAATAATTTTTTACTTTTCTGCAGTGGCATCTCACTGTATTTTATTGGGACAACGCCTGCTTTTATTTATCAAAGAACCGGAAGGCAAATCCTTTCAAATGACAAGTTATTCAATTACCTTCATTGAGGAAAGTAACGACTGTCCCCGGCAATGGGATGTTTTGACAAACCGTCTAAGCTGATATTGCCGCGAAGAGAGGACTGGAGGCAATATATTCTTACCTTTCCATATATTTCCGGAATGTCTTTACGAGTGAGAAATATTGCTTGCGGATGGATCCTTTCCGGTCCCCCATCACGTTCCCATCTCAGCCATAAATCTTTCATGGCAACAAAATATTTAAATGGATTTTTTCCCCGGTACATTTTTCACCAAAAATACAACCGCTGTAGTTAATGTGGCCCACTTGGCTATTTACGGCGTAAACACTAACACCGGGCACCAAAACAAGCTATTTACTCTAGTCGCGCCATCGCAAGTAACATCGTAACGATATTACGCTGTTCTGATTTGTTTATTGGTGTCTATAGGCGTAAAACGCCTGGGTTATCAACGTCTATGGTTTGCTTTATAAAATTTTGGGTATCTGATCCGCAGGATGTTGCTTCGAGTTGAGTTACATTTTACCAGTTAATTCGTTTATTTTTTTTTAATTTTCCAAAAATACAAGTTATGATGTATATCTTGAGTGTATGAGCTTAAGTATGAACGAGAATATAATTATGGGTAGAGAGTAGATTTCACTAATCATTTCATCAAAAAATAAAAGTTTCAACTAACATTTCGAAGTTTAATATGTTTGTTGAAACGTTCATTACTAGATGAAATGATTACCGAAGTATAAACGCTTCACATAATAACATTCTCTTTCTTATACTAAACCTCATGATAACATGTATTTTTGGAAAAAAATTAAAGGAAGACGAATGAAAAGTTAAACCTGTTGTGATTCAACCTGCGAAATAAATACCAAATTTTAGTGTATATTGTAGATAAACAAAACTCACAAAAAAATATGCACACACTCACATGAAGACTGGACAAGATATGGGTAAAGAAAATACAAGATATAAAAAGATACTAATGCAATCTCAAAAATACCATTTGAGATTATTGCTATTATTCAGACAGGCGATATGCTTGTAAAAAATGAAATACCAACATGGTGGTTGCTTCGTTGTCAGCATATACCTTCCATAAATTTGCGGCTAGACCTATTTATTGTCATAACGTAATGGTTACGTTTTTCAGAAATATTTCTAACCGTATAAGGGGGCAATAAGATCGGCATTGAGGAGGTGGCAGTTTTCTAATTCAGTCAGTCTCAAGCGAACCAGGGCAACCTCCTCCTTACAGTTACAGCGGTAGGATGTTTTTTTTTTTGTTTTAATGAAGAAGTTGCAATCATCCCATTATTCATTTGTTTATTTACAATATTATCTGTTACACGTAGGTAGAATAATCATTTTCGCATAAGGTATTCATCAAGACAGTTCTTCTTTTGTTCCTGAGTTAGCTACTATCTATTTGTGTTCTTAATCTTCTTTAGAAGAATAACTTGATTGGAAAATTTTTTTTTTTTTATTTTGTTTTGTATATCAAAATTAAAAGAAATTTTATTATATCCGAATAACAACACATGTACTTGCACACATAAACGCTATAAATGTATATAATCTAATGACTCAATGTTCACGAGCATTGATTATTTTGTTCGTTTAAATTTGTGAAAATTTCAATGAAATGATTGCATTTCATAAACTTATTATTGTTACTTAGAGTCTATTAAAGTCGCTCAGCCGAAGAATAATTCCCTTTTAGTCAAGTATTTCATACTTGTTAATTTAGTTGAAACACTAATTACAAATTTTAATATAGGTTTACTTAAATTCAAAGTATTGTATTGAACAAACGTCCTGCCAGAAGTTGCGATCAAGTACTAATAAGTTTCAAACTCCTCGCTCAATGTATCATGTTTTCTCTGTAAACCTGTCAATTCTTTAGTGTATATCCCCAAGGGACCTTTAGCAAAATTTTCTTAACAATATATATATATTCGTTACATTAAAATATTCAGCCAACTAGGTAGTAATAAAGAAATAAGATTAACTGTGTCAATTACCTTCCATATTGTGATCCACATGCAGTGTATAAATTGCATTACAATTTCTGCAGACAGAGCTATCAAAATGAACCTGTGACTGAACAAACTGTCCAACCTATCAATCCGGTCAGTACACGGCCTTTCCTTGTCCTACTGACCCTGATAAGGGCCGAAGGGAATAACTGGTCGTGGGAGGAAATGAGGTGAAGTTATCCTAGTCTTATCCCTCCACCGGTTGATTGCTCCGCGTCAGGTTAGCAATCGGAAATCCCTTCTCTATCCCCCACAACTTACTTATGTCACACCCCTCGTTGTGTCTTACGGCAACGTAGGCTTCAATTTGATTTACTCTTTTTGACGATGGAGGGGAGTGTATCCAAGAATTAGGCAAACATTGCCGTCAGCAAAATGATATTAATGCTGCCCTATGTCTTCGATCTAATCCCCTGTCCACCACTGTTCAAAAGATTGCTAAATTTTATTTAATATTACTTATGGATATTTTTTTTTTTTTTTTTTTTTTTTTTATTATTTATTTATTGATATTTACAACTATATTACAATAATATAACAAGTAAATTGGCTGAGTGATACATAATGATATGATATAATGACATGTAGAGAAACTACCCACTGGTAGTACTCAAATCGCATGTTCAACTAAGAAGGTCACGTGGCCATCTTCTTCTCAGACGCCTCGGAGGATTATCGGGAATTGAAGAGGAAGCTAAGTTTGAAACTAGAGGGTTTGAGTGGAAATGAAGTTTGTTATGAAAGGATAGATACCGGGTTCGGGCCAAATCAGCAACAAATGGGACATTAAGGTCGTTATGGATGACTATATTCTTAACAAAATAAGGAGCGTTGAGGATTTTACGAAGGATTTTGGATTGTAGGGATTGGATACGAGAAGAATTTGATGGCTTAGTGGAGCCCCAAAGCTCTACTCCGTACTTATGGATATTTAAAAAAATATTTTCAATTTCCACCTGTTGCAGCAACTAACGTGACTTTTTTTTAAGCAATTTCTTTTTTAATTTAAACAAAATTAAATGTCATTGCACCATCATTATTGTTTTTAAGTAGCAAGTACATAAAACCGCTAATCAACAAACAGCTAGTTGATTAGCCTCAAGGAAAATGGAGACTTTTATGGTAACATTGTGACAAAGAATAATAAATACATACCATGCTTCTAGAAGATATTCCAAGAACACAATAGGATGTGAGTCCATCAAAGTAATAATGGAGGTGGGTAGTTTATTCTGGAAGTTTATATGTTTGGAATTCAGCCTTAGTAACAGAGAAATTAAGATAACTATGTGAGGGACAAGGGCATCTTGTCTTATATTCATTGTTTGTATGTACCTTCTCTCTACAACTAATAAACCAAAAATAACATTTAAAAAGGAAAAAACTTGATATTTTCCATTCAGTTTCTGGAAAATTGAAAAAATGGAAGGTGAAAATTGAATGTTTTCCTATTGAAACACAGCGAGGCAACGGTTTGTTCATTAAATCCTAATTATAAAGTTTGGCCTATTAAAATCCTCTTAGCTTAAGTCATTCAACAATAAAAAGGAAAAAAAAAAGAACCTGCATTAGTAACCTCGAGGGGTAATTCTTTCTTCTCTTTCGTTTTACGACGTTCGTTAACTTTGAACATTTCTTCCCGACTCACTATATCTTTCTTAAGAAACAAAACTTAAACATCATTACGTTCCTAATAAGGTCTCAGCATGAAAGAACCAAAAAAATGATATTTTTTTTTATTTTGTCTAATTAAGCGGCGAAGGTGTCCCTCGGTTGTGAAGAACCCTTTAAAACTTAACAATGACCTTACAGAAATTTGGTCCCGAAAATGTAAGTTCTTTTCTAGGTATATTGAAATTCGAAATTGATACAATAAAATCAAGTATAGAAGAAACAAAAGTGGGTCATGAATTAAAAGGTTCAAAGTTAAAACTTCAGCTTCAATGGAATGTAATAATTACTTCATTATACCATTAATCACTCTCCGTTGAAATGGTACATGCTTGTCGCATTTTAGTTTATAATTTAAAAACTACATAATTGCACCGATTGTAGTTTTTTTATAGACCCTATTTAATAATAGATACATTACTGCTTCTTAGACAACTATTGCGCATGGAGTTGATTTGTCCTAAATTCATTTTGGGTACCCACTTTATAGAGGCTGGGTGAGCTCCAAAAGGGTCCAAAATCCCATAGGATCCAACTCCGACCGCTATCAGATTAAATAACAGTCTGCCAACGAGCGGGATTTGAACCCAATCCCTTTGGCTCGGGAAATCAGTGCTCTATTACTGAGCCTCTTATCAAGGATGGGCACATGCCACTTATATCAAAATAGATTTATCAGTCGATTATCTTAGTGTTCTCACATTTTTCTATGGTCCAATCACTTAGGTATGAAAAACAAACTTAAGTAAATTAAACTTAACCCCAAGTTAGAGTTCGTTTGAAAAAAAAAAAAGCTCTTAAGTTTAAGTTGATTAGAAAGTAGACTTCTACCAAGTAACCAACAGGATATGGGTTACCTATGATTTTGTGGTTATCATTAAAACATTCTCTAACACAAATCGCGGTTTCGCAGCCCGGCCTAGGATTTTTTTGGGAGTCCAAATCCTTGGTTATCCCGTCCTTCGGAGGGATTATAAAATGTTGCCTCGAGCATGTATGGTGACAGGTTCTTCGTTAAAGATTCCTATCCAAATTATAACTGAATTAGCAAAGTTCCACAGTAGCATCGTTCCATTAGCCACAGTAGGATAAATCGATGTCAAATGAATAAACAAACATACCTGCAGGATGATTTCTGCCAACCCAAGCGTTTGTTCATCCCAATCAGGTTAAATTTCTCAACTTTTTTTTTCAAATTCGAAATTCCAGTATATCTTTGTGACTAACCTCACATTAGACATACATCCTTCTCCTTAATAAATTTGGCCTATAATAGATATAATGGGAAACTGTTTAAAATTCCACGGACAATATTTGTAATACATTAATTAGTTATTTCTTCTGGGTTCAACTGTGTCTTCAAATTATTTGCCGACGTTTCGCTTGCCATACTTCAAGCTTCTTCAGGGGTTAATCAGTGGCTGAAAAAGTTTTTTCGATGCTTGGTATTTGAGCTTCTGGGTCCGTGGGCGGAGCCTTTTCCTCCAATGATCTTATTGGCTGGGTTCTGACTGAGTGGTCTTTGGTTGGATGTGCCTTGACTGGCTGACTTCTGCTTGGTTTTTCTTTTCTTTAAAGTTTGTTGAGTTCTTGTTGGCCTACAATATAACATTATGTTGGGAGCCACAATTTACTTAGTTTATGACTATCTTCTTTAATTTTCAGGGTGCTTTACTACTTCGATCCCCTCCAATCTTTCTGTCGCGCCACAACACTTTTTAACTGCTCTAATGTTTTCTAATTCAATACCATAGTTTGTGTTCACAAAATGTTCTGTCATCCATCTTTCTTAGCGTCTGATATGTTCTGCAAGTCTTGTACATATCACTCTTCCTGTTTGTCCAATGTACTCTTTCCCACAGGAACATGGAACACTGTATATCCCTGTTGTAATGAGACCCTAGTCGTATTTTGCACTAAAGAGAACCTGACTTATTTTTCTGTCAGTGGTGTATGTCCTTATTTTGTATTCCTTTAAACTTTTCGCTATTTTCTCCGTGCTGTGCCCTTGGCATATGGACTCACCGGTGTCTTTATTTCTTCCCTGTCTTCTTCTGTTTTGTGTTGTTTTGTTTCTGGGGCTTTTTTGAATTCTCTTTTTATGGTTTCTTCCTGGAAACCATCATTTATCGTTGCTTCCTTTGAATCTCGTTCTTCTTTGTTCAAATGCGCCGGTTCAGAAATCCTCAGAAATGTTATTAATTGAATTATTTGGTATGACAAATTTGATTTGATTTTTTTAGTTTCAAAAGTCAGAAACTTAAACAATTATACAAAAATCTGAGTAAGAATGATTTCAATAATTATGCATTCGCAACAGAGAGGGTTTGTCAGGGCAAAAGGCAACCCCCTACTTAATTAAAAAGTAAAAAGAAACTCATGTTCTGATCATAAAAAAATCATATATTATGAAAATTCAACTTTATGTGCTCAACGAAATGTTTTTTAAACCCTGTCACTTTTGTGTGAGTTATACATGGAGCACGTACAAGGGAAATTCTGTCCGGAAAATCTCTGTAAGATATTAATGATACTTTGTTTTCAAAGTTTTAACGTGAGTTAAAAACTTTCTCATCCATGAGGGAGGGAGAGAGAGGAGAGAGAAGGAGAGGAGAGAGTGAAACAACGATAAACAGAAGGGGCAAAAGGAAAACGTAGGACTTGGCCGTGATGTAACAGAACGCTAAAGAGAAATTAATTATATTCTAAGAAGTCGCTTAATTAGTTAAGCCTGTTCAAATACTCGAGCCCCCCCCCCCGCCAGACTGTTTCTCTAATTCGGTTTCTTTTGCCTCCAATTACTCTACGCAGATGAAAGATCTTTTTTGACTTCTCTTACCTGAATTATGAGTCTTAGTAAACACGATTTCGCCTCAATCTGTTTCTTTTTTTTAATAATTTTCAGTTCAAAAAAAGTAATTTATTCTACATGTTTAGGACAAAAGAATTCAAAACCCTTTTTTTCAATGTCATAGAGGCTGGATGAACCCAATATTTATCTACTACCGGTGGATTTGAACCCAGGATCTTCAATACATCAACTCAGCTCTCTACCCACTGACTCCCCTATATACAATTTTTTTTAAATGACTCATAATTATTTCCAGAACCGTTTCTATCATTATATTGATTATTAATTGATCAGTTACCTCCACGATACATTATGGTAAAGGAGTCAATCAATATTTCTTGTAAATGGCTTTTTTTGCCTCAGGTACTAGTACTAGAAATAGTCTAGTTAAGGTCTAGTAATAGAAATAGTCTGGACTCGCGAGATGAATATATGTTGTTTTTTTTAATAATAATTTTCAATATAATTCTTTCTCTAAACAAAAAAAAAATCATGCCATTCATAATTTATTCCTAGGCAGTTAATTAATTTGTTTTTAGTTTTCCACACTTAATGGAGTTCACCTCATTAAAAAAAGTCTATATTTTTAATTTGTTTTCGTATGTGAAATATTTTAAAGTGTTGAAAAAAAGAATGTCATGTGATATTTAAAAAAATACTCTGACAGCAATAGCCCCATATTTCGAATCGACTCAGTTGTTTTACTTTATATAAATTATTATGCATTAAAATTTAGAACAAATTGTTTTGATATGGCTTCCTTAATGTGAAAGAATTTTGTTTTTTGGGCATATCTCAGATACTAAGCAATCAATAGTAATTATGTAATAATTCGTCAAGATCTGGGGTATTAAAACTCTTCATTGGCATGCTATGCTAGTTGATTCGTGATTACGCCGAGTATATTTACTACCGTATCATTACTTCTGTATTACTACATTCAGTGGCACAATCTGTTAAAGTAATAATGTCACTGATATCTGTGCATGAAACCTTTACATATGCAATCTGTTGGCATATATTCTATTTATTAAATTAGATTCCATTGTATTGGAGAGGATTGTAAACATTCATATAGTACATAAAAACAATATTTCCGATTTGATGGAGGTGTCCAACTTTGGTTACGTTATTTTAACATTTTTCTTAAAACTTTTGGAATGACTGTTAACTAAAAGCATAGTTCCATCAAATCCTTAGTTTGCCTACAAAACCTCGAAAATGTTGCCGTTATATTTTTGTACCAAAAATAGTAGACTTTTAAACTTACATATTACAAAGTGGTCATAATTAGGTAAAAAAAACTGATACATACGATTTGAACGCTATGAATTCAACTATTATCTTATCCAAGAGGTTAAGGAATACATTTATCATTTAAAATCATAGAGATAATAGCCGTATTTGGTATAACTACTTAACGTTTTTGGGATATACCTCAAAGTACAACAAACCAAGCAAATTGTGTATTGGGACAGAATTATACCGTAATTTCGTCAAAAATGATGAGTAAATATGAAAAACGAAGGAGCTTAATATACGAAAAATGATAATCATCAAGTAAATTTGTTGCAAAATAGGCCATTTGGGAATAAGTTGTAAATAAAGCAAGGTATGGGTCGGAAACAAGTAGCAGATGGTTGCAACATTTGGTGACTACGCTGGAGAGACGTCACGTAACCCCAGCTACGTGAGGAGTATCCACATGGCGCCTCCCTGGATTAACATCCTTTCATAGAACATCTTCAACTCGGTTGAAAAAATATCATCCTAACTCTCATATTTAAGTTCTTACCACAAATAATATAGCCTCTATGATAGATTTGAAACAGATTAGGTTATGGATGTAAAATAACCTTCTGTTGAATTATCTTTTGAGTCCAGTCAAATTGGGTTAATAAAGGAATCTAGTCCAGAGCTTGAAAAGATGTTGAGGAACTTTTCTATAATAAGTTATGTCTGTTAAGAATTTAAATCTTTTCAACTCAATTTTGATTTTCCTGGAAAATAAATAATTAAAAAAAAACCTGTATTACTACAACTCATACAGTACACTTAGGTTCAGTACGCCGTAGAGACTGTAATGGACTACGATTGTGCAGGGAGATGATTTGTCCCAGATCACGCCAGGCAGTGCATACAAATGTTTATAATCTTCTGGAATAAAATCGGTTCGTCCAAATTAAAATTCCTGTTCGGAATTCCAAAATATAAAAGTAAATTTTCAAAGATTTTCTAATTTTTTTCTCCAAGATCCTTTTTTCTTTTTAGGACAAATGATAGAATGCCATTAAACGATGCCCTAGATTTAAAAAAACGTTTGGAATATAATATCTCTTGATTAATATAGGTTGATATCGATGCCTTAGTTCACATATGTGTCAAGTGCCGAAAACAAGATTTTACAGGAGTCAACTTCGATAGTAATTAAACACAAGAAATACAGTTCAAGTTTAAGCACTGTTTTTAAATTTAACAATATATTTTTGTAACCTTCACATCTTCTCTGTTAATTTTATACCAACTTATGATCTATGACTTCCTGATTACAACTTTACAATATTATTAAATAACAAAACCCAATTTTGAAAATTTTGCACTTAACACATTTGTGAACTAAGGCATCGATATTTAAAGCTTTAAAAGACTAAAAAGAATATTGATAAGATTTTATTGATCTATTTCTCTTTTATATTTCCAGAAAAAAAATCGGAGTAGAATTTTCAAAGTTGTTTTCAAACCCTCAAAAACATAGAAGTGCAAAATATTGAAGCTCTCTCGAATCTTTCAAGGTGTACCACTTTTTTAGCTCCACTAGGAGCCATTTTTTTTTATAACCTTAATATTCGTTCAAACTAAAATATGATAATTTCCAAGCAGTTTCCCAAAACCTGGGTCAAAAGTACATTTTGAAAATATCATCAACCTATTAGATCAATTGAAATATTTCAATAACATATATTTAAATTGGGATATTTTCCTTTAAAAATTTACAATAAAATAGAAGGAGTTTTCCTTCGTCAAAACATAGATCGTATTTGAAATGTTTCACACAAAATTTTATTTCTCATCGGTCATGGATTACAGTACACTCTACATTATTCAAATAATGGTTTATTTATTTCTAAGATATATGTTTATTTTTCAATATTTTCTTATTGGTGGCTATCTTATTAAATAAGTTATTCATACAAAATTATGTTACAAAAATATTATTTAAACTTTATTAAGATCGATGAAATGAATTGATGCTTTAATCAATTATGATAATTATTTTAAAATATATTACATAAAAAACAACTTGTTTTCTTTTTTATTTCTACGAATCATCTTTTCATATTAAGCAGAATAATAATTCGGGAAAATATTTTTATCAAACGAAATTTTCCAGGTAAGGAAAAAAGCGGTGGAAAAGAGTAAATTAATCTTCTCTAATGCCAGAGGATGGGAAAAGTGAAAAGGAAAACACGCCTCTGTCTCTATCATATTTACTTTTAGAAATATATTCGGTTTTTTCTGGTCCCTTTCTTAATCTTTTTTTTTTTTATATACTCAAAGATATTCATACCGTCATAATAAAAAACTGTTATCTTAATATTTCGTGGTAGTGTATATTGTATAATTTAAATTAATTATTTATTTTATTTTATTAGTTATTGATTATATTAATTTTTAAATATTTTTATTTGTAAAGAAAAGATATGTCCAGGACCGGGACTCGAATAAAAATATAAATAAAAATATTTATAAATAAATTATTGTTTATTTAAATATAAAAACTGTTACTTAAAAACTACATTTAATGGCTTTAACTTCTTTCTTCTAAACATAATTAGTGATGAATGTCCATTTTAGAAGATTCGCTTTAAACAAAATTTGATTATTTATAAGTCATGAATTCCTTTACATTCTTCATTATCTAATTTATCTGTTTATTGTTTTGGAAGATATATTTTTTATCTTTAATGGTTTCTTATTGATAGCTACAGTAATTTTACTTTTTTTTCTTTTCTTTTTTTAACGAATCGGCTAGCAAGGACCACGCGAAAATCACTTAATAATCTTCATCACACTCTCCGCCTACCTTCTACTCCAATACTCTCACATCTTCCTGGACTGTTCCTCTCGCTCTTCCTTAGTCCATTTTCTCCCTCGTCTCTCCTTCTTTTCCGCAAGAACCCCAACTTATTTTAGTTTTTTTCCGAATAGCTCTCTCTCCAAGCAGTCCTTATCCTTTATTTTAGCCTATCCAGCTCCTCTTTTATTTGTTTCACAAATCCACCTATACTCGTATAGCTTAATACTTTATTGAAAACTTTTTTATTCAGGCTCTTATTGTTCACTTTGACCATGTGGCCGTAGAACCTCAGTCTCCTGGTCTTTATGACTGTTTCATTTTCATAAATAATTTTTACTTTATTGTTTTAAATAGGATATTTTAAAAAATAAAATAATTAAAAGTTATTTTATTAATACATATCACTTCGACGTAAACAGATATTACGAATATGAACTTAATAACACAGAGTGAAGCTCGTTGAGACTGCAAGTGCTTGTAACAAGACGAAAAATTCTTGTCTGTCTAAATCAAAATGGCAGGCTCTTGTGGGAAAATGACTGAATTTAATAAAACTAATGGCTCTATTATTCATTACTTATTTTATCTATTAAAAGGTTATAGTTAAAGTTATACACATATATTAAGATATACAAGAATCACGACATATAAAACAGACCAGTAGTGGGCATGAATTTCCTACAAGTCAAATATTTATTTTGTAGCTAAAACTAATATTTCCTTGCTGTGCTAACGAGTGGTCGAAAATCCAAGGGGTACCAGAGACAACTTAATAGTTTTGTGAAAGCAATTTAAAGTTAAAAATGTTTGATAAAATCTAAACCTTTTAACTTTGTACCATTTATTTATTATGTAGATGGGTGCGCTCGCTTTGTAGAGCTCTAGAGTTGTTGTGCTGAAGGCATTGGGCTCAAATCTAGCTGTGACAGATAAATTATTTAATCTGTTAACAGCCATACATTAACCCAGTGGGATCGGCAGACCCTCCTAGGGTATACCTCCCTATAAAGTGGGTCCCGTCAATTATGGCGTTGAGCCTTCTCAAATTATATCGAAGACGACTAAGACGAATTCGTAATTAGCTGTTACTTACATAATGGCGTAAACTAGTTTCCTGATAAGAAGTGTAGTTTATACCATAATTATATTTCTTTTTTAAAAACTATTTTATTATATTATGTCTCACATACACAGAAATTGTCGGAGTCAGTCTCAGGGAAACTGATAGTCGAATATATCTGCAGCCGCGTCCATCAAAGCAACTAACTCCTTTTTGGGCAGAAATCAGCTTAAAAACTTATTCACTTTAAGTGATTACGTGTTCATGGATCGAAAAAAAATGTTAACATACTTCTAATATTTCAGAGCTTAAGATATTGTACTAATTAAAAAAAATAAAAGAAATAAAATTTATAAGTATATCAATAATGATTAAATCTTGAAATGATCCATATATTCATGAATTTGGAAAACTTCAAAGTCAATAACCTGAGGAAAAGTATAAAGATGAAAGTTTTCCAAAGCGAGAGTTCTGAAGTGGACTACAATAGATTAAGCATTATTCAGCATCCTTCTATCGCATTTTCTTGAAAAAAAAATTAATTTCAAACTTTAGGAGACAGTTTTTCTAAGTAAGTTCTGATCTCTTACGTCATAGAAAACTTAAATCTACAGACAAAATTACAAAAAAAAATGTTCACGACTCAAATTAAAAGTAAAAATATTCGTTTACTGCATCAAAAATAGGATTCCATTAGTATACATTAGTAATTATTAGAGGACAGTTTAAAAAAAAAACTTTTAGCTCCCTTTCCACGTTACGGGAGGTAAAAAGCAGTTTAATAATATAACTAAAGATATAAGATATAGGGTGTCCACCTTCTGTGGGTGAGAGGTTTGCCAATATGAAAGATGATTTAATTTTTGCCAATTGATATATTCGAAATCTTAATTGATTCAGTGTTATATTATCATTTTTACATTTATAAATCGATTTGATTAATTGTAATACAGTTTTTTTTTATATATATCTTCTTTGTTTGCATCTTTTTTATAAAAAATGTTGGCCAAATTTGACAAAGTTTTATCGTCTAATGATGAATTTACGATACATTTTTTTCCTTTCCCGGCAAATCCAGATGTTGTATCGCAGCCAGAAAAACAATGCAGAAATGCAACGATATTTTTGAAGGATTCATATTTGAAACTGTTAGACGTGATAAATAGATCTTTTACATTTCCAGAACCTGGCTTAAGAAAATAAATGTCATGATTATTTGAATTTAATTAATTCAAAAGAACCAAAAGATCAATATCTTGACCCAGAACAATGAAAGTTTTATTAGTATCTCTGGCAATTTCTATCGAGGTCTTGTACATTGTACGTAATGAATAATAAAAAAATTTCGGATTCGAGATTTTTTCGTTTCTTTGCATTTTCTGAGATCATTTACCATAGTAATGTATATTTTTTTACACCATCAGAAAGTAGAGATTTCAACAAACAAAAAGCCCACCGAATTTTTTAAAAATGCAGATATTTTGACGTGAGAATTTTCGATTGAAACTTAGGGTGCTTTTTCGATATTAAGTCAAAATAAGGTGAACAAATAAATATTTCAAACAAAAAAATTACATTATGCTTGGGACATAAAAAAGGTAAGTTTTCGCCAAATTTCGTGAATTTTTTTTTTGTAAAAGATTACAATAAAAAACCAAAAACTTGGTTATTTGAATTTTTCACATTAATTTTGAGGTTATGTGAAAAAAGTGTAAATACAAAAGTTGTAGATCTTTTTATTTCCTACAACTTAGCCATTTAACTTTATTCCATAGGGCTGGTAGTTTTGCCTGAAGTGGCACTTTCCTCACTTGTCAAATAAATAACTATTCCTTTCATTTTTGTTACATTCTCTTCCTTTTCCAATGGGTTTCATCCGACTATTACTTTTTTTTTTCAAAAATTATCGGCTCTGGTCTAATAATGATAATAATTATAATATAAGACAATATTAGGGCGGATCATTTCCTGTCATCGATTATACTTAAAAGTTGTTTAAAAAACTTATTATTTCTATTTACATAAAACAGTTAAATATTTCTTACTTACAACAGCAACACTACGAATACTGTTCATCCTGAGTATGTCATGGCAGATGAAGAACAGTTTAATAGTGTAAATGAAGTTTCTAGTTTCCTAGTGTTGACTAGGAATAATCGCTGGTTTACAGCAAAAAATTTGATACGTTATTTCTATTTATTTGAACCTGTTAAATTTAAAATAATTGAATTGAATTTTTTCCTAAAATTTATTGTAAATTAAATAATATATGTTGTTTACATTAACATAAGAGCTTTAAATACCCAATTGGTAATCGCCTTTTGATACCTTTGATCTTCACTGATTCAAATTCCTATATTGATCCGGTCCCTTGCCGAGTCATTACTTTTCTTTATAACAGAGGATCGAAGTAGAGTGATAAGTTGCCGTGCCGTAGGTTCTGGGTTCAGATAACGCTGCTAGGCGGATTTTTATTTAATCTGTTAGCAGCGTAGGATAGATCCTATAGGATCAATGCCTTCCTGGGGCTAACCCAGCCTCTATGGGAAGGAAAGTCTGGCGTTTGAGTGTGACCTAGGACAAATCACCTCCCTACACAACCGTTTTCGAAGAAAAAATATAGTCTCTATCACGTACTGAGCCCAAGACCCTACATGGGCTGTAGTGGTATAGTTTTATTTTTATAACAACATTGATGACAATAATGATATTCAATAATAATTATTTAAAAATAATTTCGGGTCTTATTTTTCCCTATATTTTCATTGCAGATACGTGGCCCACCTGTTCCGGAGGGGGAAGAGACGGCTAATAAAGAAATACAGGCTGTGGAAGTACCGCCGGCAGCAGAGGAAGGAGAAGAAAGGCAGCCCGGTGACTCCGCTGGCCAACACCATCTTGCTCAGGCCGTTCCCACCCTCTCAGCAGCAAGGTGAGCTATTTAATAATTATTATTATTAGTAGTAATGGCTACTATTTGATAATTAAGAATTTTTCCCCTTAGTGTATATATTAGACAAGAAATATCGAGTTAGACGCCCATTTTCTTATATGTTACGCAGATTGTCGCTTCGATTTGAGTTTAAAAAAATTTTAAATGATTATTCGGTCCATTTTTAATTTCTTCCAAAAATAAAAGTTATCATGCATGAGCTTTAGTATTGAAAAGAGAATGTAATTATGGGTAATGAGTAGATTTCGATAATCATTTCATCAAGAAATAAAAGTTTCAACTAAAGTTTCGAAAAGCGAGGGGATGGTTGACTGGATGATAGACGTAAGGAAGAAAATAGTTAGGGGTGCAGTCAAATAAAAACACTAAATAAGTAACCACTTATTTAGTGTTTTTATTTGACTGCACCCCCAACTATTTTCTTCCTTAAAGTTTCGAAGTATAAATGATATATGATTGTCGAAACGTTCATTTCTAGATGAAATTATTACTGAAGTATACACATTTCCCATAATTACATTATCTTTTTCATAGTAAAACCAATGATAACTTTGGCACAGTTACATAAAACGGTATATTACGAAAGATTATCAATTTAAATTCATTGAAGCGTTCGCACGGTCCGTGTCCCCGATCGGTGCCTGCCGGGTTGGAAATTCCAGCTATTTACTTTGCTATTTCACTAATTTTATTCCAGAAAATTCCAAAGACTAGCGGTCGGTTTGATATTCTCCTTTGGCAATAAATTTAAATCTCTACCTATATGTTAATAAAATAAATTGCTTGACCTTGTAAAACAATTTTAAACTTATTCTATTGTTAACGATTTCATTAACCTCTATAATTATTTTCGTCAAAATGATAACGGTCAAAAATATTTTATTTTATCTCCAAGAGTATATGGAATATGAAAGTATGAATGAATGAACGTGTTCATTAAAAAAATATACAATAAAAATCCCTCTGTCGAGGTCTGCGTTAGACAATTTTATTTATTTTTCTTATCTCTAAAGTGTATATTAATAAATACTCTAATATTTTATTTTAATAAACAGATTAATATAAAATTCTATTTATATATTAATAAATAGATAAATATAAAAAAGGGATTTTACATTTAATGAGAAAAAGATGGTCATTCCATTTTTTAAAAAATCGAATAATAATCGCATTGTACATAGACAACAGGGAATTTCAAGATATAATGCAAAATAAGATACTACAAAGTCAAACAACACCATAAATTGGTGTGTAATCTTTTAGGTTTCTGTTCAGCCAGACCTCAACTTCAACAGATTGCCTTATCTTGTTTTAGACGATTTATTAAAACCGTATTGTTGATTTAGAAGGTACATATTAATGCATATCCAACCGTATGAATGACGACTCAAACTCTTCGTACTTCTATTGGGAACCGTGTTCGGTATAGAAACGGACAGTAACGGAGTAGAGAATGTGGGCAAAAGGAATCTGTCAGTGGAGAACCCAGAAACTAGCAGGGTGTTGCAGCGGCATCTGCATTAAAAGAATTTTATTTGAAGCATAATGTCGTTGTGTGAATTGAGAATTAGAAAGATATTGCCTCGGTAAAAGTTCTGTAATGTAAAATGTAAATAAGGTCATAAAATAAAATTGTGTTTTTTAAAACAATGCCTCGGAGGTGTCATTTCAGAAGTTACAGAATTGCGGTAAATAAAAAAAGACGTTGGAAATAGAATATCAGATATGTCGTTCCTGAATTAAAAAACTTCAATCAATACAATTCCCACTGAAGGCTTAACTGAAAATGCCAAATTTTGAGTTATGCCGTTGTTCTTTTGATGGAGCGACATGTTAAATCTTCCTGGTATATAACCTGGTAAGCGAAACCCCCAAACAGATGCGCTAGCGTCAGAATGTAAGGTTAAGCGATCTTATCAGTGGCGCCTGTATAAGAGGAAAATACCTTTTAACAAATTTAATAATTTGCATTTATGATTTATGAACTTTGGAATCATTTTAGAAAGGATGCTTCAGATATATTTATTGAGTAAGATTGATGAATGGACCGAACTAAATATTCACAATCCAATTTTTATAGACTTGACAAATATGGAGCAAGGATAATTATAGTAGTATGGAGGTGTAATTATGCTCTGAAAAATAGGGCAGGGAACGGTGGCTAGGAGTCAATAGGCTATTGTGTTCCTCCGCCGACAATAGCGGCCAGGCATTTGCTTCCATTGCCTCCAACCTTTCTGATCATTGTTGCTTCGTCTCTCTCTCTCTCTCTCTCACTTTCTCTCTCTCTTTCTCTCTCTCTCTCTCTCTCTCTCTCTCTCTCTCTCTCTCTCTCTCACACTCTTTCTCTCACACTCCTTGCTTCCTTCTCTCCCTTTCTCCAAGCTCAGCTAGAAATTTCCTTGTAATGATTTCGAAGCAGATGGACAGTAGCAACGGAGAAATATAAATTGGTTGTTGATTGCTTTCGTTTCGTATTTTTTTTCTCTTTGTTGAAAATCATTAGTCTCCCATAATATACTGTGGTGTCCATTGAAAGTCAATCCAGACACATAAATCTGTCTTGCGATTGAATCATCTGAAAGTTATTGTTTTTTGTACTTTCTTTTTTTTCGGGCCCCACTGGTAAGATTGCTTAACCTTACATTCCGAAGCTAGCGACACTGTTTAGGAGTTTTGACTTAATTTAATATTGTAAAAAACAAATATACATTATTTAAAGACCAATATATGATTATAATATCTACCGTTTTCTTAAATATGTCCTTTTCTCGAAACATAAATCCGATTCTAATTTGCCACTAATGGTTCCTCTTTCTTTCTTGTTTATCCATCATACCTCCAAGTCATTGTTCATAGATAATTTCATGATGTGGCCATCTTATTACAACACTTCTTCCGAGGCTCTATCCCTTTTTCTTGGAAGGATACAGCTGTTTCGGTCTCTTCTTTCGGACGATACCACATTTGCACCATCTTGCATACATTTTATAAATGAAAAACAACAAAAGACGGCCAACAGAAAACAGACACAAACATCAAAAGGTTGTATATCCTCTCCCCTTATCAGTGGATGGTGCTCGTATAAGAAAAACATACCTTGTTTATCAACTCCAGTGGAATGATTACTTATGAAAACATAACTTCTTGGTTATCTACTAAACATGACATAAACTAAGACAATATTGAACTTTACCCAAGGAACATTCAACCATTATTAATAAAGATCTGCAACATTTGAACTTCTATAATTACAAAGACTTTTATTTATAGGTAATCTTAATATATGTCTGCATTTATTTTAAATTGAATTAAAAATAAAAATGAGTCATATGAGGGGTTCAAAATCAAAAGCGGATAACTCCGAAATGTCAAAAATTGGCTTTTTCACATTGTTCTTTTGTGAATCAACTTTGTCTAACACCACACAATTTGCCGCCTTATTTATAATGGTTATATCCCGGGTCTGAAACTGAAGTCTCAGGATATAGGATAGCATTGTTTGATTAATCTAGCGAAAAATGTGAAAAAGTCAATTCTTTAAATTTGAAGGTAGGTTTTGATCCTAAACGCCCCATATTATACACTATATTATTAACAGCGCATATTATATTATTAAACATTGCCTATACTTGTAATTATAGATTAATACTTTAATTAAATATTTGAGTTACTAAGTTAAGACAGCATTCGCGTCTAGGTGTATAAGACCGATGTTACACCAGCTTTACCAGGTTTCGCAACTTTAAAAACGAATAAAAATTTTTAAATTTCTAAATTAGTTTATTTTCTTTTTATTCATTAGACTCTTTTATGTCACAATAGTAAATTACCGCTCTCGGGTCATTATCATTTACATTGTTATACAATTTTAAACGATTTAACTTTATATTTTGTTTAAAACTAACAAAACTCTATTGTATTATCGTAAAATATAAAGTAAAAAAACTAATTTATTAAAAAAAGTTTTTATTTTTATTTTTGCGCTCACCTTTAAGTTTTAACTGTTTATTCGTCTCATTTTTAATATTTTCCAAAAATACAAATTCTCGTGAACTTTAGTATGGAATAGTGAACGTAATTATGTGTCAAGATCGTATTTCAGGGAAATCATTTGATCAAGAAATAAAAGTTTCAACTCACATTTCGATGATACATGTTTGTTGAAACGTTCATTTCTAAATGAAATGATTAATGAAGTGTACCAATTTCCCATAGTTACATTCTCTTTTCCATACTAAAGCTCATCATAACTTGTATTTTTGGGAAATATTAAAACGGAGGCAAATGTAACGTTAAAACTTGTGTCTTAACTCTAAGCGTCAACCTGCGAAATAATTACCAGTTTCGTCAATGGAAACATTACTTTGAAAGAATTAGGGATGGTTGTTACTGTCTCTCTCCTTTATCTTATAATCCACTGCCGCCCTATTGCATAATATTGTAACATTGTTGAAGATCTTGTTTAACATTAATTAATAGGCCTCAAAGTTTGCGATAGTTGACGGTTCACTAGCCTTTAGCTTCAATTTCGGCCTAGGGTATTCCCTAAAACCCAAGGTTAGCAATAACTTCGTTTGCTTACCAAATTCATCTTTAACACAGTTAGAAGTTCAATTTTAGGTTACTTCTTCACTCCAGAAAGGTTTCAGCATGTTTTCCACTAAAAGGGTACCATTAGATTTTATCAGATTACTGATTCTGTAACACACTTATCAAAGTCTAGATAGACTTTAACACTTGGTTAATTACTTTTTAATTTCCAGCTTAATGGATATACATTTTCAAATATCTAAAATCTCATTGTGCTCACTGACCTAAGTTAATTATGATATAGAATATAATATAATGCATAATGATATACACTATTATTATGAAATTTATTATCTAATTCCAGCAGAAGGAAAAAAGGAAGATGAAGAAGTAACTGAAGACCCTGGAGGACCAAGTCCTAAGCCTGCTCATGGGCTCCTTCGGCTGCCAGCCTCTCATCAAGAACCGCAAGAGGTAATTTTCCCATTATTCTAAAAAGTATTAAAGAAAATTATAAATTATATCAGATGACTTTAGATAGTGTATTGAAGTCCTTTATGATCAATTGCTGTTCATTAAATTCATTTGTATCTGTTCCGCAGGTTGTCACTTTGAGTTGAGTTACAAAAAATTTTTACTGTTTATTCATTTTATTTTTAATATATTCCAAAAATTCAAGTTATCCCGAGCTTTAGTATGGAGAAGAGAACGTCATTATGAGTAATGAGTAGATTTCGGTAATCATTTTATCAAGAAATAAAAGTTTCAACTATCATATAGATGATATATGTTTGTTGAAACGTTCATTTCTAGATGAAATGATTAACGAAGTGTACCAATTTCCCATAGTTACATTCTCTTTTCCATACTGAACCTCATGATAACTTGTATTTTAGGGAAATATTAAAAGGGAAACAAATGTAACGTTAAAACTTGGGTCTTAACTCTAAGCGATAATATGCTACTAGATCGTTTCTTACTTAATTTCTTATGTATTTTTAACAGTGTCTGATTTTATATAAGATTTTTTTTAAGGGTAATGAAACAGAAACGCCGGTTTCTTGACAGAATTTTGTATAGTATAATAATGTAGTTTCTATCTTTTGTAACACCTTTTTGTTCCTCTCAGCGTAGGGGAGCACTTACCCATGATTGTTATAATTCCCTGGTTCGAGCTTCCCTTATGTTTTCGCTTTTTTTATTCTTGGGCTTCTTCGGGGTCTTCTACTCTCAGGAATGTAGTACATCGGTTTCAACCCTATGGTTTTCCATTCTGGCCATATGGGCAAACCGTTTTAATTGGCATGACACTAGGAATTCCTTCATCGAGGTGAACATAAGTTTCTCCCTGGTCGTTTTATTGCAGATATGATCATTTATGGTTTTTCCCGCAATCCTCTGAAGAAGTTATATCTTTGCTGCAGTGGTTCTGCTCTCCAGTCTGCTTGCTAGTATTAAACTTTCAGCACCATATAAAATTATAGCTATGTATATTGTTTTGAAGATGTGGAGCTTTACTATCTACTAACCTCTATTTTCTCATTCACATTATTAAAAATCTCGTAGTTATTCTGTTTGATTTTCCGAGTCTACTTTCTCAGTCCTTTCCAAAACTATTTCGAGGTAGGTGAAAGTACTCTGCAATTAATCATGAAATTACGAATCTTATTTGCAAAGTTGAAAAGGTGGTACTCTGGACTATTTATAGATTTCTAATGTTACATGTATCTTTTAATATTATTACTAAATGATAAATCTAAATGTTTTTTAGATCAGTAAACATATATTATTTTAAATAGGGTGGAAGCCTTCTTGCAGTTCCTGAGAGCCCTGGCCGCCGAAGGAGCAGTGTAATGTTCTCAGAGGTAGTCCTTCTTCATGGCGAAGCCCCGACATCAGCTGAAAAAATGTCACAGGCAGGAGATGGTAGCCTCCAACCACAATGCCAGGTAAAGTGTTAAAGTATTACATCTCAATAAGTTCTTCTGTTATCTGCTAAATTTGTTGTTTGTTGTTGTTATCCATCTATTGTCACTTTATGCTACTATGGCTAATCATACGATGCTATAGTGGAAGCCCTAAATTTTGCCTATCTTGGTACAATTATAGTTATAATTATATTAGGGATCTATAATGACTAACTGACACTGCACAGGCCAATTTACAGCCCTTTCAAAGGACGGCATAATCAAGGATTTTTTATTCCCTTTGAAAAATCCCTGGGACAATTGCCATGCTGCATGACCTTATCTGCCAAGTTACATACAGTGAAATAACCAATAATTTTCAAAATAGTATTAACAAAATTAAAACCATTAAAACCAATAGTATTAACAAAGTTAGTTTTTCTCTTATTATTATTATTTATTTATTTATCAATTATGATTGGTTTTATTTCTACATTTTCTACAATGAATGCTTACCATGTTCCCAACAATAAATATAAATAAAGATTGAACTACTTATAAAGATCTTTCATAAAATTGCAAATTTTTAGATTATAAGTTTTATAATTATTATATTTATAAATATTTATGAAAAATAATCACTCAAACATTCACAGATGGGTGCTACAGTCCTTGTAGGACCGAGGCTTCCTCCAACAGCCTACTTCAATTTTTCCCTGTCTTCAGCCTTCTGCTTCCAACCCCGCACTCCCATTCTTTGCAGATTGCTCTCCACATCATCCAGCCATCTTAAACGTGGCTTCCCTCATTTTCTCGCCCCACCTGGATGGCCAGACATCAGTTGCTTGGGGAGTCTAAACTGGTCCATCCTTTCTACATGATCAAGCCAAGCTATCCTTCTCTTCTTTATGAAGGCAACATTGTTGGGCTCTGCAAACAGCTGTTATTAAAAAATATATATAATTAAAGTAATTTATTGAAGATTCTGGATGATGTTTGAAGCTAAGCTAAGTGTCCCATCTAAAATTGCTAATTAAATACATAAAACCAGTAAGTTTTAGTACTTAATGAAAATAAAAAAAACAAAAACACTCTTTATAAATATTGAATGGCTCAATTAGACGTCTCAAAATAAAAAGAGAAGATGAAATGTACGCCATATCTTGTAGTTTAACTTTTTAAATATTGTTAGCATGAAAGCAGATAAGCAATGTTTATCAAAGAAATCTAAGTTCCTTGGCTTCAGTCTCATCTTAACCACATTTTGTTTATGATGACTTGAACTTTATATATTTTGTTTTTGAAATAATTTATCAGATCTGTGTACAACTAATAAATCTACTATTATGTTAATAATAATAATTTTAATGATGATAGTCAATGGTAATTTTCAGAAAAATATTTAAATTGTGTAATGAATGTCAACAAGTCAGGATTATTGGGGAGGAGTGTTGATGAGAAACCTTAGTTACTCCTAACAGAAGCTCTATTAAATAACTAATATATTTAACAATTAATTAATATATTTTGATTTGATCTTTAACTAATAGAAAAAGTTGGATTTTATGTCTTAATTTTTATGTATTTTTTATTTAATTTTCATTTGTACCTGCGCAATTGCGCATCCATAAATTTGATCAATGTGTTTTTCTCTTTGCTTTTCTACATGATCATCGAGTTTCGGAATAAAAATATCAACAGTTGAGTAGGTCTCTTGGCCAATGTCTTTTTAATCTTTTCTCATCAAGTCCAGGTAACAGGGGTAGGAAAGTGGAAGAATGAGTGGGTTTGGGTGATATTGTGTTGATAAGTGGAATGTTATGTATTTGTTATGAATATATGATTTTATAGTGGGAATGTTCATGTCGTTGTGTATGGAGTGATTCGAATTATACCATGGTGCATTAACAATTTTTCTGATACTTTTTGACTGTGTTGTTTGTATTTTGTGTATGTGGACTTTTTTGGCTGAACCCCAAAGTTCTGCTCCATATGTCCAAATAGGTTTTAGTATACTATTATAGATAAGTCCTTTGTTCTATAAGTAAAGTGAAGATCTGTAGTCCAGAAGATGTGATAGTTGTTTGTACCCTCTAGTCAGTTCTTGTCTTTTTAATTTTGTATGTACGTTCCATGTAAGTCTTTTGTCCAATTATTGTCCGAGATAACGTACATAATTTTTGGAAGGTACTTTGTTGTTGTCAATTTTGACTGCTGGACACGAAGCTTTGCGTAGAGAAAAACTTAGATGCTCGATTTTGAGGCGTTTATTCTGATTAGCCATTTATAGAACCACTTTTCTAAATCAAATAAATGATTTTAAAGAGCTAAGAGTGTTCCAGAATATCAGAGGTGTAAACAGAATAGAGAATGGGGCTTAAAACACTGCCTTGCGGTACACCTCTGTATTGAGGAAAGAAGGAGGAAATCGAAGAGTCAACGGAAGTACAGAAGAATCTGTCTTGGAAATAAGATTGAAGAATTAAAAAGTATGTAGGAGGTAATATTAATAGTAGGAGGTAATAAAAATGAGGGTTTTTTTTCCAGAGAAGACCCTTGTGCCAGACACTATCAAATGATCTTTCAATGTCAAGAAAAATCGCAGAGCAATATTCTTTTTTCTCAAAAGCGATAGATATTGCATCCACGATACAATGACAGTGTTGTACAGTTGAGTGATAAGAACAAAAGCCAAATAGGTGGTTCGGTATCACTCCGCTATTTTCGAGGATAGGGTTAATTTAAGTCTAAAATATTATGAAACACGATAAAAAGAAGAACCATATTGATTCTCTAATCAGTTATGTAGTATTGTTACTCCACGACATACATAATACAATGTTTCTGGTCCTTCCAGACCTCTGGGATCGGAACTGAGGCAATGACTTGCCAAGAATTGCTGGCATTGAGTGGTGCCCTGAGTGCTGCTCTCCCGACTGGACAACCAGCTCTCGACTCTCTCTTCAACTCTCTGAGTAAGGGAGTTTTACAGCCTCACTTCACATGGGCGGACACTGAGCTGGCCTTACGCCCACACACTGTAAGATTATTTAATTGAAAATATTATGTTAAAATATTTTTAAAGTATTCCCTAAATTAATATCTGTTAAATTCTTGTAAAAATTGTATATTGTTCTTAGTGTCTCATTATAAAAAAATAAATTAGTTAATTTTATTCATGATTAATATATCGTTACATTAATAATAAAATAATAAAATTTATTTACTATTTTTTAATATTTTAAACAAGCAGTTAAAACAAACATTCTTTTTATTTATAGGGAGAAAGGCTGCCTAGAAAAAAAATTGGGTGCTTAATGAAAGGCTGCTTGTGTTTTAGACATTGTTTTTTGGCAGGAATTAGAAGATGGATCAAATCTGTAGTAGAACATGATTACTTTCAGAGAGGAATATTGGTTGCTATACTCATCAACACTTTAAGTATGGGCATTGAACACCATAACCAGGTAATATTCATAAACTTTTAAACCAATCATTATTGATTTAAAATTATGAGATCAAACGTATTCCTTAACCTCAAAGCATCCTGTTATTCTGATCATATTTAGATTTTTTTTTTGTGAGAAATCATGTAAAATGTTCAATCTGATTACATTGAATCTTTAAAATATATATATATATATATATATATATATATATATATATATATATATATATATATATATATATATATATAAGAACTGCCTTTTTTATTTTTAACCTTCCATTAGTTGCGGCTCAAAAAGTATCAGATTGATCGCCATGATCTGACTGATCACTTTCAGGAAAACTAGCATTTTTGTAGAAATTTTAGGTTATATACTCCAACTTAGTACTTAAGGGGTTTGGGACTTATAAAGTAATGACTTGGGACTTAAGCATTTACATTAAGTATTTTTAGGATTCAAGCGAAAAAATTACAGGGACGATAAATTTGCTTTCTTCTTGGTAGCCTCTATTTTTTTGTTAATTTATCAACATTTATTCTTTAATGAACTGTAATTATAGCATAACTAAGACTATAAAGGCTTAACCATAGAAACAGCCACATAAGAACTTTGAATAATAGCTTTCAGTTCTACTATATCTGTGACCTTCGCTTCCCTTGGTCTAGAGAATCTGTTTTGAATTTTAAAGTGTATTTATTGGTATATTCCACAGTCATAGCCAACATATACTCATCAAATAATAGGTCCCATGCATCCTGAACAGTTTTCACATTTCTCGCAGCACCTTTCACCCCAGGAAGATGCTTCATAACATTCTCTTCATCTCACTTTCATGCTTGATTGTAAGTAGTCTTCTTCTATCTCCACGTTTCAAATTTTTTTTTATTTCTCATTTGATGGGCAACAAAAAATTTTCTGTCATCATCACATTCATCGTCTGTGCATACATTTCAGTCTGAACCACTTTCATGCACAATGTTTTCATTGTAGACACCTTCATCTGTATTTGTCTTCATCACGAGTCTCCACTTTCATCATTATCATGATCTTGAATAACGCGGACTATTTCGTTAATGTCATTCTCATTATGAAAGAAGTGTTGCTTAGGATAAAAATAATAAAAAGAACATCTGTCGCAGCCATCTGAGAGATTGTAGACGTCAATTCTACCAATATTGTAATGTGTATACAAAAAACAGGCAATGCGAAATGGTACAGCTAATGTAATAATACGAATGAACAAAAAAAGTTGATGTTTATATGATATATGTTAAACTTACGATTTCGGTCACGGCGATCTGTCAGAACGATTCCTTTATATGAGCCCTCCAGAAGGGTTGTTTGCTGGTCAGGAAGGCACTGGGCATCCACAAAACAGCTACTGGGAGCATGAAAGAATAGTCGCGAACACAAAGAGAATGAGAAAGAAAAATATACCTATGTGATCTGTCAGATCGGCCGCGACTAACCAAAGGTTAACCTGACTTATTTAGCTGTTTCTTTGCAGAAGTGTTGTTTCATTTGCCATAATGTACTACAGAAATACCAAATGAAGCAAATGTTCTGGAAAATTGGGTTGACATCAATATTCTGGAGGGGTAAAGTATTCCAATCCTGACAACAAGAAATAACCATAGAATCATTTTTACATACTTTGAAACCAACTATTATTAAAGAAGAAATGTACAAAACTGTCTTGATTATTTTAAAATATCTTTGTACTTGTGCTATACCTCCCTTTGCTTTTATTAGAAAATGACATTATTTGTTGCATTAGTATGTTGGTATATTTACTGTACATATGTGTGTAAGGGTTCAACACATCAGGAAACAAAACCCTACATTCTGATGTTAACTTTTATTATTCCAGACACATAATTGATTGTAAATTCATGACTATATTAACTCAACTGTTGGTAAAAACCTATACTCAGTGTAAACACTTATACAATTTTTGTAGTAGTGCTTCATTGGCTGGTACATTTTTATCTCTATGATCACTCAAGCTAAATGCTATGGCTAAACAATATGGCTTAATGGTACGCCTTTTATCCTGGAGGATGTACACATTAAATAACATGAATGGACTTACAAAAAAAATTATCAAAACTAACAATAAACTTTTGAAAACAATGGTCTTTAAAATAATATTAAGTGCTCAACAGTATATATACTGAATACAATTGTTTTCATAACAAATTGATTTGTTATTGAAACTTGCTGCAGTTTGACATGTTTTAGAATACTATGACTTTTTTTTCTCCTTGGTAAGAACTATTTGTATTCATAGCTTCATTTTTGTTTTCAGCCGGAAGGTCTTACAGCAGTAGTGGAAACTAGTAATATAGTATTTTCCACAATTTTTGCTCTGGAAATGTTTTTCAAAGTGATAGCCGAAGGCCCCTTCGGTTACATCAGCAATGGGTTTAATGTTTTTGATGGTGTTATTGTAGTTTTGAGGTAACAATATATTTTTTTCAAAAGAAATAAAATATACCTGACCTATAAGATTGTTAAAAATGATTTTTTCTTTAAAATAAAATTAGACAATATAAATATTACATATTATTTTTATAATAATAATAATCTTCATGCCTCTCATGCATTTTATTGTAACTTTACTGACTGAAGATCTACTGACTTTCCTTTTGTTTTATTAACAAAATATATAATATGTGGATAAATATATAAACCGAAAAAAAATTATAATAATGTTAAATGTTTAATATAATATAATGTTTAAATGAATTTATGTTTAAATAAATTAATAATAATAAATTTTGACTAGTTAGTTAATAATAATACTCTGCAGTTTGATGGTATCTGGTTCATAGCATTGATGAAACTTACCAGCTTAAGTTTAATTTCTTTTTTAATACTAAATCAATTTTTTTTTATATAGTTAAGTAAAGTTATTTTTCTCTCGAAGTGAATAAGTCACAAAATGATGTTTAAATTCGGCATACAAAACTAAGAGTAAGTGTAAAATATTTATCATTTGCTTAGCAATATAAAAGATTTAGAATATTTTACATACTTAGGTCCATTAATCAGTTTTTGAATTTGCCGATTATCTATACAGAATGGAAAATACTATTAACTTAAAAAACATATGATGAATTTTTTGTTAATTTCAAATAAATTAGTAGTCAAAGCATATTCAATTGCCATCTCAAAGTAGTGAATCGAGTATCAACTAATTATACTAACCCACAACATACATGAAAAGCAATAAACTGTGAAACCAATTATTTAACATGTATATTTTATGACTGTTATCTTAAGTTAAAATTGAAGATTAATTTGTTATAATTTTTTAAAACCTGAAAAAATGTCTTTCAATGTCTACTGTCAATATAATTGACCTTAATTGGACTTTGTAGAAAGGGTATTGGAATTTAGAAATGTAACATTTTAATAAAACTAAATAAAGAATATAAATAATAAAAAATAATACAATATGAAAAAAGAGCTTGTATATTAAAACGTATATTACATATATTTTAGATAAATGTTATATGATTAAATATCTAGAATATTTTATATAAAAATGATTTTTTTTCTCTTTAATTTCTATAATAATAATGATTTTTTATTTCCAAATACAGTGTTGTTGAACTTGGACAAACATTTCTTGGTGAACGGGAAGGAAGTTCTGGTTTGAGTGTCCTTCGTACATTCCGTCTTCTTCGAATACTCAAATTAGTGAGATTTATGCCTAACCTTAGGAGGCAACTTTTCGTAATGCTACGGACAATGGATAATGTAGCTGTTTTTTTCTCTCTTCTAGTACTTTTCATCTTCATATTCAGGTGAGTCACAGATATATTAAACAGATCAACCTCTTGCATTATATGACTGAACATTTATAATTACTGAATATGTTAATATTTGAATATTTGTTTAATTTATTGGCTAAAAAGTTTATCTTTGTATAGAAGAGATATTAGTTTTTCATAGAAAATATAAAAAATGAAATGGTTAATTTTTGTTTGTTATAAAAAACACTTTTATTATCATTTAAAAAACCTAAACTACTTTTAATATCTGTCCTTACAAAAAAAAATAATAGTAATAATGAACAGTCATTAACAAATTTTTATTATTTGTGATATTATTTTTAAATATCATTCAATTTCAAGAAAACTTGTTAATTTCCAAATTGACTTAGTTTTCTTATTTTGGTATATATTTAATGTTTCTGCTTTGTAAATTGATATATTTTATTTTTTTTATTATTTGATAACTCCATTTTTCTAATATCCCTTACTGAACTGGTTTTTTTATTTTTTTTATTTATTTTTTTAGAAAAATAGCCACTTCAATATGGTTTTGTTTAAAGTGTTATGATTTTATACTAAGGTTGATCTGTTTGCTAGGCTTGGCAGGGCTTTAAGGCTGCAAGCGTCATTTTCCTGTTTCATCATTCCTCTCCCATTTGAATATATCCTCTACCTTAGCCCATCAACACTTACTTACTTTTTCACCCTTCATTAACTCGGTGGCACTCTATTTTTTTTCTTTTTTTTTTTTCCTTTTAATGCAATACATTTTGATTTTTGTTTGTTTCTTTGGTTTTGTGAACACTTTAGATATTAAAGAGAATTAATATTAATAAAATATAAAATAAATCATCCCCTGGCAGAGGTGACAAATTTAATTGTTTTCAATAAACTTTAGCCTTGTGGGAGACAACCCAATAAGATTTTAGAAATCATAGCTGATTCCTTACAAGTTTTACAACTGTTATTGTTATAATATAAAAATAGTTTTCTAACTATCTTGGATAAAAGTTAATAGGTGCATGTGATATAATTGAGTTAAAAATTTATTGGAAATCTGTTTGTTTAAAAGAAAAAAAAAACTGATTTATAGGCACTTTGTAAAATGAAGCAAAAACAAACTAATATAAACTTAAGAGTGTTCATCATTTATTTAAACTAAAAATTAAAACACTGGTATAATATTGGATAATAGAAAAACACACTGAATTGTGCCAAACAATTAATCATTGATATCCAATTTTTTTATTTTTTGAAATATTTTATTATATAATTAGAATACATTATAATAATTAATACAAAGCATTTTGTTTAGTGATTCAATGGCACATGGATTTGTTTTGGGAAGAAACAATTATATTAGGAACTCACATTTAGTTTGATGAATTGATTAAGCTTTAATTTATTAGAAATTGACCTGAACAAAGTAAATACATCACGCTTTCTGTAGCTTTAGTCAGCTGCTGAAAAAAAATTTCCTGTCGGTTGCTCCATTAATTCAAAAGCCTTTATCGATCTACTAACTCTCACTTCATCAATTTTTTGTTTATTTTAATTTTTCATTTCCTTGTGTTGTATTAATTTTGTTTTTCATAAACAATAGATAACTGCTTAATGAAGCAATTGCTTCAGGATAAATTTGGTTTGTTAGCTTGAGCATCTGCTGTAGTACATAAAATCTCTCACTTTATTTAGTAAATTATTTATTTAAAATTTTTTGTTTATTTACCTTAAAATAGTAGAAAAATCAATTTTTATTTCGATGAACCAAAAGTTAACAAAACTCTGTTCACCATCTCCTGCAACTTGAAGCATTAGTATTTTATATAATGAATTCTAAGCATTTACAATGCTAATAAAATAAACATTCAATAAAGTTAGGTTAAATTAAATCAAATAAAACTTATTTATTTTATCTCAAAATTTGTCTCAGATTACTTGTTTGTATTTTAAAATTTTACTTTTATGATGCACAAGCTCTAAGCCATTTAAACTACAAGGCCTCCGCAGGATTTTCTTTTCTTATCTTTTCTTCTAAATTGTTTTGTTTTTGAGCACGGATAACTCGCTTGTTTAGTATTCTTGGGATGAACCTATTCGGATGCAAGTTTTGCGACAGAAAGGAGGGAAGTGAAACTTGTGACAGAAAGAACTTTGACTCCCTGCTTTGGGCGCTAGTCACTGTTTTTCAGGTATATTTCTCCTTCACCTGTTCCTTCCAATCTTTATTTTTTGTCTATTTTATTTATTTATTATTTTGCTTTGCTATGATCACAAATTTCCTCAGTGTTATTTGGCTGGCTATAGGAAAATGTCAAGTAAGGATTCTAAAATAAATATTTCATAGAAAATAATGTCGCTATATTTGATGGTCAGGATCAAGTAATAAAAATTTATTTTTTATATCCAAATATAACCCGTATTGACCTAAATAAAGTAAATGTTTAGGATAAATTGTTTTTTTCTTTAATATTCTTGAAGTTAGAAGCTAGTATGCTAATGAAATAGGTTGTTTATCTGTGAGATAGCGTTTCTTTCCTGTACCATTTAGATTTCATAATGACTTGAAATTTGAAATTAACAATCTAACCACTAATAAAAGGAATTATAAAAATATAGAGTAAATTAATAAAATTAAAATTTATTTTTTAATTTATTAATTTTATTAAATTATTTCTATATATTTATTTAAACAGTGCATTGAAATTCTGGATTAAGGAACTTATTAACTTACTTTATATTACTAAAGTATTCAAATCAATTTATTTATTTTTGATATAATCCAAAACCTAAAAAAAAAATTGTTAAAAGAATAAGTATTTTCCTTTTTAGAGAATTTAATTCATAAACTGTTTGATTCATATATTCTTGGGTACTCAATTCTCAAAACTGTTTCAAGAAGTAAATCAATTTCTTTTATCCATCCAATTTACCTTCCATAAAACATGATTCAGGATAGTCCAAGTAATTCAAGCCTTATTATAAAATGAAAGTTTAAATGTAAATAAAATTACATTTTATTGATTTTCTTAAGGATATTAAATTCATAAATTCATTTTCATCAACCTAAATCCTTGAATTTGTTATTAAAATTAAAGTCCTTACTAAAAATATCAAAGTAGTATTATAAGAATGCAGTATTTATCTCTAAATATATATGATGAAATTAATTCATAATTTCTAATTTCTATATTGTGCTTATAGTAATTGGTTTTTAACTCTTTTATATATATACACACACACACACACACACATTTATACATATACACGAGGAAGACTTATTTTGCATAAAACTATACAAACTTAGTTCAAAGGGCTTTTGATTGGTGGGAATTAATGGTTTCCTCATTTACGAAATTCTTTAAATATTGCAGACTTTGTAATTTTCATGATATAAATCAAGAGATTGGAACATCTAGTAATCCTTCAGATCTAAAACTCTATTTTTGGCACTTATTGGCCCGTGGTGCAATTAATTTATTTCTGCTATTAATGCTTTATTTTGATCCATTAACTTAAATATGTGTAGAAATAAATAAACAATGTAGTCCATCTGTTTACATATCATGGACTCATTTTCAAATTATTACACGATATTAACTAACAGTTTTATAAAAGTGTCCTCACTCAAAATTCTCTCAGTATTAACATTAAACAAAATGGTTCAGATTAAAGTTTGCTTAAAAAAAAATACACAAGAAAAAAATTAATAATTAAAATAACTGACTATGTTAATTGTATTATTTTATGATCATAATAACCGTACTATTATCTGGTTTACAGAAACAACTTTTGCGACTAGTCTCTAAGCATTATATTAATTGGAAATCCTAAATCTCCTACCATCTATGTTAGGTTATAGCCAGCTTAAATAATAAATCCTCCCTTGCTTAAGCTTTTCAATATTCGATTTCACAATTGAGGCATTTCTCGGCAGTTAAGGTATAGTATGACTAAGTAAAAATTTCAACTTTACTTTTCATTTTTACAGTTATCACATGCATATAAACTTTCACAAAGACAGATCTGCTCAAACCTAGACTAGGGGGATGGGGCGTTTAATACCAAATGCTTAAATATTGCTGAGTTCAATAACATTGGTTTGCAAGAAAGAGTAGCATGTTTAGCGAAAATATCAAATTATGCTTGCCAATTGGAGTTTTGCTAATCTGATCCATTTATTAACTAATCAGAGTTGCAGATTCAATTTTAAATAGTTGAATACTTAATACCATTATTTTTATAATTCGGATAATGTATTTAATTTTCTTGTTCTGAAAGCTTCTAATATATTTTTTTTCTTAATTTGTCTTGTATTATTTTCAGTTTTTAATATATTTCTGGTCAGAAATAAACTGTTTCATTTTGAATAAAATCATTGATAACTTAATTTAGCAGTTAATAAGTTAAAGTTTGATTTTCTTTTGGATGTTGAAATTCTTTAATTTTTCATGTGAATTTCTTTTAACGTGTATAAATGAAATTGAGAAACACCAAAATTACGAGTTCAAATCACTTTTTTTGAGCACAATCACTTGTGCCAATTCATCATTTTATGTTTCCTTGGTTAACAAATCATGCCCAACTCTCCAATTTTATCATGCTTTATGGTTTAAATATATTTCTGAAAGCTTATTAATAGCAATGGACAGAATGAGGCAATCAGGAGAAAAATTCTTCATACTTAGCTTTCTAAATTAAAATTAGATTTTTCCACCACTACGTTAATAAGCGAGACTATGCTTTTAATCTTTATCAGCAGAACAAGAACTTAACTAATTTGGTATCTGTAAATGTGTGCATGACTTGTTAAAGTATTTAGTTACCATAATTTTAATAGATTGTTTTGTTAGAACACATAACTCATGTTTAAAAACTGTAATAATTGTCTATTTTATTGCTGTATGATTTTTTTTATGTTTATAAATTACTATGATTTTAAGGATAATTCTCAAAAAAGTCTGCATTTTCAGAATTTGAGCAAGTGAACCATCTTCAAAAATCCTCACATTTTCATGTGAGTTTTGATGATTGTAAAAAATAATGTGCAATCCAAAATTTACAAGTTCAGATCTTTTTTTCTGTGATCCAAGTTACAATTCTACAATTTGTTAGCAATTTAATGTTTTCATGTTTAGTTATTCCAGTTAGACGAGTATTTGAAAACCAAAGCACATTTTCAAATGTCTTTACTAGAAGGAAAAACTATAAAATTATAATTAAAAATATAATATTTTAAAATAATCATTAGAATTCATAGTTATTAACTTGTCATGTGCAAGTGCATTTTTACCTAAAAAGATGAACTATTTGTAAGTGGCCAAAAAATATTTTTTTCTCCCATAGGTAGTAGTGATACCAAAATTGTTATCACACACAGGTCACATATAAAATTATCTTATCTATACACCTAAAACATCCATTAATGTGATATGAAAATTTTCCGAGTAACAAAGATTCAAATAGGTTATTAATAATGTTAGTTGTATTGTAAATAATTAAGAATTGTTTTTGATTGTTTGAAAAAAAAAAAATCAAAATTTTCTTATCAGAGGTTATAATTAAAATTCATGAGGTGGTTGAGGATTTTAAGGATTAAAAAAAAAATGTTTATCGTAGGGAATTTTATATTTAGGGTTTAGTTTTTAACAATGATAAAAAAATACAGTTTATTTTACTTTATTTTTTTTATTAATTGTTATAATTTTTAAATATTTTTATTTTGAAAAGAAAATATTTCTCCGGAATTTGAACCCGGGTCTCCCACCTCTCCGTCGTGGTGGTCTTACCAACTGAGCTAGCCTGGCTCGTACCACGGTCAGACAAATCCATTCTCTTCACCGATCCCATATCCCCGTAATCTCTCGATTTTGCGATGTATACAAGGGAAAGAATGTTCATTCAGTCAACAAGATCCTAATTAAAGTAAATCCAATGAACATTCCTCTCCTTGTATACATCACAAATTTGCGAGAACACGGGGATATGGGATTGGAGAAGAGAATGGATTTTTCTGACCATGGTACGAGCTAGGCTAGCTCAGTTGGTAAGAGCACCACGGCAAAGACCCGGGTTCGAATCTCAGCCCTGGACAAATATTTTCTCTTCAAAATAAAAAAATATAAAGAAGATGTTGAAAAAAAAATAGAAATTATTGGGAAAAATACTCCAGTTCCAATACAATCGATTTCTTCTTTTTTGAATTATCCAAAAATCAAATTTTGTAGGAGGCAACATTATATCATCCAGTAAACATCAATGATCCAATGGTATTAGTGGTACCATTAAGAAAACAAATGAATTACAGTAATTTAAATTAAGACTTTTTTTAACAAATCAAATTCTAAAATCCTCTATGTTATCAATTACTTAAAAACATTCAAAGGATCAGATTTGCAAAATGCACGTTACATTTATTATTGGTCTTTGGGCATGTGCATGTTTTGATTTTTGATCTTAATCGAATATGTTATTACAGTTATGTTTATTTATTTGCTTTTTTGTTATTTAATTTTCCCACTTTCTTTCCTCACTATATTGTCTACTCTACACCGATGAAGAAAAATAGTATCATTTGAGTAGGTGCCTTTTTTTTGTTTATTTATTATTTTGTGTTGTTTATGATAATGCCATGAGTTCTTACCCAGAGATATTTATTTTATTTTCCCAACTTTTAATTGTATAGATGCTAATAACTAATCTATAGGATTACTTATTTGTTAAATCTTACTAAAAAAAAATTTAGTCACCTCTGTCATTAACTTTTTAATAATCAGAAAAAATATATACCTTTAGAAAAAAAAGAAGAAAAATAGATTTATTTTTAGTTACCTATTAATTCTGACAAATTTAGTTTTTTAATATATTTGACAGGTGCATAAAAAGAAAGCTAGGTAGTTTGACCCATTATGCTACTTCATTTAAATATAGGAAGCATAACAAGTATATTAACATTAACAATTGTAGGCAACCCAGACAACCTTAAATGACAGGTACATTAGTTTGCAACAATGTCCATAACCAATTTCCTTGTCCTTTTCCATTTAATTAATAAAAACGAAGACCGCACACTTGCTTAAGTAGAGGAGTAGACAAGTCGCTAATTTACGGTCATTGCTTACCTAACCATAATAAATGTTTTAGAAGGTCCATGAAAAGTTTGCTTTTAATAATTATACTATTTGAAGCAGAAGGCTTTGTTCCAGTTCCAATGTGCAGTGACCAGTCTGTAGTTGGCTGAATTTAACATTCATCTTCTGCTAGTTTATGTAAATGTCTTTGATGTTGTCAATTATAAAAGTAATTTGTACCTAATAAATAAATATAAAAGCATGGATGCTAAATTCAGTTCTACATTTAATTCTATTTTATAATATGCTTATTTTAATGATAATGCTTATAAATATATGAAATTGTTTAATGTACTTAGTTTTTTGTTAAATAATTATTTATATTTTTTAATATAATTTTATGAACTTTCTTATCTCTGTTCTCTTTCTTTGTTTGTACATTAACGGTTTCATATCCGTTGATTGCACGTATGTAGTTGTTAACCAAATAAATACTGTGGCAAACAGCTTTGCTCAACGCTTGTTATATATTTCATATTTTTTCTTAAATAAACGTTTATCCTATTAAGATTGGCTTATCCAAGCTAAAATATGCACAGATAAAGCAGGTCTGGATGTATGTTTCAAAGCATTGTAGTTAGTATTTTTTTTTCCATTTTGTTTTAAACTCATTTATTGTTGGATTATAAGTAGGTATATGTATTACTTTCTAATTGTCCTCTAAATGTAATTAATAATGGTGATTATCTAAAATTTATTTATTTCAGAATTCTCTTATGTAGATTATGAAGTGAAGAAGTTTTAAAATTATATTTACATATTCTATTTTTCATTTGATATTATTAGTAATTGTTATGTAAAGTATGGGGCCATTTTTCTTAATACTACCTTTTATTTCAATTTCCTTACAATTTTGTCTTATGTAATATTATCATTATTTTTATTATTATCCCAGTATTTTTAATAGACTTATATATATAAAAAAAAATTATTTCCTGAAATGTTCATCCAACCTGCATTACTTTTAGTAAAATTTAGATTTTTTCCATTTTTTTGCTTCAGCCTTTTCCCTTTTTTTAATTTTTTTATTAAATAAAATTATAAAAAGTAGATTCAAAGTGTAAATACACTTCAAGTATCGGTTACATGCTTTTTGCACTTATTACAACTCTGAAAACCATCCGTGATATAATAATTATTTTTTTTTTAAACGGAGAGAGAGAAATTGAAAGAAAAGGGATTTCAGGGTATATTGGGGTAGTTACTTGAGGGGGTCGGTGGTTTTCAGCATTCTTGGGATGTATCTGTTTGGTGGTAAGTTCTGTACGCTCGCCGATGGAAGCAGGGAATGCAACTGCCAAGAGATAGTCAGCAAAGCACCCCACTGCATCTGCGACAGAAAACATTTCAACAACATGTTGTGGGCAACAGTCACTGTATTTCAGGTACACAACAAGAAAGAAACAAAATACACTTGTACATGATCATTTTTAAAACATTTTATGGCATGTTAAGAAGAACCCTATTTTATTTGTTTGTATCCAATATGTTACAATTTTAAATTTCTTTAAATTATGATGAATTAAATCTTTGAACTAAATCATTTTGTATCTAATATATATATATATATATATATATATATATATATATATATATATATATATATATATATATATATATATATATATATATGCCTAAGAACTTAGTTAAACGTTTTTGATTAAGAATGATTCATACAAAAATTCAATCATAATATTTTTAATCAGTAGAGATTGTATTGATTGTTATTCCGGATGGAGTAATATTATTGGCGTTTAGAGTCAATGTTTAAAATGTCATGTTAAATTATCTTCGTCTTCTTTAATTAACCTCAAATTAAATTTAATTATTTCATGGATATATTTATTTCAGCTCATTTGTTTCGATCAAATTCCAGTTCTTTATTGATAAGCTAATGAGAATTTCAATTAAAATTGATGGCTTCAATAGCTTTGTTGTAATTTTGTGATCAATTGCTTTTCACTATTATTGTAGCATTACTTAAACATTATAAATTGAAGGATTGTTAGATGTGATTTAAATTCTCATTAAATTATTCCATAAAACTATAATTTATTAACTAAAAGTAGAAGGGAGGTAAGACATTTCGACATTTCTTATGAAACCTCCACAATTCATAAAACCATTTCATGCATTCAGTTAAAATAAGCATGAGTAATAAATGAAAATTTAGCTATTAAACCTATAGCTTTATATTTATAATTGAAATCCACCAGGATTACCTGAATTGTCTGTGTCTTATTAATGTTTTTAAATTCTATAAATAAAAAAAAAACAGTCACATATCATAAATTCAAAATTTTTCTATAAATAGAATTTAACCGAATCTATACAACTTGGTCAACTAGAATTGAGCAATACCATAGTCACATTTTCAACTTTCAATTCTACAATTTGATGAGGACCTTGGCCTCTTCAATAATCTTTCACCTAACTGGTCGAGTATTTTGTTCTTCTGTTAGGCATTCTTAGCAGTGTCAGTACCTCATATCTTAGACTTTGTCTGCCGTTCTCTCTGATCAATCATCATGTCAACTGCTTCTTATGGATTCATTTCTCATTAAATGTTGCTCTTAACATTTTCATCTCAGTCAATTAGACTGGATAAATAATGCAACATTTAATACCCCAAACACAAACAAAGTGTATTCCTCTACAATAACACCAACCTCACTTACTTATTTGTTACGTCACTGTTATTCTTTCTTGATAGGTTCAAAAACTCAGTGCAAAGTTTTCTTGTAAAAATGTGAAGTTCTTTTCCTCGTAAATTGATCTAGAGCACTGTCCAAGTGAATTGTTTTATAAATTTGCACTTGACCTGTCATGATTAGGCCTTGTTGCTGAAGTGTTGTCTTAAACCAAAATAGCCCGATAGTGGCATATTCAGATAATTTCTATACCA
Organism: Troilus luridus; assembly: GCA_964056705.1. Lineage (NCBI taxonomy): Eukaryota > Metazoa > Arthropoda > Insecta > Hemiptera > Pentatomidae > Troilus > Troilus luridus. Next base: position 86,173,708 of record OZ057412.1, read on the forward strand.
TATTTTTGATAACTTTAGTGATATTGTTGACCATATATGTTACAAAGAAGAGGTTAGAAGTTGAAATGGAGTGTCCTGCAATAAAAAAAAACAACACATGTAAGTGTTATAAGACAATAAATATAATATTATTTCTCTATTAATGTGATTTAAGGTTTGTTCCTGAATTACTCATGCCATTTATTACCAAATTACTGTTCCCCTCGGCCTGAAGAAATAGTATAGCTTAGGCCAAAACTTTCGCTGAGATTTAAAGTAGTATTGTAAACACTTGTTATGTGTTTTGTTTCTTGATTACGCCCCTTCTAACTTCTAGTTGACAACATATTTTCTGTGACCTTACAATTTTTAAACTACATTTTATAAATTAGCATAATTTTATTAAATTATAAATTATAAATTTGCAGGATGATACATTCTATACAAGATTTTACCACAAGGTAAAACTTTTATCTTAGCCATTCTTAATCATCTGACTTTATTTATTTTTCAAATAGGCAAATAAGAAGAGAACTAGACAACATTAGTAGTTATAAAATATTTTCATTGTCTGTAATTAAACAACTTCTTTTTTTCCTCATCTTCCTCACAAGCCATTTCAGCGTCATGGAGCCTCTACCAAGTGTAGCCACTCCTCCTGGTTTCTGATAAGCCATTTTACTTGATTGAGGGATTTTCCTCTTCCATCTCCAATTATCTATATCAACTCCCCCTGATATGCAACTCTGGGATGCTCTTGCATTCTTGTCCCAGTAATAGCTTTAGAGGGGCCATGTACTAGCCACAGAGACCAGCTTATGTGGCGGACTAATGGGGAATTATGCTCTCCTGGGTTCCTGAGTTCAGTACAAGGCATTCCCACACAACAGAACAGTAAACTTTACACTTCATAAATACTACAAAAGGCCTTACTCACCTCAGGGCCACCTTCCCTGGGAAGACCTAAGGTTAGAGGTATAGCATTGTCACCAGTTGTCTTATGGATATGAGGACTCTATCACTGAGCTGATCACCCGTCGGGAGTTTAGCAGACTCAGAGAAATTTACCTAGCCTCGGATATGGACAGTCTAATTGAATACAACAAAATAATTTTTTTTTTTACAAAACTTTTGGAATAAACAGACAACATGGATTTTCGAAATATTAGCTCAATTGGTTTGAAGTCAATGAACAGCTTAATTTCTTCATAATCTATTATATTAGTTCATCTTTATTATAATACATAGATAAGTTATCTATTTATTCAAAATCTACTTTAGAAATGTTTTAACCTTATCTACAATACTGGTTTTATGGCAAATAATACCTAGCAATTTCGCAACTTATTGGCCATAGGGTTCTTCTTACACATCTAACACATGATTAATTTATGACTTAAATATTTTTATTAGTATATATAGAAAACTAGGAAAGAGTAGATACAGAATTTATAACACTTGAACTGGTGGATATTGTTAGACCCAGCATACAGGTAAAACTGTACATATATATTTTTGATTTTAATTAACATTAAATCTTACTTTATTAGCACTAATTGTTAAAATATCATGAATCTGTCTTTAGATGTAGCTGTGTATTCACTTGATATTTTTAGCTTTCCCTGTAGATCATTGTTTAACTGTTTTCGTCTTATTATTTATTCTACATAGATTGTAGGAAAGCACAACATGCTATTGATAAATTGTTGTAAATAATTGAGAAACATGTCACAGTTTTGCTACATATGTTTAAACAATTACTTTTTTTTTTACAAAAAATATTTTTACAATTTTGTTTTTAATTATTACTACTGGTAAAAATACATTTCTAGCAGCCAAATTTTATTTATTTACCAAATCAGTGTTTATTGATGGCTGTTTTAAATTAAGAGTACTTAGAAAAATAGCTTTTAATTTATTATAATAATATTCAAATTCCAATCAAGTTCATACTTTACATGATTTAATGAATAATTGAAATTTGTGTCTCCATGATTGAACTTTTCTAGTTCATACAAAAAGTTATTATCATTTTAATATTACATAATTTTATATAGATATAAATTTCAAAAATCTATTAGTTTATTTTTAGCATATACAACATACAGTAGAGTGGTACAAAACATTTATGTAAACTGAAGTTAAATTGTGGAAATGCAATGTTTGTTTATTCTTAACCGTCAATAATGCATTTGATGTTATGTATCTATATATATTTATAGTCCTGTTAATATTTTGATTTCAATTTCATAGCTTATATATAATATTTACAATTTCTAAATAATTAATACAATGGAATAGATAACATTGCCAGATATTTTCTGATATGAAGTGAGACACTCTGTTGGTAAATGGGGAAGAAGTAAACTGCATTCATTATCTTTTAAAATTACAGATCCCATAGGTATTTATATAATATATATTTTTATATCTTGCATTTGTCATTTATGCTAATTAATATTAATAATTAGCCAATAAGTGATTTATAATGGGCTAATAATTGTTTAAAAATGAAACTGCCACAATGAAAGAGGACATCTGATTCTTCTTGTTATATTCATTTCTGAAATCTTGGTTTCTTCTTGATCAGAATTGATCTTGTTTCCCTACCAAAAGGTTCTTCAGGATTTCTTCCTCACTCAATCTACCTCATCTTACTCAATCTCACTAGATAGAATGATTAGTTTTTCAAATGTTACATATATGTCTCTCATATTACATACCTACTGTTTTCCTTTCTCGATGGATCCAAATATTGTTCGAATTTTTTTTTTTTTTAGAGGTTGGATGTTCCTTTATATGATATTATTACTGCCCTTATACATCCTTATAAAGATTGTAATTTATTTTTCCTGGACTTGTTTTTGCTGCACAGATGCTTTTTTAGACCACTGTGGCCTAATAGTGAAATTTCTTGAAAATTCACCATGTTTTTCATAAGGTAGAGATAGCTTTGACAATGTTAAAATGTTTTGACTGGACCTTGAATAAACTTGGTACATTACTAATACTTCTTTTTTTTTTAACTTTCACTTAACCCAACCCAGAATTGTCATCTTAATCTGTCTTCTACAAGAGTCTAACTTGGCCTGATTTGGATAAAAATACTAGGTATTATAGATAAGTTAAGATCTTTGTCTAAGTCTGCCGGTCAGGCCTCCATATATTTTAATAAGGACAATTGTACATACATGTCCATACCATTAAAACTGTCTGTTCTGAATCTCTTTCATTGCGGTGATATTTATTCATCGCAGGTTGTTTCATTCATGATAGTCTCGCTTTATGTTTTAGAAGTCTATTGTAACTCCATATTTAATTTTAGAACCTTTAAAACATTGAGCTTGGCATCTTTACTGATCCCCTACAACAATCCTATTATAGACGGAATAATATGTTATTAGTATTGCCTATTCTGTGTGATATTTCTTATTGTTAATTACTATTTCATTAATAATCCCAGTACCAATGTTTATTTACTCTTCACCATTACATATCAAATGGATTTGCTCCCACAGAACATACTTGTAAAATATTGATTTTCCTTTTACCAATATCTGTGGTTTTCCTCCAATTTAATCAATATAATCTTTAGTAGATAAAGCTTCTTAGGGATTACATTATTTAGTCTAAAACTAAAATATTATCAGCATTACATTTGGGCTAACAGGATTGTGCATCACCTGCAAGAGTAAAGATAAAAAGCATAGTAAATAAATGATTACCGTATTATATCTTAGGAAAAAAAAAAGTATTTGATAGGTATCCCTGGTTGATTAGGCCCTAATTATCTTGGTGGATAATACAGTAGTTTAGGGCTTTGTTTATATCTTTATATAGCTCTGACCTATATCAAGTTATTATGATAAATTACCCATTTTCTTCAGTAATCTTTTATGTTTGGGGTTATTTCTGTATAAACTATGAAGTTGAAATCAGGACCTATGGGGGACTATAGCAAAGGTACTATTAGCATCTGATATTACTGTAATATAACTGAAATTCTTAAACAATTTAATTAAATTTAGAGTTGATGATTGGTATTTACATTGGATAGTTATGTCAGAATACTAGTTTTTACAATAAATTACTTTGAAATATTAAAATTGTATTTTATTTAGATACTTACCCAAGAAGATTGGAATGTTGTCTTGTTTAATGGCATGGAAAAAACAAGCCACTGGGCAGCCTTATACTTTGTCGCTCTGATGACGTTTGGGAATTATGTCCTCTTCAATCTTTTAGTAGCTATTCTGGTTGAAGGTTTCTCATCTGAGGTAAATCTAAATTAATTACTACTAAACTTATTCTAATTGGTTTAATGTATTTAAAATTTATGAGAAGCGAGGGGATGGTTGACTGGAAGAAAGAGTAAGGAAGAAAATAGTTGGGGTTCCAGTCAAATAAAACACTAAATAAGTGAGTACTTATTTAATTATGTGCCTAATTATTTAATTAAATAAGTACCCACTTATTTAGTGTTTTATTTGACTGCACCCCCAACTATTTTCTTCCTTATTTAAAATTTAATTAGTTTGGTAAAAATATTTATAACCCTTGCTATCCATAACCAAAAACATAAAACAACTTACTACTAAACTACATCTTAAATAAAGTAAAACTGTAATTATAAGATTAATTAAAAAGAATATTTTTTTTTTTATTTTGGTGTAAAAGTTGTAAGGTATTTAAATAAACATTGCACAAGCTGATAGACATGAATGTGTGTGTTTGGAAAAGTTCCAATTAATACAACTACCACACATCAAAGTATGCGCTCAAGTCTTTTTTGTGTTCCAAGAATTATTTTTTAATTTTTCTCACAGAGGCATGAAAGAAGAGAGAGGGAACAGAGGGAGCTGGCTAAGCAGCAACAAGCACTTCAGAGAAAATATTCAGAATGTTATAGTGAAGATGTATACAGTTCTTGTTCACTTTCTGAACAAGATAGCTGCTTTCAGGTAATATGATTTAAATATAAAATAATAGATAATTTAAATATACTATTAACAGTTCAATAAATTATCGGTAAGAAGTGAAATATGAAAGCATATATTCACCCTATATTTCATATATATGAATTATTTATTTAAGTGACCATTTTCAGATTAAAAAATAAAAATTTGTTCTTTTTAATTAGTTTATTAATGACTTAGGGGGAGCAGTGGGTTCTCCCAAATGATTATTAAAATTTACCTTAGTTCTTTATAACTTTAAATTCAATAAATTTTTTATGGTATTAAATATTGATGCCTTAGTTCACAAATGTGTTAAGCACAAATTTTTCAAAAATGGGTTTTGTTATATCAATAATATTGTAAAGTTGTGATCAGGAAGTCATAGATCATATGTTGATATAAAATTAATAGAGAAGCTGTAAAGGTTACAAAAATATATCGTGTGCTTAAACTTGAACTGTATTTCTTGTGTTAAATTATTATCTAAGTTGACTCATGTAAAATCTTGTTTTTGGCACTTAACACATGTGAACTAAGGCATCGATATTTGTCTTGTATAACCATAGAGTGTGGCACTGTTTTATTAGCAAATTGTTAATACTGCCTCTATGATAATAAGTAATAATGATGAATGTTCTTAATTGTGCTACATACAAACTAAAAATCAAAAATTGATAATTAACGTATTGAGATGGAAAAACTAATCTACTTACTTACTAGAGCTTTCAACTATCGAAAATTAAAATGTCAACTCATTGAAGAAACTAAAACAAAGTATATTATTTATGCTTCTTCCTAAAATAATACATATTTCCATAAGCAGATTTTTATTTACTTATACTGGTTCAAAGATTGGAGTGATTTTTATGATGTTTTTCTGATTTGTTAAAAAATTAAATTCCATAGATATTAGTCCTGCAAACTTAGCACCAGAGAGAACTAAGAACATTTGGTCATTGATACTGAAATAACAAATTAATCTACACTATAAATTTAATCTTATCATCAGTAAGCTTCTACACATTATTAACTAAACACTGCATGTGTATTAATTGAAATATTACATTTATTTTAAAACATGTACTAGCATATTTGGATATGAATCATCAGTTCGAATTGATACTCCACTTTTAGCTTGAGTTTATTAAGAAATTTTCATAATTTCTCTTCAACCAGCAGTTACTCTTTTTCTATTATTAGTTTTTGGTATTTAGTAGTGAGTAGTGGAAGTTTTTGTAGGTAAGTAGGAAGATTAAATTTACATATAATACCTTTTTCATTTTTTTTTTAAATTCTTCTCGAATACATTTACAAGAACAAAAAATAGAAAAATTAAATGCTTTTATTTTAGTATTATAAATTTATGGAATTAATGTTTCACACTAAATCACATACATTTGTCCTTATTTGTACAGAAGAGTTGTACATATTTTTAAGAAGTATTTATTTTTAATCCTCAATGAACATTGCTATAATACCACTCAAGACCGTTCTACTGCCATTAGTATACCTCACTTGCATTATTATATAACCATTATAAAGTCTTCTGGTTTAACTGGTGGATTCAGAAAACTGAACAAAAGAATGGACAGAAATGAATATTTTTTTTTTAATTCAGCGAGATTTTTTTTTAAATAGAAATAAATAATGATTATAGGATGTAAATAGTTGGGGGTGCAGTCAAGAAATACATGAATAAATAATGATTCTTATGATCCAAACATATTTATACTTTTTTCACAGGTAATATAAAATACCAGTGAATATACAATTTTTAACTTCATTATATTCATACATTTTTTATTCTGATAATTTTCCTATTTATTTATCATCATTATACATAGACCTAATTAAATTCATAGGAAATGGGTTTAATTGGTGTCAAGAGTTTCTCTGACAGATCAAGGAGGTTTATCTACCTATGAAAACTGCCAACATCAGCAAACCAAAATATTAATGAATGTCGCAATAAGTTAAACGATAATGTGTTTTTAATTTTTTTTTTTTTTTGGATTTTTTGGTCCATTCTCTATTAGAATATAAATATGATTAGCCATCATTTATGAGTTTTATTAAACCACAACAAACTTTTTAAAGATATTTTTGATGAATTCCCGAATCCCACTTACAAATAGATTAGAAGATCTTCTTAAAATTGTTTAATTCTTCTGTAGAAGTTTCCTTCTTGAAAATGATTGATCCAGCACACTTTAATTTTTATAATGGGCCATTATCGATTACAATTTTTTTACGTTACTTATAAATAAATTAATATATACATTTATTCTTCTATTTAATAACAATTGATAATGCTCATAAGCAAGTGAATTCATTAATAAGCCATCTTCATCACATTTATATACAGTGATAAATAGTGTTTTTATGGTTATTGTTGTTTGTTTCTTGACAAATTAAGTGAAACCTTTATAATAAAACTCTGAAATAAATTACCTAAAATTTTATCTTATAAGGAGGCAAAAAGTGAGAGAGATATGGAAATTTTAAGAAAAGTAAAAGACAACGGGCATAGAGAAAAAGAAAACAGTATGAAGTTGAAGCAGCTTCAAAACAAAACAGAATATGACACTAAATGTAATATTCAAAAAGGTAAATAGGATTCCTAACAAAAATATTTTAAAAATGTATTTTGATAATGTGAATGAATTTCTTCATCTATGGTAAGAAGATATTGTTATAGAAAATCAAATGATGTCTCAAACTCCGATCATCACCCATACCGCTGCTACACCACAAGATTCACCCAATGCAACATTAGATGGTAGTACAAGAGACTTTAACAACAGATTTTCAAATGCATTACAATTCTATTCAAGCTCACTCTCTATAGACTCCATCGATTGTTCAGTGGTGAGATTTGCTAGAAAATTTTCTAGACTAGAAACAGATTGTGTCTTCAAATTAATATGTCTTGTTAGTTTTTGCATGGAAGTGATGTAACCAGGTTTAAATGTTTTATTATTTTATTTTTTTTAACGAAAAGCTATAGTTTTTATTATTCTCAATTTTTTTTTTAACTACTTTCTGTTTTTTTAAATATATTAGAATGTTTTCCATAAGTTTCTTCTTGATATAGTATTTAAATCAGCTCAGTTGATGTTAAAAACGGTTGCAGGAAAATATTGTTATAACAATTTTTAAAATAATAATAATAGTAAATTAATAAATAAATTTGATATTATTTTGAGCCCTGCTAACAGCTACTTGATTTTTTTCAAAAATAATTTATGATTTGAAACATTTCATTTTTATAGCCAAAGCTTGTTTGTTCCATTTACGTGCTTTCGGTAGGAATACAGTAAATTATTAAACTAAGAACTAGCTAAACTATTTTTTCTTTATTAACTGAGCTGTTTATATTCTAATATCAAAGTCTTCTTCTAGATTCACTTCTATATAAACTAGTAATGCAATACTGAATCTCATGTTTGTTACTATTTTGCATGTAGGTTCGGTTTGAAATGCACTGTTTCAGTGGTGTTTGATTGGCAATGTTCTTTTAGTACTTCAGTTTCAGTTTTCACTTTAACATCAACTAGTGATTTATTTAAAAGATAGAAATTTATTTTACAATTCTTCATAGTTCAATATAACATAATTATATAATTGATTTAAATTTTGTTATTTTACGATATGGGTATAAGATTAGTTTTATAAAAAAAAAAAAAAAAATGTAGCCTATACTGGTGCTGATAAAAAAAAAAAAAAAATGTAGCCTATACTGGTGCTGATAAAAAAAAAAATTTAGCAAATAATTCATTAATCATTTCCTTTGAAATCTAATTTGTTTTAATTCAATAGTTCACTCATTCAAATTAATTTATATGCTTGACTTAAATTAGAATTTATGGATTTTTCTTCTTCTTTTTTTTTTTTAACGATACCTCAATTTTATTTAAAATTAAACTGTTATATCAAACAAATAAAAACTACTTATTAAAATATATTCTATATTCACTGCTATATTTAATTGTATTTTTTCTACCACTCTTGACTTAAAGCATTGAAATCAACCCTTACATCTATCTCATCCATTCCACCTCTTTTCAATATCACCAAGACCTAACAATTCTGCACTAGGGAGAATTTGATTTTGTGGCTGGGGAGGTTAAAAACCAAGACACTTGCTTGCATCTGATCCATTGTCATTTTTATTAAATTAATTAGTTTGTAAGGATTGCCGAACTGAGAAGCTGCGACCTGCCAACTTGATCAAAAGCCTGCTTATAGCCCACAAAAAGCAAGTTGACAGTTTTTCGCTCATAGCATTTCTCTAGTATCGGTTTTACTACAAAGATCTCGTCTGTATCCCCTCGGTTGGACAGGAGCCCATACAGTAATCTGTGAGGATCCTATTAGATTAAATAATAAACCTTAAACTCTTAAAATTTATATTTTCAAAATCCTTATTTAAAAAAAAAAATACAGAAGGGCACAGACAGGGAAAATTGGAGTAAGGTGTTGGAGGAGGCTCTGGTCCTACAAGGACTGTAGTATCCGTTAGTGAATGAGTGAGTGAAAAATAAAAATAAGCCAGATCCAATACATGTATATATATTAGAAGACCCATTGATAAAGATTATCAAAGCCTTGACGGACTATGTGGATGATCTGGACTAGTGAATCTCAAACTTACTGCTGTAATCTGCATTACTGCTAAGGACCCTCTCGAACAATGAAAAGCTGAGACAATAAAAGAAACGAGCTTGACCTGTCCTACATTGGTTTCCAGTACTAAGAATATTGAAAAGAGAGCTATAAAAGGTCCAATTCTCAGAAATACAGTTGAGAGGAGAAGTACAATCCACTTCGTGCCAACGCAGGTCATAAGCCAGGGTAAATAAAAATAGGGTGTTCAAACAACAGTACAGAACTTGGATTATTTTCTTTAAAGAAGAGTTGGTGAAGAATCTTCAAAGTATTCCATTAAAGGAAGCACTGGGCAAGCTGTCTGCCACAGGTTGTCAGATATTCGAGACAGAGATATCCAGGCACTGATTATTATTAAAGTATTTTTTCATCAACTTGTTATTTTTTTTCTAAAAATTTAGTATTTGTACAATTTATCATACAAAGATATCATGTTTTAGCTGATTCCGTTAAGATTAGAAATTTATTTGTATAAAAGTTCAATGTTCTCTACTGTCTTTCTCCAGTGTTTTATTTTTATTTTTGAAGGTATCATAAACATATATTATATATACATGTACTGTCAGTTAGTAAAACTTAAGTCTTTCAAACCTTTTTCAGTCATTTCTGAAAAATTTATATTTTTTCAGAAGTGACAAAGCTTTGTATTCTTCAAAATGTGTGTGATGCTTGTATGCTTGGTGCATGCTTGATCTCTAAAAGAGTATCCAAGCCCCTATTCAACAGCTCCTGTGTTAACTGCATAATAAGAGTGTAATAAAAGAACATGAATATCTTTACTTCAATATGTTATACCCTGCTTATTTTTCAGCTGTGGGTTTTGATTTAAATGTTGTTTGTCACATTAACAAAAAATATATAGTGATTATTCATTATTTTATACTTCTACATACATTACATGAAGCGATCAGAATCAAAGTCAGACAACTCCTAATTTCGAAAGTTGACTTATTTGCTAGTTTAGCGAAGCTATACTTTTGCTCCCGAAACTTCGGATTCAGAACTAGACTCAAAACCAACTAAGATGGCCAAGTGTCATGTTAGATGAAATTAGTTAACTAAAATAGCGAAAAAGTCAATTTTTGAAATTTTGGGGTAGTTCGTGCTCAATCCTGAAAGCCTCATATGGTAAATAAGTATATAGTAAAAAATAATAATGTAAAATTTAAAACTTGTTATTTTGCTTTATTTTTTTATTTTTTTGATTTTAGTCATCTCAAATAAGCATCCCTGGTACGTTGAAAGTTCCTACCTTAACAGTTAATAATCTCAATCCTTCACAGCCTGCGTTCAATGGAAGGAGAGCAAGTGTTACCAACAACGATGTTTCACAATCGTAATTATTGTTTCACCTTTTTATAGACTCATATAATTTATATATAAAAGTAACTTCATAGCCACAAGAACTAGTTTATTTTTAACTTATTTAGCAAACAAATTAAAAAATATTATGTTGTTTCAATAGTAAGAAGTTATAGATCTTTGCATAAATACTAGGATGTCTTAATTATGAAGAAGTTATAGATGTATTATTTTAGTCAAAATTATTATAGTAAGATCATAAACTTAAGTACAACCTCTGGTTAGTTTCTCTACCTGTCTTTATTCATGCCAATATGTACCATTTATTCTATTTAGTATTAGTATAATACAGCTGTAAATTTCATTGAATAAAAAAAAAAAAAAGATCATAAAGAATTTTAATCTTTCAGAACATCTATATTTCAACGAAGATGCTCATGGAAAATGTCTCGATCTTCTCTTAGGAGGAAATCTAGAGCAAGTGATGAAGAAGAACAAAGTATTATGCTCAATAACAATAATCATTTAATCGCAAGCCCTCTGTATGTTATCTTAATAATTTTTTATATTTTACTTTAAATGACTTATAAACTAACAGTTTCACATCTCTTAGTCATAGTGGAGAACATTCACATTGTAATGGAAATATTGAAACAATCAGAAATGACACACAGAGTACAAGAAATTCTCAGAATAATAGGATAGCCACACAGAATTCAATTAGAAACAGCACTGAACAATCATTCAGCCAACAGGTAATTTTGATTACTTCATTTGAATTTTTTTCCTATTTATTACATGTAGTTTAATTTACATTTTTGCAACCTATAATCATAATTTTAGTTTATAATAATAATAATAAACTAAAACTAAATAAATTAAAGGGCAACCTACATACTAATAAACGTAACATAAAAAAACTAATATACACAAAAAACATATTAATAAAGAAATTGCTAGAGAAGTGTTAACTATCCATCCACATTAATATAAATAACAAATTATTTACAAATACAAATAAAAGGTTATGATCATTAATCATGCAATTCAAAATTAATAAGAAATGTTAAAATATTATTTATTATTTTTCGTCTAGATAATTTTTTTTAATGTATGTTAGTTGTCTATGTTGTTAATACTTTATGATCACTTTCACATACAGGTTCCTTGGACATCGAATAAAGGACTTGCTCGTCAAAATTCGTTAGGTGCATCTAGTGTTTGCGCTAGTAACCTCAACCAACAACTCCTCGCACAACCTGCACCCCAACCACAATTATTAAAAGTAATGTTTTAGATTATGTTTATATCAATATTATGCGTTAAGGGGTTTACGGATTTATATAATAATAAAAAATACTCTGTAAATAACTTGAATTTGTTTTACTGATAAGTAGAAATAGGAGAATGGTAAGATTGCTGGATATTATCTTCCCATATCAACTTTTTTTTCTAACGATTCAGTCTAGTAGACCTTCATCATACGATTTTGACAAACCATCATCAATATCAGTAAAAATTTTCAGATCTAAAAAATAATAATAATTAAGCCATGATACAAAATACAATAAATTTTATTTTTTTTAAATACACAAAATCAAAAATTTTGTCTAATCATGCAGCTAATTCAGAAAGAGAAAGGTCTAGGGTTTACTGAAACTGATTTTTACATAAATTAAACACTACCACAATATGACATCTTGTTATTCACCTAAACTAAATTCCTTTATCATCTAGCCCTAATTTCGAAATCTGTAAAATACATGACCTCCTATACAAAAACAAAGTAGTTTTATTTCTAACTAGGGTACTCAAAAGCTTAATATGTTCCCTAATTTTCAATAGATCTAGTTCTTATGTCATGTGATCTAGAACCTGATTTCTGATTTTTATTTATTTTACTTTTATATTCGTAAAGAATGAAAAATATGAAAGATGTTTTCATGGAAGATTGGTCAATTTAATGATGGTTTTTGTATACCTTATGTTCCATTATAAACACTTTAATGGCTGTTCACACATGTTTGTGATAGTCAGAACTACTCTTAGCATCTGCTCATACTACATGATTAATGCTGAACGTTTTTGGTCAGTAACACAATTTCTGGGCGATGATTTATGAACGAAAACAAGTTTCGATATTGCGTCTTTAATTTTAGATTGTTATTGTTTTAATTTTTTTTTCAACAGTTGGTATTATAAAAACAAAAATACTTCAATAAATTGTGCTAACATTAATTCATTTTGTGTATATGAATATTTGAATATTGACTGTATTCGAAAATAAAAATCAATGTACGAAGGGATTATGGTGTTTCTTATGCCAATAAAATTAGAAAACCTACATATTTCAAGTGTAAAATTTGACCGTTACAAATATGAGCATGTGTTTCCCTTGTTGTAAATATGTTGTTTAAAGTGTTTATTTGCACACATTGAATTATTTCATGAGTTTACATGAAGTTTTTTAAATTAATCCTTCTAAAACACTGCTGGCCCCTAGCAAAATTTGACTGCCAGTAAAGTATTAATGTTATTTTAGTGGTTGCAGTTTTAATTAATCATTTGTTTACTGATGCTTGATTGTTTTTCCAACTTTTGCATCTTAATTTTTTGTAGGTTGGGGCTACACACAATTCAAGTTTAAGTATTCCATTAAGAGTGGAAGACTGTAAAAGTATGAATGTTGGAGCATTGTGCGCTCCGACCCCACTTCCGAAGGTAAAAGAGCCTCCTCCTCTTGAACCAGAGGAAGAGCCTATATTACCTGTGATCGAAAAAGTATTTTTTTTCCTTGAACCAAAAGGATGTCTCAAGGAAAGAGAAGATTTTTCGTTATATATATTTTCACCTGATAACAGGTAATATAAATCGAAACAATAATGTACCATTAATTTTTAGTAGTAGATGGTGTAAGTGTGGTGATGTTTATTAATTGTTTTTTTCAGGTTTAGAAACGTCTGTACAAAATTTGTCGAGCAGAAATGGTTCGACAATGTAGTATTATTCTTTATAGCCCTTAATTGTATCACATTGGCCATGGAGAGGCCAAATATTCCACCCACTAGTAAAGAAAGAGTGTTTTTGTCCACTGCAAATTATGTGTTCACAGCAGTTTTTAGTTTAGAAATGTTTGTCAAGGTACGTTAAATATAATTTAAGAAATATATAATTTTTTTTTTAGACTCAAACTGGTATTTTTTTTAATAAATATAATGTTCAACTGTTGTTTGAAATAACCTAAATAAAATAGGACACTTGAAAATTTATTAAAAATTTCAATTTGCACAACTTGTAATGACATTTTAACTATAAAAGATTAGTGAAGTTGATTACTTCTATATAATTAAATTATGGTCTTTGCCTCAATCCTTCAAATTAAGGACATTTTGATGTAACAGTGTTTCCTAAATGATATTGAATGATTGCTCGGCACATTTATTCATTTTATTAATGTATGAAGTTTGATCAAGCATCTGATATATATGAAAACCTAATGAATTTCTGTTAGACCAGAAATTTCTGTTACATATAATATTGTCAAACCATAATTAAGTAGGTGAGTTATTCAATAAGTTATGCAATTCAATAAAAATTGTTAACATTTAGTTTCTCATGTTTTATTTATATTTTTTAACATATCACTTTAACTGATCACTTTCATCTATTGTTTTTAAACTTATTTTTAATTATTTTAACATCTTTTTTTATACTTTATTCTTTTATTTTTCTTCTAGTTATTACTTTTTAATTTTTTTTTTATTATTAATATAAAGTTTATTATTTTTTTTTTGGTATTAATTGAAGTCTTTTATTGTTAAAGTTAAATAGCTCCAAATATACACTCTCTAAAGGTAATTAAGTACGATTTAGTTTATTTTCTATGCTTATTATATTGCTTAGGTTGTGGCAACTGGGATGTTTTATGGAAAAGATGCCTACTTTACTTCTGGTTGGAATATAATGGATGGCTTATTAGTTATAATTTCTATTATAGACTTATTGATGTCACTGATATCAGAAAGCAGTCCAAGAATATTTGGAATTCTAAGGGTAACTGTTTCATTCATATTATTTAAAACCTTTACAAAATTTATGCATTTTAATTTGGGAATGTTTGCGCTTTCAGGTTTTCAGGTTACTTAGATCATTACGTCCATTAAGAGTAATAAATAGAGCTCCAGGATTGAAGTTAGTTGTTCAAACTCTCCTATCATCCTTAAAACCTATCGGAAATATTGTTCTTATTTGTTGCACATTTTTTATTATATTTGGAATTCTTGGAGTTCAGGTAAGCATTAAAAGTTACCTATATTTTTAATAATTTTATTTTTTTATGAATCCATATATTCTTTTTAGTTCTTTATCATATTAGCATTAATTAATTAACATTTCTTTATCATATTCATAGTAAATTAAATTATATATTTATTCACAACCAGGATACTGGGTCAATTAATCCCACATAGTAACTTTCACAAATATGTCATGGGGTCAATCTCCTCTCCCCCAATGATTTATTCCTTAGTTTTACATTTAAAAAAATTTTATTTAAAAAAATCAAGTGTATTACCACTCAAATAATCGAATACTTAATAGTACTTAAAAGATTCCAAATGACAGGGATACTGAACACATTTTTTTTCTGAACTAAGAAAATAAAATAATTAGGAATAAATCAGAAAATAACCATAGTTCTTAAAGCTTTTATCCATTTTGGCTTGTTGTTTTCTGGTAATAAATTAGAAATTTATCTTATGGAAATCAAGTTTTTACTAACTTTTAAATTAACCAGGGAACCATTTCTCCCACACAGATCATTATTTAAGTGTAAAAATTAAGTAAATCATCCTATTCCATTGATATTTTGTTCAGCTGGACCTGAATAGACATGTAGTGGGCCAACATGCTCAAAACTGTCATATTCACACTACAGGCTGAGAGATTATCAATGAGATTAGCAAACCTTAAGTTTGTTTCAAGATCTGTGGGGGGAATATGGAAATGCAGGGATTCCCTCATGGCTACGCTTCATATGTTCCATTATTTTAGTGACTGTGGCATTTTCCTCACAGAGACACTCTTAACGTTCTAATATTTGTTTTCGGTGTGGCTGATTATTAATTGTTAATAAATTGTAAAATATTGTAATATATTCTACAATTTTTATTTGTCTAATATTGATTATATCCTGTTTATTCCTTGCCACTGTGTCCTAAATAATTATAAGTTGAAATTAAAAAGAAATGATGATGGAAATCATAACGTGAGGAAAACTGTGGAGATGTGCTCACGGGGACACACCTCCTTAAAACCTCTCCCAGGTTAAAATATCTACAATGATTTTTCCTTTGAGTTATTTTATCAATAGATTTTCAAAAAAATTTGTATTGACAAATAAAGCAATTCAAGATTTTTGCTTATTTATGACAATTAATTAATGGTAAATAGAATAATGTAATAAACTGTACTGAAGTAATTTTGAAAGGTGAAGCTTAAATTATGATTATTTTTATTTTATAGATGTTCAAAGGCTCGTTTTTTTACTGTGAAGGGCCAAATATCAAAAATGTGAAAAATAAAACAGACTGTTTAGCCATAGGAGGAAATCAATGGATTAATAGGAAATATAATTTTGATGACTTGGGAAAAGCATTAATGTCTCTTTTTGTCCTCTCATCGAGAGATGGTTGGGTGAACATAATGTATACAGGGCTAGATGCTGTTGGAGTCGATCAACAGGTATAAAATTTATACAATAGCTTCTTCTTCTTTCGCTACCTCTTTTGTGCCATTTAGCGTAGAGGGGCCTCAATTGAGGCCATTATGATTTCTTTGAATCAGTTTTACTCTCTCGTGGGCGATTGGCCCGACCTGAGAGGCCCCGTTAACCTCGGGACAAAAGGCCCCTTTAGTCGCCTTTTACGACAGGCGGAGATTCCATGGGTAAATTCTATCCCTACCCATAGGGGGTATACAACAGCCTTATTATTAAATTATTAATTTGTCTAATGGTTTGTGATTTATGATTTTCAGCCAATAGAAAACTACTCTGAGTGGAGATTGCTGTATTTTATAGCTTTCATTTTACTTGTTGGATTCTTTGTCTTGAACATGTTTGTTGGAGTAGTTGTAGAAAATTTCCATCGATGTAGAGAAGAACAAGAAAAGGAAGAAAGAGTCCGAAGAATGGCTAAACGAGCAAGACAGATGGAAAAAAAGAGAAAAAGTAAGTTTCGTTCTTCTTAATCTGTATTAATTTGATATTAATATCTGCCTTTTTTTTTTTAAATTACAACAATTAGAGATTCAATACACTCCTAACTTACCCATTTTTAAAGACAAATGATATATTTATGATTATATTAATTTTCAATAATGAACTTGTGTAATCCACAAATAAAAAAAATCGGACTTTCTGTGTTTTTCTTTTCTATATCTGTTGAATCTAATCTGTGCTTCTTCTTCTTGTTTTGTTTTGGCAAAATAAGAACTATAAAATTCAACTATCGGATTTGAAGTTTGCCCAGTAGTTGTACATCTTCTGCCTGGGTTTTTCTTTCTTCTGTATTTTTCCAGAAAGTCATTTTTTTTCTTTGTGGATTGTTCTCGAGCCTCATTTTCTTCAGCGTCCTCCTGAAAGATCTCTGATCTATTAAGTCTCTTGTTCCTCCGAATTCCTAAAGAACATTTTTTATTTCCATTAACCAAAATGACTTTGTCTTCCTCATTTACCCATAAGCTAGAAACTGGTTGGTCCTGTTTCGGCAGGGTGTACCCTGAACATGTTTCCATAAAATTCTAGACCTCTTTTTGTAGATAGGTCCGTTATTCTTTCAAATTACTTTTAAAATTCTATATTATTTTACTGTCTTGAATGGTCCAATTTATTCATCATTATCTTTCTTTTGTGTATTTCATTGAAGTTTCTGTAAAATTAGATAGAAGTGCCAATACCCTACTACTAGGTTTGCATCCCAGAGAAATTCATCTTGGAATCCTCTGCCCAGTGAACACTTTTTATCATTCTCATATTACTTTTTGCAATACAGATTTGAAATTGAAGGCCAGTTTGACCCCTGCCCACCGGCATTATCCCACCTTTTCTATTTCACTCTTTCTTTTGTCACTCTCTTCTAACTATAAACCCACTCCATTCTATTTAAATGTCCAAGCCTTATTATCCTTCATGGTTTGATACATTATGTTTCTGAACTATCTTTTGTATTATTGCAATCGTCTTCTTCTTCTTCTATGACTTCCCCTTATTACATTGCTAGTGTCGAGGAGCCTCCATCCAATGGAGTCATTATTTAACAATTAGAAAGGACCCAGTTTTCTTCATATGGTTACATTTTTTTAATATCTTAAATTTTATTAATAAACATGTCCTTGTTTAACTTTATTAAATTAATTTAGCCAGATCTGAATCTGAACTAAATCATCTCATCGAGTCACTATTTATTCCACAGGAATGCATCAGCCTCCGTACTATACAAACTATTCAAGGTCACGCCTCCTTGTTCATAATGTAGTAACCTCAAAATATTTCGATTTGGCGATTGCGGCGGTAATAGGTTTAAACGTTATTACAATGGCCATGGAGTTCTACATGATGCCTAAGGTATAATTCTGTAATTCATTACTAATATTACATTAAAAATAATTAGTATTTTCCTTTGATCATTTTTATTTCATATAAATATAATCATTTTTCATGGTATTAGTTTCTACAGCCCATTGTACATATTGGTTGAATATCTGTTGACCATTTAAAATGTAGAATCACCTAATACTTATTGATCGTTGGCCACCATATTGTTCATTCACCTTATGTATCAATAGTGATTCAAAATTATTTTTTCACTCAACAGCTATATCATCATCAATAAGGGATAATCCCTCACATACAAGAGATCATTTCTAACTAATACATTTGAAATCTATATTACAGTGATACAAATTAATTAATTTAATTGTGTGATTACATTATTCCTTTTTCTCCCCTTATTGAAGGAGATCCTCTCTTTGTCTCCATTTTTAAAATATAGTCAAGAAAATGATATTGTATTAAAAGCACTGCAAAAGCTTGGCTCCAAAACTTAGGACTAATTGTATATTTATGATTTAACAAAACATTAACTATTGTATCTTATATTTTATATGTGTATATATATATATATATATATATATATATATATAAATATATATATATATGTAATTTTATATTTTAATTTTTCTTTCAGGAATTGACTTATGCTTTAAAAATATTTAACTATTTCTTTACTGCTGTATTTATTCTGGAGTCTATAATGAAGTTGGTAGCATTAGGTTTGAGACTTTACCTCAAAGACAAGTAAGTTTTATATCTTAAAACTAAATATTTAATTAAAGTCATACATGGAGTACTTTCTAATGGACCAACTGAAGCATATAATAAAAACATTAAGTATTAATTTTGCTCCATTTATCTTTATCGAATACCCCAGTTTCATCACTTTCTTTTTTATCTCACTATTCTTTTATTTTGAGCTTTGCCCAATAATTATTTAGGATAAGATAGAAAAAATATCCATTTTTTAGTTATAACATATCTATATAATTGCAAATTATTTGTTTATTAGATTTTTCAACCATATACATCCCGAATAGGCTAGGAAAGGTTATTTATTCTATTTAATTATCAACAAATTAGAAACATTTAGGACACCCACTGTAACATCTTCCGATTAGCCATATCAGTACATGAAGTGACATTTAACGATAAAGACAAACAAATCCTATTGAGATGGTTGATTTATTCAGTAGGTTTGTTCCAAATACAGTTTAACTTCTAGAAAAAAATGTAAGTCATTGTGGCCTTCCCTAATAAGTTCTGTCACCTAGGCCTCATAAAAATATTCCTATATGATCGTTTATATTAATCAAGTTCATTCAATTTGATAAAATTTAAAAGTCCCCCCTTTCAATTGATGAAGGTCCCATTGGTGAAGAGACATGTTTTTTTTGTAACATGCCAAACTCATACATTTTCTCTTTATATATTGTCTGATGGATCCAAAACATTGCCAGTTTTTGATCTCACTTAAATTCTTCATAAAGGATTCTCTGTCCAAGAAAGAAAGAAGGTTTTCTGTGTTTATGGTGATAGAAATCATTCTGTTTTCTGTTGTATTGAAATAATCTCACCCCTTGAGCATTGTAACTGTATTCCAATCAATATAGCTCTTATCATCTACCATTCTGTTTAAGACCATCAACCCTTTTTAAGCGCCAAATTTTACTGCTTGTTTTTCTTTTTATATCATTGTCATTTCCCATTTTGGGGCCTGTGGGAATCCAGGGAATCCGGGACAGAATTGTCTCGCTTCCTTCGCTATTCTGCAAAAAATGGTAAAGAGAATCTGAATCCTTTGAATGAACATTTTTACGTGATGAATTATAATTCTTGAGATTCTCATTCAAATTTTATTAGACCTTTATATACCCATAGTTTCTGCTCTCATTTTATAATAGAGTTGTAATAAAATATTTGTTTACGAATTTTTTGTATAGATATCAAATTGATATAATAATATATTTACAAATATGTATATTTTTAATGCCTTACTATGTGCATTTATAACATTAAAAATGGAATGTTATGGCTATATAATTACATAGTGAAATGTAATAATTTTCCTTTCAGGTGGAATCAGTTAGATGTACTAATAGTAGTTCTATCAATAGTTGGAATCATTTTAGAAGAAATGGAATCAAATATAATACCAATAAATCCAACTATCATTAGAGTAATGAGGGTCATGCGTATAGCCAGAGGTGTGATATCAGTATATTTTTAAAAATATTTTACATACTTATAAATCTATGATTTTTATTTATTTAAATAAATTTTTAGTTCTCAAACTCTTAAAGATGGCAAAAGGAATCAGAGCTCTTCTTGATACAGTGATGCAAGCCCTTCCTCAAGTTGGAAATTTAGGACTACTCTTCTTCTTGCTGTTTTTCATTTTTGCAGCATTAGGAGTGGAATTATTTGGACGATTAGGTATATATTCATTATTTATTGAAAGTTTAAGTAAGTTTTAAGCCATGGCTAAGGAATACTGTTTCTTATAATGGTGATTTATTTGCCTAGATAATAAAAATTGAAGTTATGAACTCTTCTGAGCAAATTATCGTAGAAACATACAATTTTATTTGAATACTGAAATAATTAGAAGTTAATTAATGATAAGTTAGTCGACACTATTGATAGGCATGTCCTAATTAATGAAACACTATGTTGCATCAAATGCATGGTTTTTATTTACAGTGGCTACTTAAAACAGTGCTATAATGTGCTAATACAGGTTTCACTTGTCAACTAGAATTAATCTATAGGTTCTTTCTCTTTTTTCTTTGAAGCTTCTTGTGTAGCTTTTTCTACAATGAGTCGCTTGTTGAACTTCTCGGTGAAGTGACCAACAGTAGTCCCCCATCATGTTGGTGTTCCAGCGCCCCTGGTAGCGTTTTTCTATCACTTTAACGTCCTGGTGAAAACGCTCACATTGCTCCTCACTAACATATCCCAAATTGTCTGGGAAGTAATCAAGGTGGCTGTTCTAAAAGTGAACTTTCAGGCCCAACAAACATCCTAACTTTTTAAACTTCTGTAACATGTTAGCTACAATAGAAACATAATCTGGGTCTTTTTCACTTCCCAAGAACTTTGTAACAACTTGCTTGAATGATCCCCATGCTTCTTTCTAATTTAAGTAAGGTCATTGTGGATTCAAAGTTAACAACCAACCGCCAACAAGTTCTTTTCTTTTAGTCTAGAGCCTAGCAATTCAGCTTTTTCTTTCATTAAGCCAAGATCCCTAACCAAGTCGTTAAGCTTGATTTGAGTAAACAGTTTAGACTCTACATTTTCTGTAAAACATTGGAATTCTGCATCATCTTGTTTGTCTAACTCCGATTGTACATCAGAAAATACTTCTGTTGGAATAGAATTTAAATTATCTGGTGGTTTAGGGACCGGTAAATCTACACCGTGCCCTATTGGTTGGATGGCGGACGGAAGGTTAGGGTAGCTTATTACCTTCTTGGTTTTTTGAGTTATGACCAGTAATATCGACACTGCAAAAGTAGCAATCATCGGAATGATTTCTTGGCTCCCACCATATCATAGGAACAGCTAATTTAGAGACTTTTTTCTCCTTTTTCGACTATTTTCTTAGATCTTCGGCACAGACATAACATACCTTATGCCCAAGATTTATCCTGATCACCAAGTTTTCCATCACCTTGTTTGGCGAGCAAATGTGTTTCTGCAGTGCTACCAACTTCATCCACACCAATAGACCTAGTTTTTCAGTTATTTATTTTAAATATTAAAGCTGTTCAATTCTTTAAAAATCGCTTCTTTTTTTTTATTTAACTTTAAAATGTGAAGAAATTGTGGGTGATAAAGCTTTTTTAATATCATATTTGGATTCAGCACCCTAAAACTATAGGAATAAGGTATTTTCATTACAAAAGTTTTTTTCATCGTTGGCCTGTGTTGTTGAGAAAACTATTTTTACTGTTTGCATTGATGTATTCAACCATCACATCATTGAGGCATTAATCAAACTAGTGCCTTCTCTCCTCATACTATTAGTTGATTAAATCCTAATATGCTCTGTAAACTTAATCTTAAATATTATCTCTAGATATCATAATTCGTAATACCTCTGAGTAAATTAAATTATTTTTTTGTAGTACCAGGCTTAATTTTGTTATCAATTTATCTATTTCACTTACAGAATGCAGTGACGAACATCAGTGCCAGGGCTTAGGGGAGCACGCTCACTTTTCAAACTTTGGGATGGCATTCCTGACCCTGTTCCGGGTCGCCACTGGTGACAATTGGAACGGGATCATGAAGGACACCCTGAGGGATGACTGTGACGAGAAGCCAGACTGTGTTAAGAACTGTTGCGTGTCTGGCATCGCTCCCATATTCTTTGTTATATTTGTACTAATGGCTCAATTTGTACTTGTCAATGTGGTGGTGGCAGTATTAATGAAACACCTTGAGGAATCCCACAAACAGGTAAAAACAAATATGTACAGTAATATATAATTAACAAATAAAGTATTATTAGTTCTTTCAATTTCTGTATTCAGACTTCATTATTAAAGCCTTGATATTTCTCTTTCTAGACAAATAAATATCTTTAGTAAGCATATATAACTTCTAATTACCATAATAATCTAAAAATATATAGCTTGTAATATGAATTCCACCTAAACTAACAAGATATAAGTAGATGTCAGCATAAAGAGATGCTCATTCTATAATCAATTACACAATTACTAGATAATTGGATGATGAACAGAGTTACTGGGATACTTTCAATAGTATACAGAGGCAGTCAGTTTAATCTTATAAGGTTGTATCATCTATGGTAGCACTAAGTCCTTCCTGCGCATCTTTGAAAGCTGTTACAGAGCACTATTTATTCGAAGTACAGGTCAGTAAGGATGCAACTAGGGATGCCAGTGATGCTGTGATAATAGTCTGGATTATTCCCACTACTGTTCTTAATACTGAAACGAGGTATTATAAAGCTACTGCAGCTGCATACACTGATGATATAGCAATATACTGTAGCTACTTCAATATAACAACAAGTCTATGACAGACAAACTGATTTTTTTTTCTAACTCATCCAATTATCCACTTCAGATTTTAAAAATTACAATTACCTACCATTATCTCTTACCTACTATTAAGTGGAGAGTTTAAAAAACCAGGTAGAGCATATAAACGAGAATGGTTGCATTAATCTAGAAATTATTGAACTGGTTGGAGCTGCGGGCAGGATATTTGAAGCAGTCTAGAGAGTTTTTCTAAACAAAAGAGAAGTTGAAAAGGAAACAAAAGTGGCTGTATTCTAGCGAAACTTCCTTCATAACCCCATATACCCTTCAGAATCATGGATGCTGACAAAGAAGCACCACTCCAGAATGCAAGCAGCAGGAATGAGATTTTTCAGGAAGATTGAGTGAAAAATGAGAAGAGTTCTAGTTCGAAATATATAGCTTGGAACACCACCACTATAAGCTAGAACCTAAATGTTAAGCCAATCAATGAGGTAATAGAAGATAACCAACTAAGATGGCTTGGACAACTCCTGCGGATGGATCCTAACAGGATTGATAGTGGAAGGAAAACTAGGAAGATGACAACCTAGGAAGAAATGGGAAGAAGAGTTGAAGAAGGATTTCAAGAAGATGGGACTCCAGTGGAACAGAAGAGCGTAGTTGGTGGAAGACTGGCAGAGCTAGAGAGGGCTGTACTGATTTCATTCTCACACTGGATACGTGGTTCAAGAGGACAGAATATGATGATGATGATGATCCCTTTCCGTTAGATATATAAGTGTCTCATTGGCTATAAGACAAAGTTTCACACAAAGCTACCCCAATCAAAAGTTAGGTAAGGGAACTAAATAGAGTTTTAGTCATAATTATAATATCTAGATCTTCCATCACCCATAAAACTAAATTAGTATAGTTTACACCAAAATATATAAATTGAAGAATTGATTACTTTTCGCAAATCAGATGAGGAGATACTAAAAAATCAGTTTTTGTTAAGTGTACTTTTTGGTTAATATTACAGATAAGATATTTATTTTCATCTATAGTTAGATTAGTCAAAAAAATGTAGATTAAATTTAATAATAAATTTTTTTTAGCTTGAGGATGAGATGGATATGGATGATGAACTTGAAAGGGAACTAGCCCAACAAATGGAAGAAGATGAAGAAGACATTTGCCTTCAAATGGCCATCGAACAAGATGCGATTCATAGGCCTTTAGCCAAAGTCCTTTCTCTTCCAGCCAACTTCACTT